>OX638134.1:52369987-52710109 GCA_951804985.1 Dryomyza anilis | reverse complement strand
ACTAAGGTCACGGTATCGAAAACTGATCGTGGTTTTTTTTGCCTTGATGCAACCCGGCTAGTTGGATTATCAACTTTACCAGGTCATGCTAATGTCTACCTTAATAGGGTAAATTTAAAATAGGGTCTAGGGCAATTGTCAGAACAAATAAATGTTACAAAAGACATGATCAGACTGATATAGGTTACATTTATACTAGTCATCTGGTGGTTGTAATAAGTATTAAACTTTATTTAGTATAATTTTTATATTACTTATTTCTGCTGTTGTAATATTTTTGAGGCATGTCGCTTACTACTTCGCGACTACACGGTGTATTCATTTGTTATATGTACGTTGTAGTAGATCCAGACAAACAACTCTGCAATTTTTAAATTATGCTCAATTACAGACGACATTGTTGCAAAATTGTTTCTTCGTCAGTTGTTGAAAACTCAAAGGCGGCATTATGGTATTTTTTGTGTTCTCAAGGCAAAAGAAATATTATAAAACATTAGATGTTTTTCAGAAAATATAAAAAATATGAAAAAAATTGAAAGAACTTGTAAGAATTCAAATCAATATATAAATGATAGTGGGCGTCATCTTGAATAGCCCGATATAGACTAAAGTTTTCTATGAATATATGTTATTAAGCCCCAGCCCAAATTAGAACCTGTGCTACGGGATCTATCGGCACGCAGTCTAACACAATTACCGCTGAGCTACTGACGCTCATTGCCATATATATGAATGGTATTTTTTCTATTCAAATCCAACGCGCTGTAACTTCTAAACTGAAAATTAATAAAGTTTATCTCATAACTTTGTTTAAATTGTGGTTGTAATTAAAATCACAATTATGTGTTTCGAGAAAGAATTTCTCAAAATGATACCTCTATTAAATCACAAAACACCTCTACAATTATAACAAAATCCATTAAAACATTGACCCTGGTAATTTTGAAAAAAATATTACGTGAATCAAAAATGATGTAAATCGAAAAAGTAAAGATTAAAAACTTAACTTACAAATTTACTATAACAAATCTAAAAAAAAAAATTATATCACTAACTAATCTCAAAGTTTTCAAGTCGATTAAAGATATCTATTAGAAAAGGTCAAACGATATTTTGAATAAAGTTTAATGAGCTCAAAAAAAAATCTATATGTTTATTGCACGTTTTAAATTCTGTCTACAAAAAATATATCTCCCTTATATCGAAAAACACCTCTCCAAATTTCAGATAGTGTATTTACAAACAATAGAATTAATTTTGAAAAGAAATAAGCCAAATCAAAATAGCTGTTTTTGGCGTAATTCGAGTTCGCAAATTGTATAATTATAAACCGAATTATTAAAAATATTGTAAATCATAATCAAAAAACTACATTCAATAATAGACACTAAAATATCCATTTAATATCCATAATGACTTTCGAAGTTACCTCTATAAAAATGTGTTTTTTGAAGCTTCATAATATTGTAAAATTTTCGACTTTCAACTTATATTTTTTGTATACAAAGGCATAAAATAAATATCACGAAAATCGAAGAAAAAATTTAAAACCTTGTCGATTTGATGTGGAATTACCCATACTCGTAAAAGTATATAACAGATATATTTTAATGCAGTTGAGTTCGCCTGTTTTGGTGACTTAAAGGAATGCCAAACACTTAAGTATTGCTTAATATTGCACATATATATATTGCACATGTGAATAATATGCATGCAAATAAAACGCAATCATAAATAATATTTCTTCTGAAGACTGCAGAGTTGACACTATTTATATTCGCGTTTTTGTTTTAAAAAAAAGCAGGAAACCCAATTAGTTGGCATCACTTGCCTTCTCCCATTAACGCATTTCGCTCAGATGTTCAGTGCTTAGATTCGGCTCGACTGCAGAGCTGCCACTATTTATATTCGAGTTTTTGTTTTTTAAAGTCAGCCAGGTTCATCGAGAAACCCAATTAGTTGGCATCACTAGTCTTCTCACATCAACGCGTTTCGCTCAGATGCTTGGTTCGGTGCTTAGTTTCGGTTTAACTGCAGATTTGCCACTATTTATATTCGCGTTTTTGTTTTTTAAATCAGCCAGGTTCAGCGAGAAACCCAATTAGTTGGCATCACTTGCCTTCTCCCATCAACACATTTCGCTCAAATGTTCGGTGCTTAGGTTCGGTTCGACTGCAGAGTAGCCACTATTTATATTCGCGTTTTTGTTTTTAAAATCATTTTTTTTAAGGATCTGTGAGAAACTCAATTAGTTGGCATCAATAGTCTTCGCATCAATAGTGTGTGTTTGTAAGTTCTACAAATCATTACAAAAATAGAAAAAAGAAATAATAATAAAGTTTATGCAAAATGTGGATAACGAAATATGTTTCGTTTATATTTGCACAACGAATTTATTTTCGTAGTGCATTCGTCTTGTGTCCACACGAATTTCAAATAATTAATATAAAAGCAAGAAATAAAAACATAATACAGTTTCAACGAATTTCTAATACATGGTGAATTAAAATTAAGTCAAATAAATATAAGTGTTTTTTTTTAAATACAAAATGTAGTAGAACTACAAGAAAGACATAAAAGTAGATTTAACTACATTTATGTCTTTGTTATAGTTCTACTACATTTTGAATTTTAAATACACTTGTATTTATTTGACTTAATTTTGCTACACCATGTATTAGAAATTCCTTGAAACTGTATTGGTTGGTTTATAATTTTTTTTTTCGGTGTATGTTTTAATTTTTTTTAAATTATAGAAATCAGCAATAAAAAATTAAATTGTTTACCATGTTTGTGATTGAAACTGAACTGAAAACATTTTTATTTTTTTATATATTTGCATTACTCATGGAGGGTAAATGGATCGATACATTTGCGACTGATTTTTTTTTTATTTTTGTTTTTTTTTTTTCAAATATATTCACTAATAATGATGCAAAAATAAGCAATAAAATACGTAGAATAAAAATCCAACACGAATATTTTGCAACCAAAAACCAATTACCGACGCCTACTAAACAGCACTTCAACCACCCAGCAACCGATTAACGATCACCGATGCATGGGTGGCTAGGAAACCCATGTAAAGTTGTTTTTTTTTTTTTTTGCTTTTTTTTGTTGTTGTTTTTTTTTGCAGACAATGTTCATCCGTGAAGATTGCTGCGGGCGCCTGCTGGACAGCTGTTCCAAACAACCAAGACTGTCAAACAGACGGACGTACGGACATACAAAGAGACAGAGAGACAGACATGCAGAAAGACATAAAGACAGACAGCAAACAAATGACGCAGCAGGCAACCGACTGACTTACTTACTGCTATATAAAAGGACAGACAGACATATATATATATACAGGTATATAGACAGACATTCAGACAGTCAAAATCCAAGACAATTCCTTGCATAGACTTCTAGGCTGGTTGATTGGTGCCTTACCGTCGCCTCGCGTCAAAGGGGGCAAATACGACGGTCTCGCTTAAGTGTTCTGCTCAAGTAAATATCTTTCACTTTTTTTTTAAGCGCAGATCACGTAATCGATCACGCTCCGCAAGTGACTGGTTGGTGCTCAGTGTTGGACTAGAGTGGAATGGAGTGTAGCGGAACAGACCAGATCAGATTAAAGCTGAATCAGTAGGTAGTATGGAACGATGCAAGTGCAATTTTTATTTGTTGGATTTTAATGAATCATTTTACTTGCGCAACAACAATAGCAACAACATCAAATTAAAGGGTCAACTGCAGTGCATCAGTCCGTTCTGCGATTTGTAATCGGTTAGGTTGTCTGTCTGTCTGCATCTCCGTACGTTCGTTCATACGTTTGTCCGTCTATCTATCTGTTTGTCTGTCCGTCCGTCCGCCTGTCTACGGCTGATTGATCGGAAAATATAGTGTTTGAGAGCACGCGCAAATGAACTGCAATCGGTGGTTCAACAGCAAATTATATATAATATGTATTCCGAGCAATTGAAGTGTTTGCATTGTGCCAGGCATTACGTACACTGAAAATTATATTTTTATTATTTTATAGTATTTTTTTTATAATTTGAAAGTATAATAATTATACACGCTGCAATAAAAGTCTCTTCCAAACATAATTTATCAGGCATAACATATATGTTTGGTGCTTTACCTAAATACTTTGGTTGTGGTTTTGGTTTTGAATTTTGTTTCGGTTTTGCTTTAATTTTGAATATTTTTACTGTGGGATATTTTATAGCGTTTTTATCAATTTATTTTTTTTTTGTTTATAAATTGTGCTTATAAATATTATTTTTTTGTTTCTTTTGTGTTTTTTTTTTGCTATATTGTTTTTGATTTTTTTGCAATTGTGTTTTTGCTCTTATTTTTGCTTTTGATTTTGCTGTGTAGTGGATTTTGTATTTATTTTGGGTCTTCTCTCTATATTTTGTTTTTTTTTTTATTTTTTTTTTTAATTTTGCGTTTTTATGTTTTTCACTATTGTGTTTTTTTGTGTTATTGGTTTTGCTTTTGTGTGTTCTTTTTGATATTTTGTGTTTTTGATTAGTTTTTGTGTTTTTGCTTTTGTGTGTTTTTTTTTTTTGATATTTTGTGTTTTTGCATTAGTTTTTATTTTGATTTCGTATTTGTGCATTGTTTTTGCTATTGTGTTTTTCTTTAAATTTTTTGATTTATTTGGTTTTTTTTTATAATTTTTTAATTTTTATTTTTGGTTTATTTTTTTTTTTAAGTTTTTTTGAATTCGTGATTTTACTTTTATTTTCGCTATTGTGTTTTTGCTTTTGATTTAATGTTTTTGCTTTCGATTTTGTGTTTTTTCTTTATTTTTCATTATTATTATTTTGATTTCGTAGTCCGCATTATTTTTACTATTTACTTTCGATTTGTTGTTTTGGTTTTGTGTTTTTCTATTTTTAATTATGATTTTTTTTTCTTCTGATTTTGCTGTGTACTGGATGATCTGTTTTCTTTTAAGTGTTCTCTCTAGATTTTATGTTTTTGTATTTGCTTTTTGATTTCTTTTTTACTTTTATTTTCGCTATTTTGTTTTACTTTTGATTTTGCGTAATTGCTTTTGATTTTGTTTTTTATTTGCTTTTGAATGTTATTTGAGATTTCGTGTTTTTGCGTTAGTTTTTATTTTGATTTCGTATTTCTAGTATTTTTGCTAAAGTGTTTTTCTTTTGATTTGTTGTTATGCTTTTGTTTTGAGTTTTTTCAATTTTTAATAATTATTTTTGCTTCTGATTTTGTTGTGTACTTGATATTGTGTTTTACTTTGGGTGTTTGTATTTGTTTTTTATTTCGTGGTTTTACTTCTATTTTCGCATATTTTGCTTTTCTTTTGATTTTGTGTTTTTGCTTTTGTGTGTTTGATAAATTTTTTGTTTTTATTTTGTATTTCTGCATTATTTTAGCTATTGTGTATTTCCTTTGATTTGTTGTTTTGTTTTTTATATTTATTATTATTATTTTTACTTAGTGCTGAATTTTGTGTTTTCTTTTGGGTTTTTGTATTTGCTTTGAATTTCGTGTTTTTGCTTTTATTTTCGCTATTTTGTTTTTCCTTTGATTTTATTTTTTTGCTTTTGTGTGTTTTTTGAGATTTTATGTTTATGCTTTAGTTTTTATTTTGATTTCTTGTTTTGTTTTCTGTTTTTTCTATTTTTTGTTATAAATTTGATTTATTATTTGTTTTTTTATGGTTTTTATTTTCTGTTTTCGCTATTGTGTTTTTCGCTTTTGATTTTGATTTAGTGTTTTTGCTTTTTATTTTATGTTTTTGAGTTTATTTTATTTTGTCTTTTTGCTTTAGTTTTTGTTTTTATTTATTTTTTCTGATTTATTTTGGCTTTTGTATTTTTCTTTAGATTTTTTGTTTTTGATATTAGATTTTTATTAAGGTGTTTGTTTTTGTTTTTGTTATTGATTTTATTTTGTGTTTTATTTTTATTTTGTGTTTTATTTTTATTTTGTGTTTTTTTCAAAATGATTTCGAATTTATTATTTGGATTTTAATTTTGGCTTTTGATTTTGTGTTTTTCCTGTTATATTTTTTGTTGTGTTCTTGATTTTGCTTTTGTTTTGTTTTGTTCTGGTTTTGGTTCTTTTTTTTATTTTAATATTTTAGTTTTTATTTTTGTTTCATGTTCAACAGCTACTATGCTGAGTTATATCGATTTAAAAGTTTAAAAATTAATGACAGGTGCCACACTCCATTTTCCAGTCAGTGGCACCCACCGAATTTTATAGTATCCTCATGTAAAATTTCATTTATATCTGTTCTGCAGTTTAGACGAAATGCTATAAAAAACAAACAGATGGACCAAGATTTTTATATTTTATATTAAAAATAAATTATTTACTTTTTGTAAATTTTTACAAAAAAAAACAAAACTATCATTTTCAGTGTTATGTTTAACTGTAACACAATTTCCATTTACACCAATTACTTTACAAAGAATTTTGCCCTTGGGTGTTTCGATTTATCTTGTTTTTGCCTGACAACTACAATTGAAAATTGAAAACAGACCACAAAACAATTTGATACGCAGTATAATTTGCAACATTTTGTTGAACGGTCGTACGTTAAGTTGGTCAAATCAAATGCTAATTTAAATCTAATTTCAGAATCAAACGAAATATTGCAACAAATCAAGAGAAAAATTGCCAAGTGTCAGACGTGATTTTCATATTACAAGCATCCGTGTGTACGCCTTCAAAGCCTTTACCACCCCCGAATGGCCCTCCCAACAGATTTCAGTACCCCCGATTAGCTATTTTGCTGGCAGAATTGAGCGCGAGAGTTAATTTTATTTTCCACCTACTGGCAAAATCAATTTACATCGTGTGGCACGTGCCCCAAATAAACAACACAACACGAGAAAATAGAAAAATTTCAAACATGAAATAAAATAAATTCGCCTTTTGAAGTTGGTGTGGATTTTGCTGCCACCGCCACCAAAAGTGCTCTGAGGTTCGCTAATCGTTAAAAAAGTCGGTCCCCCTAGTTTTTTTTTTGTGCTGCCACGGCTGCTGCGAAAAGCGCGCGCAAAATTATTATCGAACCAAATCGAATTGCCGGACGCCTGCCAGTCACATTTAAGCCTTAACATGCAGCTCGACGTCATTCATCTTTGTAGCGGCGATCCAGGCGATCTTGGCACGTTGATAACAATAACAAAATTAAAAAATAAAAAATAAAATTTAAAAAGTCCAAACTGTGGCAGTAGCCGTTGCGCATGCGGATGAGGGCGTATATGAGCGACCACCTTTGAATAGACCGGCATAACTACTGAATGGTAGCTATATCTGTGTGTGTTTTCCGTCCGTCTGTCCGTCTGTCTGTCCGTCTGTCTGTCTGTCCGTCTGTCTGTCTGTTGAAATCCCTAAGGCTTTTAAAATTGAAGAGCTAGATAAATGAAACTTATAACTTAGATTACTAATATACCTACGCTGTATGTGCGTGTAATTGGCGAGATCGGTCCATTGTGACCTATGATCCGACCACTTATGTTCAAATACCACATATAAAATGTACATATAAAGATCAATTTTTATGTATACGTGCTTAGGTAAACTTTGTTGGTCAAATATATATTGACATCATGCTCAAATACATGATAATAATGTTTTCCGGCGAAAAGACTTGTGGTTCACAAAAAAAAAATCGAAATTCGGTACACCTACCCATTTGTAAATATGGGTATCAAATGAATGTAAATTCTTCAGCGATTGAATGTTTGTAGTTTTTTTCAGGATTCGTATACCCTGGTGACCTATATATCACTTTGAATGGTAACCACACATATGTGTAGGGTATTTATAGTCGGCTTAGACCGACTATAATTTTGATAATCCTAACTATCATAATTACACCTACTTTAAAATTTCCTATGTGATCTAACCTTCCCAACTGGTTTATTTTGTTTTTGTGTTTTAGCTTTATTTTAGCTTTTTTTCATGTTTTTGATTCTGTTCTGTAATAATGGGTTTTGGTTTTTTGTTGTTGTGTTTTTTATGTTGTGTTTTTGCTTTTGCTTTTGCTCTTGTGCTTTGTTTTTGTTGCTGTGTTTTTCCGTTTGTGATTTTTATGTTGTGTTTTGCTTTTGTGCTTTTATTTTTGTGTTTTTGGTTTTGGTTTTGATTTTGTAATTGTGCTTTTGTTTTTGTGTTTTGCTTTTTTGTTTTTGTTTTGGCATTTGAGTTTTGTTTTTGTGTTTTTTTTTTGCATATGTTCTTTTGTATTTCTTTTTGTATTTATGTTTTTGATTTTGTGTTTTTGTTTTCTTTTTATTTATTGTTTGCTTTTCTGTTTGTGCTTTTGTGCCTCTGTTTGTGTTTTTGTTCGTTGTATTTGCTTTTGTTTTTCCATCTGTTTTTTGTTTTTTATTTTGCTGTTGTTTTTGTGTTATTGCTTTAGTTTTGTGCTTTTGATTTTGTGTTTGATTTTTGCTTTTGATTTTATTTTTGCTATTGTATTTTTTTTGTATTTTTGAGTTTTTGTTTTCAAAATTTCAATCAAATCGGTTGAGCGATTTAGACGTGATGCTGGGACAAACAGACAGACTGACAGATAGAACAAGAGTTTTATATATATATATACTAGCTGGACCCGTGCACAGCTTCTCCCGTGCTAAGTTTTTGTAATTGCAAAATTATATCGTTTTGCTCTTTTTCCGGCCCACATTGAACGTAGTGCCATGCCCATTCCCAATCGCAATCCCGCTTACATTCTACGTGACTATTAAACATTTCAAAATTATCCTTCGTTTCGATTTGTACAACTCTGCTCTTAGTAAGTCAAGAGTTAGCATTTTCAAAATTTTAGTTATATGGGAGGTACCACGCCCCATTGTTTCCTTCCGTCCACATTCTAAGTGACTATTACAATGTTTAATATATTCTTTTGTTTCGATTTTTATAACTCTGCTCTTAGTATGTAAAGAGTTATAGAAATTTTAAAGTCTTGGTTATGTGAGAGATGCCACGTCCCTTTGTGCAATCCCACCCATATTTTACGTGACGATTGGAGTTTTATATATGAACATTTGTTTTCATTGTTATAACTCAACTCTTAGTATGTCAGGAGTTATAGCAATTTTAAAATTTTGGCTATATGGGAGGTGCCACGCCCTTTAATTAAATCCCGCTCACATTCTACGTGACGATTGGAGGTTGTAATATAAACCTTAGTTTCGATTTATATAACTATAATCTTAGTAAGTCAGTAGTTACAACATTTTTATAGTTTTAGTCTTATGGAAAGGGACACGACCTATTGTCCAATTCCGCCCACATTTGCAAAAAGATAAAGAACTACAATATACGTCACTGAGCCAAATTTCCTGACTGTGCTTATCTTAATTACACCGATATTTTTAATTAAAATTTCAATTTTGCCACTCCTATTTGTGTTCTTTAGGAGGCGAATTTCAAATCCCTTCGTAGTGCACACATACGTCAAGAGATGAACATCCTGCCCAAATTTCATAGTCATAGGGTAAAATTTAGATATTTTCGGTTTTTCCGACTTTCCTAAACCACGCATTGACACGTACAAAATACAAAAGGAATTAGGCAAATCCGTCTGTTCGTTCTCTCGTGATGCTCTGGCACACACAGGACATTTCATTTATATATATATATATATATATATATATATATATATATATATATATATATATATAATATATCATAAATATATAAAATAAGTTGACTTTGAAATTTCCAGATATTATAGTCCCTCAAATCTATTCAATCACACCCTATTGGAGACATTCATGGGAATAATTCTTTTTATTAAATATATCGGTAATTACCTTTGAAAATATTACAACATGTTAAGCATTTAAACAAAATCAATTGGAAATTTATATATCATTGAATTTATTTATCACTTATTGGATTTTATTGATTTTGGTACATTTTCGAATTATAACTTCGAAAATATATAGGTGGTTTTCAGATTTATTTTTTGATAATATAAGAAGTGGATATAAATCACCAAATTAAAAACAATTATTTGGGCCACTTCTGTATGAAATGATTCATTTATTATATTAGCCAACATACATATTACCCAAAATAGGCCTTTATGTAGATTCAAATAATTGAATGGTATAGCTGAATGTAATCGCCTAAACTATGGATTTAATACAATCCATTTTTTAAAGCGGTAGACATTGATTGAATCTATTCGGTTCTGAAGAGTTGTCCTGTTATAAAGAAGAAAATAGGTTTTGTTATGCCGTTTCATTTTCTCGCCCATATGACAAATTCAGTATATAGAACCAAACTCCTCCAAGACGATCAATTTTTTCCACAAAGTATTTTTTAACTAAAGGTTATTTTGAAGTTCTCGGCAGTGAAAGGGTAGAAAGTAATAACTTTAAAGATCTAATTGAAATTATGTTATTTATAAAATATCAAAAATAAATTCAATGTAAACTTAAAATATCCAGCCATGCTTATAACCGAATTAGATTTTGCAATATACATCAAATTCAATCGATTTCAAACTGTTGATATTAAAACTAAACCTAATTTTCTCAATTTATAATGTCCAAACTTTTAATTTCGTTAGAAAATGAATTTCTGAACTTCATTAAATTGAAAGATTCAATGATAATATATACGAAAACTCAATCTGTTTTATAAGTTCGTTCTGGATTGTGTACAATATAAAGACACACTTATGTGGGCTTAAACTAAATACCTTTAACTTTATTAATTCACTTAAATGTAAAATTAAACAACTTTCAGTTCGGCACGTTTCGAGAAGCTTCTACACTTTTCGAGAATGCTGCATGCTATATGCATCTCACTTGCACTCTGTGTTTTAATGCACTGATCTACCATCTCTTTCGCCCACACTGCCTCAGTGCGCTGAATGATCTTTCATCTCTGTGTAATACATTTCCTTTTTACGATGAATTGTTTTCTGTTTCATTTACTCTTGTTTATTGCTTGCACAGTAATAATATAATAAAGATGTTGTCGAATTTTGGACTCTTTAGCGTGGAACTTATGTAAAATAACACGATTTTTCCCATTGATTCCCATTATATCAATTCTATATAATTCATAGGTTCTGATTTTGACTTCGATTTGTGTAACGTTTTTAATAAAATTGCAAAATTACTGAAAAAAATGCTTCCGCAATTTTAAGTTTCACCCACTTTTTAGAATAAAAAAAATACAGTTTTCCATACAAATAGTTTGCCAAAAAACTGTAATGCAATTTTTCTTTTAATTGTCAAGACTAATTTTATAATATCAATAAATAATAATATTTTGATGTGTTTCTGTGATATTTGAATGTAAACTCGAAAATATTAATTTTTTAAAACTATTTTTGGACGATTGTTTAGCATCTATATATATAAAACACTTGGTCCGTCTGTCTGTCAGTCTGTCGGTCTGTCTGTCTGTCTGGCTGTCTGTTCCAGCATCACGTCTAAACCACTGAACCGATTTAACTGAAAACAGGATACTATGGAGTCCGGAGGGTGTCATAGGCTATATATGGGCGCGATTGGACAAAGGGGCGTGGTACCTCCCATACAACCTAAACATTCCAAACGATATAACTCAGCACATACACAAGCTAAAAAGATGAAACAAAAAAATTTAAATACAAAAAAGCAACCACACATTAAAACTCACCACACTAAAAGTCACCACACTAAAATGCACCACACTAAAACTCACCACACTAAAACTCACCACACTAAAACTCACCACACTAAAACTCACCACAATAAAATTCACCACACTCAAACTCACCACAATAAAACTCACCACACTAAAACTCACCACACTAAAACTTACCACACTAAAACTCACCACACTAAAATTTCTACAGTGAAAAACTCTACTGGAAAGAATTCTACGGGAAAGAATTCTACCGGGAACAATTCTACCGGGATGAGTTCTACGGGAAGGTTTCTACCGAGAAGAATTCTACGGGAAAGCGTTCTATGGGGAAGAATTTTACATGGAAGATTTTTACTGGGAAGAAATCTAGGGCGAAATATTCTACGGGGAAGCGCAGTCTGAGAAAGAATTGTCTTTGAGATTTTTTTGTTGGCGGAGAATTATTATTTGGTTATTACATTTATAAAACCCATAAAATCTTCCACAACGAAGCACGGGCCCCTGTGGCACGGGCCCTCGCTCCATATCTTTGAGTTCACAAAATCTTGGCACGAGTGGTGCACGGGTCCAGCTAGTTGTAAATATAACGATAAACAAGATAATTCCTTATGGTTATGTAGTACATAGTTCAAACTAAGTAAGAAAATTACAAAAGTTTTTGTATCGGTGCTCATTTAAACTAATTTAAACTCTTAAAATTTTGTTTTTTTCTAGACTATTTTTTTAGCATTTGTTGAGTGATATAATTAGAATTTTTTCTAAATAGTAAATTAACTCAACGATCAATATCATAAAGCTATATTCCTTATAGAAATCATTTTCAATCTATATTCAAATAATTCCCAAAGGCGTTAAATATTCAGTTAAATCACACATATCAATTCGAACAATTCTGCACTGAACAACGCGTTGTAGTTAACAACTGTCAACCTAACGTCAACTACTCGTGTAACATTTTTTTAACACATTAATTTAAAATACTGCCAACGATCATCGACAGTCGTCGTCGTCGTCGTCTTTTGACGAATATTAACTAGTTTAGTGGTGGCACTCCCTAGTTTTGCCATCTGTGGTGTGTGTATTTGTGAAATATAATTGGTGACTGCTTTTATGAAAATGTCAATAACTTTGCAATTCGATTGACAAAGTTACAATTCAAAATGTATACTGCCCTCTGCGCTGATTTTTAAAATGCTGCCTTTAAAATGTTTGTGTCCAAAACGTTTAATAATAAAATTGCAAACTGCATTAAACTACAAAACAAAATGCATATTGTCGTTAATTATTCACAACATACCAAATAGTTTTGCTGTAAAATTTATTGCAGCACTATATTCGTCGCCTAGAGCTTTCTCATTAAAATGCAGCAATTTAAGTTGGTAATTTTTTTTTTGGTTATTGGCAACATTTCTATCTGGTCCGGTCCCCAATTGTGTTAAATGTCAGCCCAAAACAAATATAATTTCAGTGTGTGCCTGTCGTATGTGTCTCACCATGTGGGTCGACATAAAAGTGGGAACACATGCTGAGTTGAGTGCTGAAGAACGCATATTGCGTTGAAGTGAATTTTCATTTTAACCAGTGGGAAATGGGCGTATTTCTACTTTCGTTTTAGAGTTATGTGCATATTTAATTTTCATTAGATTTACACAGAGGTATCATTGTAAAATTTAGTTTTTTTTCCGTTTGAACTAAAGTGTGATTTTTGTCTTGACAAATACTGCACACAGAATAGAGATTTTTGAGCCAACCAACTCTTTGGCCAACCAACTTATTCGGTTCTCTCAACCGCTTAGTCGGTGGTTATTGTCAAAATAAAAAGTGTTGTAGTTTGTACTGCAACCAATTTTGAGCTGTTTTAGAACAATTTAGCACAGATTTAGACCATTAGGAGTGTGTATAGACTAATATTTTAAGTGTATAGGCTAAAATGGCAGTTCCATCAGCAAACGTGTAAACCATTCGATTGGTACAACTAACTTTTTCATTCTTTCAACCTCATGCCAAAAGAGAATTTTTCTGTCTGTACATTGTGGAAAAAATTATCCGTCTTGCATCTGGAAGTTGATCAGATATGAATATATTTACACCGTTCATCTATATACTGAATTAGTCTTATGGGCAAAAAACATGAACAGACAAAGTGCCTATTCAAATCTGTTTTGAATGTCAAGTTTATATCAGGACAACTCTTCAGAATCTTAAAGATTCAATCAGTGTCTTCGGCTTTGGAAATTGGCATAGAATCTGCATGTACTAAATCTATAGTTTCGGCGACTATATCCATATCCATCTGATTACATTATTTGGCTCTACATTAACCCTTTATGTTGGCTAATATATTGTTGACAGCTGTCTCTATTTTTTGCTGTCCACTATATTTATATATTTATATTTTTTATCCACATGATTTCACTGTCTATGTGAAAATGTTTATTCAAATTTACTTTTAAGTTTTGGATCATTACCTTATCGACTTCTTAAAAACTGTGACAGCAAAGTAAAAATATTTCGTTGTTTGACAATGCTACTTTTTCAAAACATAAATCATAGAATGTATATGCACAAAATCTCAGAATCAGGTGAGTAAAACAAAGAATGGTATGAAAGAAAAGTACCAAACAGTTTAAAATCTAATCTATATGCAGAAAATATTTGTATCAGTCTGTAATAGTTATGTTGTAAACGAGCTAAACAAATTGTAGAGTTGCCAGATGTATACTAAATAAATTTTTTAATCTTGCTGTTTATGCAAATATTTTATTTATTTTTTTATTTCAATCCTTCTGCACAAATTGCAAATATATCTATTCTATTTTTTATTAAATGAACTGTCTTCTTGTCTTCATTCATATCGTTTATAATAATTTAAATGTGCTGATTCCAACTTCTTTTTTGTTTTTTTACATATACGTAACGTTTCTCAGAAAAATACATTTTATGTTTTTGTATTTTTCACTGCTTTCTACAAAAAATATATGAAAATACTAGACCAAAAGCAAAAAGAGATATTGAAATTAAGAGATATTGAAATATAAACAACTTCACAAGATTGATTTTTGGCCCATTTTTTGTAACTTTGGAGCTGTATCTCTGGAAGTGGAGGTCGAAAAAAAAAGGTCAATGCATACCTCAATAAGCTTTATCAGCTGCCCAAATTTCATTGAAATCGAAGAAGGTGAGTTCCAACCGCTGGTCGATTTGGTGTGGAATGGCCCCTAGTAATTTTTATGATTTAAAATAAAAATAATAAAAAAATATTAAATATGTTTTTTCATAAATTGGTTTTTTTCCCAATTCTTCAACATTGACCGGTTATTATAACCAAATTTTAAACGATATTCATGCATAACATTAATCGAAAGGCATAACATTTCTGTTTTAATATTTATTAAATGGCTGTCAAGTCTATTCATTAAAAAATGCTTTTTGTAAAATAAAGGGTTTTTCAATAAGAGTGCTACATAAGTTTTTTTAAGGGTTTTTCAATAAGAGCGCTACAAAAGTAGAGCGACAGGGACAGCAAACGACGCCATATTTCTTGCCGCTCTTTTGACATTTCTCTTCAGTAAGGTTTGCCATTTCATGATGGAAAGATATACGAGCCAACAACAAGTCGAAATTATTAAAATTTACTACCGAAATTCGAATTCGTATATCTCTCCATCATGAAATGGCAAACCTTACTGAAGAGAAATGTCAAAAGAGCAGCAAGAAATATGGCGTCGTTTGCTGTCCCTGTCGCTCTACTTTTGTAGCGTCCCATTTGAAAAACCCTTTACATAGAAAAATGAAAAAATCCTGAAATACATTTTTTATAAAAACGTTACGTATGTGGAAAATACTAAAAGCGTAGTTCTAATCAGCGCATTAAAATTTTGATATAATTGATATTGTTACGAAAAGATGTAATTTGCTCCATAGTGCAAGCAGTCAACCATAATTAATGAGACGTAAGACAATTCAGCGCACTAAGCAATGTGCGAGTAAGATGGAAGATCAGCACATTAAAACACATGAGTGCGAATGAGATGCCAATAGCATGCGTCATTCACGAAAAGTTCTCGAAACATGTCGAAGCTTGCCGAAACATGTCGAACTGATGCAGTTAACATTATAAAGCTAAATTGTAGAAATTCAGCAGTGGATATAAGTGATTATTCTTTAAATTGTTATTTAATTAAATAACACTACTCAACAAATTAAGGATTTTGCTTATTTATCCACTATCTTAGTGTAGTTTTCAAATGCTAAGCAAGACCTCATACTCTGATTTTAGATATTGAATAATTGTCATTCAATATCTAAAATCGTATTTTTTCAATATCTTTTAGACGTCGATTTGTTACCGCTTTAAGGTCAGATTTATTTTGTATTCTATTAGAAAAATATATTTTTTTGCTTTGCTGTGTAATTTGTTGATGTAATATGTGTAATATGTTGTTCCTTTTAGAATTCTCATGGAAAGTTAATAGTACATATTTTTGTAATATTATATTATGGCTTTTACGCATTTAAATATGGGTCGTATACGTAACATGCATTAAATAATTTAAGAATTAACAACGAGTAGAACTAGTCGGACAAGACACTAGTCGATTTAACATTAGGACAGGGATTTAAAATCCGTTTTGGAGTTCCTGTACCGAATATATCAATGTGCGTTATATAAATATTTCACTCTTTATTTGTTAATTTGAACACCGAAAAACTATTGGATGTGTTAGCCTTTTTTTATAGTTTTTACAAAGGAAAGCGTACGAGGAAAATACCACGTTATGCGCCCCATCCTTCGTAGATCACTCGGCTTTCAACAGAACCACGCATTACAGAGATAATACTTTCTTCGTTCGCACGAGACGTTTGTGGAACAATCTCTTGCGTCTGTTTTTCCTTACATTTCTGATATTGGCGAACTCAAGACTAACATTCACCGATAACATAGCATTAAAAAAATAAATAATACCCGATCTTATTATGATTTCCGATGGACTTCAAGACTCCAATCATAACCTCATACTCAGTTTTTTCAGATTGCCTCAAGTTTTTGAGTTATTACGTAATACAAATATATGACAATTTTCGTGTTTTTCTACATATTTTGGACATTAACATTTTACAGATTGAGGTTATTGATCCCATTTCTTTTATATTCCATTGACAATACTTCAGCGAATATTTTGAAATAAATTACATGAAATTTGGATTAATATGACCGACGTTATGACCAGTCAAATACAAATCCATCGGAAAATCATACTTTGATCGTGGATAATGAAAAAAACCTCCATTTGTTGTCTAGTGTAATTGCTCTATCTTTCATAATTGCCAAAGTGGCTTAAGTTTCTTAAGTTTCTTTAGTGATTTGTTATATTTTGTTAAAAAATTCAGACTGAGATATACCAAAAAAATTGTATTGCGCTGATTTTTCAATTCAACTCGTTGGCAACCCTGCTTCTAAAGACTGCAATGTGGCTGCAATAAAGAAAAACCTTTTTTTTCTAAATTGCATTGAGCACATGGCCGTGGGCCGATTGGCGTAGCGTGCTGCTATTAACGTCTGAACTGTTTGCGTGCGCCAATAACTTTGGGTGTTTTGTGGGATTTTAATTCTTTGCTAGAAATGCTCGTGCTGCGTGGCACGGAGCTAGATAGGCGCAATTTGTCAATTGACTTGAGGTTGCGGTTGTTTGTTGTTTTTTCGTTTATAAAATATATATTTTTTCATTTTTTTTTGAATATTTTCCAATGTTGCAACTTCACCCTGCCTGCTCCAAAACAGCAAAGCAACCCGTCGAAAACAGTTAAATGTCAAGCACGCTGCTATTTATTATGCATTCAAAAAACACCGACCGACCGACCGAACCACCGTCCGTCCGTCCGATCGCCAACATGTTGAGTTGCGTCGAGTATCTGTTGAGCGCAACACCTGAAGCTGATTAACACAGAGCACGGACGGCGCACAGCGAACGGCGCGGAGTAGCAACGGCAGGCATCACCTGAGCATTTGCTGCCAGGAATGGAAAAGGCTGTTCGCCGCCAACAAGCGTGGCAATTGGTTTGCTTCGATTTTTTGTTTGGTGTGAAATTCGCGGCGCATGCGCAACGGACTTAATGTGCAAATCGAAAGTTGGTGCCAAAACGAGTCAGGAGAACCCAAGGAGCCAACAATAATAACAACAAAAACTACAATTACAACAACAATAACGAACAGTCGTAACCAAATTGTGACGACTTACAAATGAATCCATTAATACAGCAGCGCCGTAGGCAGCAGCAGCATCTCTGTCGCTATGCCATGCGGCGAAACAGCAGAGGTCATAGAATAAGTGGCCACATTTTTCAATCAATGAAGAAATTTCCAAATAAAGTAGGCGGTACATTGCCATTGTGGCGAAAGACAAAAGCTCAATTAATTAGAAACACCTGCGGCGATTGGAGCGCGTAACCGATCGATTAAAATGTTAAAAAAAAGTTTGATTTTGCATCATCGTCGTTGTCTCTGAATAATATGTTTATTTATAATAAAATCCTTTTACATTTGACGTATTTTATAGTTTACCATAAATATTTCAGTGAAATTTAAAAAGCAATTTATATTTTATAGTAAAGATGTCTCTCATATGCAGAGAAATAAAATATTATTATGGTGATCAAAATTATAATTGCAGAAATGATAGTTGATTGCCACAGTTAGTTTTTGGTTGGCGGAATGGCTGTGCCATTCATGCAATACTCATACTCATTTTTTTACCCCTGGTATAAATTGTAATAGGTCCATGATCGGTAACTGATTATCATATTCTTAATTTGTCGTAAACAGTCTACATGATCTACACCATTTAAAAATGTAATTCAGAAAAGATCAATTGAAATTTAGAAATTCCATTTAAAAATCAAAAGACATCACTTAAAATTCAGTAATTACATTTGAAATTCAAAAGACATCAATTGAAATTCAGAATGTCCATTTGAAATTCAGAAAATTTCATTTGAAATTCAGAAATTTTCGTATAAAATTCCAATGGAAATTTCTGAATTTCAATTGATGTCTTTTAAATTTCAAATGAAATTTCTGAATTTGAAGTGATGTCTTTTGAATTTCAAATGGAATTTCTGAATTTCAATTGATGTCTTTTGAATTTCAATTGATCTTTTTATACCCTACATTAAGAGTGAAAGGGTATATTTAGTTTGGTATGCCGATGGAAGCATCTCCGGTATGGAAAAGTATATATATTCTTGATCAGCATGACCTCCTGAGTCGACCGACTATAGACCGACTATAACTATCATAATAACACCTACTATAAAATGTCCCTACTTTAAAATATCCCATGTGATCTAACCTTCCCAGTTATGATTATATCTTCCGTTCGTAAAATATCGTAACATACCGTTCGTAAATATCGCTAAAAATATTTATCAATTTGTATCACTCGCATTGCTGATGAAAAATATATTTCTATCATGAGCGTTATTTTTATTTTCATCAATGATGAGAAATGATTGAATGATCGAAATTAATTCTGATCTCTAAAGTACTCATCATTGATGATGAAAATAATAGATAACACAGTGTGGCAAAATGACATCTTTTTAAATGAACTCCGATTTTTTTATATTGTGCTTATATGTGGTCTATCGATAAAAAGTGTACTTATATCCCTGCACGTCTGGGTTAAGCGCTATGGGGTCCTATACGGAGGGAAAAAGTTCTAAAATCCAGAATGAATCAAGAAATATACGGAGTGATATACAGCTAAACCGAAAAATTCTTAATTTCAAGAAATGAGTTTTCTTAGTTGTCAAAAAAGTAACTAAGTAGAATTATTCTTGAATTCAGTTATTAATTTCTTAGGTATCAAAAATGTTGTTATGATTTCGATCTTGCTTTGTCGCTATTATGTTTTATTTTGCTTTGTCCGTCTGTCAGCATTATCTGTTTGTTCGTGTGTCTGTCTGTCGATATGTTGAAAGTAACTAAAAGCAATTATTTCGAAGCTAACATAAAAAAAATATATATTTAGTTAATGTATTTTTTTTTTCATTTGTATTTGGATTATTAT
Organism: Dryomyza anilis; assembly: GCA_951804985.1. NCBI lineage: Eukaryota > Metazoa > Arthropoda > Insecta > Diptera > Dryomyzidae > Dryomyza > Dryomyza anilis. Next base: position 52,690,403 of record OX638134.1, on the reverse strand, counting down.
TATATTTAATCTATGTAAAGGGTTTTTCAATAAGAGCGCTACAAAAGTTTTTTCAAGGGTTTTTCAACAGGAACGCTACAGCATTTAGAGCATTTCTCTTCAGTAAGGTTTTGCATTTCATGATGGAAAGATATACGAGCCAACAACGAGTCGAAATTATTAATATTTACTACCAAAATTCTAAATCGTATATCTTTCCATCATGAAATGGCAAACCTTACTGAAGAGAAATGTCAAAAGAGCGGCAAGAAATATGGCGTCGTTTTCTGTCCCTGTCGCTCTACTTTTGTAGCGTCCCTGTTAAAAAACCCTTTATATTACTTTGAAACCGTTTACTTACCGTATAAACTTTCTCCTCTTTTGCTGCCTCTACTGTTGGTTATGTATAAACCTTCCGCACGTTACCCATAAGCGTTGTATAGTGTATTTAGTTAACAATGGAATGAAATAAACTTGGTATTTATGCAAAATTGAATCCCAATTTATGTTTACGAACTGAAACCATACCAACATTTGTTGGAAAATTCGTTTTTCTATTTTTATATCTTTAACATTCATACATGCACAGACGCTTGCTTGTTTGGCTGTGCTTTGTTGTTCTATTCGTGAAAACACACACATGCAAACATTGTATATCATGCCGTTTTTTTAATACCTAAGAAAAAAACATCTGTAATCCAGACAAATTGTACTTAGTTACTTTTTTGATACCTAAGAACAAAATGTCTAAATATCTAGAAGAATTTGGCTTACTTTCAACAGACAGACATGCACACTAACAATCAGATGGCGCCATCGCAACACAAAGCATACGAGCGAATATTAAAGAGAAAGAAAGATCGATGAAAACAACAGCAGATACATGAACACGTGTTCCTTTTGCAAAGAATACAATAAATTAACTTCTGAAAATCCAGTTGAATAAAGTTTGTTTACTTTTTTGACAACTAAGTAATTTGCTTTCTTAATATTCAGATGACAAATTCTTGAGTTTTAGTAGTATTTTATTGATATTAGTCAAATTCTACTATTTTTCTTCCTAACCGAATTCTTTTCGAGTTTTACAATTTTATTTCCCTCCGTGTATGTAAAGTAAAAAATCTTGTTCATGTCTATATCTTAAAAATTAAACAAGATATCTTCTCAACTGAGCACAGTTCCTTTAGATAGTAATATAAGTTTTTCACAAACAAAAACCATTAAAGATATAGAGGCACATAAAATTAAAATCAACTTTAAATTTAAAATCAGCTTTTTGACAATTAATTCTATACAAAATTTGTCAAAAAAATCGAATTTATTTTTAAAGTCGATATTAAATTCTCTATGATTATGTGCCACATTTCAAAACTTAAGTTCTCTCAAAAATTCTCTCGACAACACTTTTTAAATTCTTTAAATCGGTTGAGTGGTACCGAAAGTAATGAGTTTCACCCGATTTAAGAGCGTTTGGCCAAAAGTGAAAGTGCCTACATTATTTTAAAATATATTTTTGATTCAAATTTTAATTTATCTATATTTTTCATTGAGACGTTTATATATTTTAATTGATTTCATATAAACTACAAATCTATTTCTACTTTATACTGATTGTACCAGATTAAAAAATACTTAAAATCCACTAAAAATAATTCAACCTTCAAAACATATTTTGTTGCTGCCAAAATATCAACAAAAAATAACTTAATTTTATCACCTTTTATCATGTCATAACAGAAATTCCGTATCCCACGAACATTTCACATGTCTGATTGTTATTGCAATTAAATAACAAAGCAGCAAAACTCTCAAAACATCTGAGTGCTAGTACCCGCAACATTTTGGCCAAGTTACTGACCTGTCGCTTTAACGTTCCATGTATCGTACAACGACGTGTCTTGATTCGCAAAAGACTCGACTACAACCGCCAGGTGCAACATTTTCGGCAAAATCATAATAAACTCAAATCTCGAAAAAACGCCAAATATTTTTCATTTGGTCCAATCCAATCCAACAAACCAACAACCAAGTGGCATAATAATTATTTCTGTTTACTTGCATTTAATTTTTTTGCTGCTGCGTCAAGAGTGGGTAAATCTTGTGCATAGCTAAAAGAATTCTATAGACCTCGTCATGGCGGCACTTTTTTGTACATTTATTTCTTTTTTTCTAAGCAGTCCTAAATTAATCCTTTATGGCTTGAGTTACCTTGCCAAGGTAAACCTCATTCCAGCAGCCTATGTTGCCAAGTCAATGTTTATGCGTACTCAAAAACAGTTGCCGCCGATTTGATATTTTTTTCTTTTTAATTTTTAGTTATGCTGTAGCTTTTAAGATATCAGTTGTGCTCGACATTCGTACAATTAAATGATATAGGATATATTTTTGCACTTAATTGTGTACACAGAAATTTGTTAGATTTTGAAAATATTTTTATTTAATTTTCTAATAAATTTTGAAGTATTTTATAATACTATGTTTTTGGTATTTTTCTAAAGCATTTTAACTAATTGTGCACAGAAAAAATAATCGACGTAAATATAGCAACCGATATTAATTGCATTCATTAAGCAGCAATGTAATTCATTAATTTAATGCAAAAATTAGCTATTCTTTGTTATATAAACAATTGCGTTTGATAATATGAATATATATGCAACAAATAATTTAGTCGCCGAAGTTTTAGCAAATATAGTTGTTGAAACTGCGCCGATTTATTAATTTGTCTGCATTGACGTACAAATATTCATATTAGCAAACGGAAATGCTAAATTAACTAAGAATAGCAAATGTTTTCATTAAATTAATGAATTTCGTTGCTGGATTGATAAATGAATGCAATTAATATCGGTTGCTATATTTACGTCGATTATTTTTTCTGTGTGATAAATAATTGATTTTTTAACTGAGACTTGAAGTCGATGTCTAATAATGTTGCAAATTTCGGGTATTCCATTAAAACAAAATTTATATAATAAAAATAATTAAAAATTAGATATTTTTTGTTTTTTTTTTTATGAAATGTTTATACTGTATTCAATTAAATCAATTTTCAGAAAATTTTAAATTCAGCTAATAAACATAATATGTAACATAAAATGTTTCCGAGAAAGATATTTTTCCCTGTGTTTAAACAATTTCCGTTCCAATGATTAGTGCAAAAAGCATTCATATTTGTTTTTACTTCTGTAACACTGAAAAGTTTTAATGATTTTCAAAAATGTTACAATACTGAATTTGTAGAATACAAAATTATGTCAAAAATACTTTTATTAAAAAAAAATTCAATTGAAATGTATCCCTCCTATCCTTTTAATATAATAAATATCTTTGTTCGTCTGTTTGTTCCATTTAAACGGGTGATCCGATTTTCTGACATTTTCTATCAAAGATACGGTAGGGTCTGAAAGGAATTATTGACTATATTTTAATTAAAAATGTTGACGAATTTCTATATCCTTTTAATAACCAAACTTTAACACAGTGACACGTTCGAGAAAACTGGTAAACATATGTTAAAATGAATTCTGAATTTCACCTTCAAAAACATCGATGCGCGCCATTTCCAAAGACTTGGCTCATTGCCCTACTAGAAATTTTGGTAGGTCCATGGTCATTAAGTGATCATGTCATTATTTGAGATGATCGAGATATGACGAGGCCCATAATGTCCTTGTAACGCAGTGTCCTGATCATGTATTGACCTCAGGCCATGATCATGTACTGATCGGCCAATTCCCCATTTTATTATTTACCCAACAATTGCCTTGTCTGAGCCCGAGCATAATAGGGTTTCTCTCATTAATCTCGGTCATTGCCTGATGCTAATTTTGTTATGAGGAACAAATAATGTAGCTATGATCGGGAACATTGACTGTTTAGATAATGGAAACCCTGCTATGGTAAGCATGATAAGGGCATGCAAAGGCAATGATCATATTTTCTCTAATAGGGCTTACCCAACGAAAACCCGATCATTTCCCGATGGCGCATCGGGCAAATTTCTACTAGGGTGTGCATCAGATTACAAATGTGTAATCTATGAACCGATAGCCGCGGTAGCTCAGTGGTTAGTGTGTTGGACTGCGAGCCGAAAGGTCCCTGGTTCAAGCCTGGACTGGGGCTAACAACATCTTTTCATAGAAACATTTTTCTATACCGCGCTACCTCTCGGCAGTAAATGGCAAACCTACGAGAGTAAAACATTGCCTATGAAAAGCTGTCACCCGCCGTTCCGATTCGGCAATAAACTGTAGGACCCACTGTAGGTTCTATACAGAACTGTAGCGCCAAACTATTATTATTATAATCTATGAACCGATTTAGACTAAATTTTATATAGTTTCTCTGTGTTATATACTGATTTATCTAAACTTTAAAATAATTCTAAATTTATCCAGCAGATTTTAAAAATCTTGTAACCAGAACCGATATTCCAATGTGTTTACGACCAGGGAACACAATGAACCGAAATCTAAATACGTTGCGCTTAGGTTTTGGAACCAGAATCCGAACCGTTATCAAAAAAATGTGTGGAACTGGAATCAGAACCCATATAACAGAACCGCTATATTAAAAATGTTGGAACCAAAACCGGAACGGTAACCGTAACTGATATTCCAAAGGGTTGTAGTCCCTCACGCAGAAATAAATACCATTAAATTAATAGTTTTTGCTATTGAAATTAGTCAATAGGAAAAACTATTAATTCAATCGATAAATTACATTTTTTTTTGTGAGTGCTGTCATAAATATCTCTGGATCCACTGATAAGATCTGAACAAAATTAAGTTTCGAAAACTAATTAAAAAAAAAAAAAAATTGTTGGAAATTTTCTTTTCGAACAATGCGTTGTTTTGAGTTAATTTTTTGTTGGTTTTAAAATGTCGTTTGAAAGGAACATTTAAAAAACTAATTGAAACGCACAATGACTGGATTGATCAGTGGCCAATTTTTATACCCTACACTAAGAGTGAAAGGGTATATTCAGTTTAGTACGTCGTTTGTAACACCCTGAAGATAGCATCTCCGGTATGGAAAAGTATATATATACTTGATCAGCATGACCTGCTGAGTCGATGCAGCGATGTCCGTCTGTCATTCTGTCTGTCTGTTGACATCACGATTACAGTTAAAGACTATCGGTTGGTGTATATGTTATATATTTTGCCATATACAACAACCTAGAAATGATTTCATTTATACTATTAAATAATTCGTGGTTGTCAAACTGTGTAATGCTCTTAAAGACTATCGGTTGGTGTATATGCTATATATTTTGCCATATACAACAACCTAGAAATGATTTCATTAATACTATTAAATAATTCGTATATCGAATTAATTACTTTGCATCAATTAATCTCAGTTGGCAAAATATATATCATATACACCATAGTCTTTAAGAGCATTACACAGTTTGACAACCACTGCAAAGTTTTAAATCCACTACACAGTATTACAGTTACTGTTATTTTGAACGCGTGCTTGTCTATTCGGTTCGTCGAATCGTTTTTCCGTATATCGTGCGTATATCATGACTTTGATATTCTTTTGTCTTATTTGGGTTTAACATTTCTCTTTCATTATATCGTCGACGATACTGCAAAACCGCCTAACTACATGTTAAAATTACTCCTAATTTTGTCTTTTAATCTGATTTTAAATGATATGTTTTGATCGGATAAATTGTATAAATGTCATTATAACATTTTTGTTTCTTCTGTAAAATTCATTTTGTAAGCGGCATTGGAAAATGTAGGCGGTTATGCAGTATCACCAAAGATATATAGCTTTATATTTAGCTTTATAACGTAGTTCAAACTTTGAACCCCTAGCAGTTAGTAAAATGGTAAAATAAAAAATAAATTAATATAAAAAAAATTTAAATGTATAATAATAACAAAAAATACAAAACAAATAAATTTTTTTTTATTTTTTTATCGGGTGTGTTTATTCCATTTACATTTGTGTTCAATTAATTTATTAATTAATATAATTAAATGTTTAATCAATACAATTAAATATCGTATTGGCGATAAAACAATTAAAAATTAATTGTATATGAATGCAACAATCATTTAAAAAACAAATGAATTAATTTGTCAATTTATTAATCTTACTATTATTTTAGAAATTAAATTTTAAGTAATTTACTGCAATCATTGCATGCTTTTTAGGTTGTTGACCGACCGATGGATACGGATAATTTCTGTATTTGTCACCATCATTATTTCAACTTTTAAACATAAAATGATGCACTCAAATATAACAATTATTTAAAAACAAAACTATCATTACAATTATTAGAATTTTAACAATGGTGCAATGATTTGCTGCAATTATAGTATTGTTTGACGTATTTTTAATGTGTACCGTGGAACCAAAAATAAAATGAATTAAATTATGTTTCTTTTCAATAGAAGCAAGAAAAAAACATTTAATACTTTATTGTTATGATGATGCAATAGCACAAAACGTTTCACTAAATTCTTGCCGACCAAGTATCTATCGCCTGCAATAATCATGCAGATAATTTGCGTCCGTCTGTTCTTTGCCATTGTTTGACACCTACGCAACACAGAGGGAATTTGAACATTTGTTTTTTTGAAATTATTCGCATGTAAGTCAATCAACAACAATGTGTAATCTATGCAAATGCATGCGATGAAAACAGTTGCTGCTGATACAGTTGCAACATCGTCAACAACAGCAGCAACAACAGCAGCAACAGCTCCAACACTTTAACGGCAACGGACAGCAGCAGCAGCAGCAACTGCGACAGCTTCACTTCTACTACAGCCTCTGGCCAAAGTCGGAGGAGTCAGTCGTATGTTTTATGAAATTGGCGAGGGAGGGAGCTGGCGACGGCACGGTGGTACGTTGGCACTGCTGGTGGTTTACTGTAGTCGCGTCGCACAGTGACAGCTGCTTGTCTTTCGGTCATTTGGAAGGTTACTACTTTGTATTTGAGTCTGTCTGTAGCCCCTGTATGCGATCGTTGATCGACGACGCATGTGCGCAAGAATGTCACAATGTCTGGCAGTCGGTTGCTTGGTTGGATAGTTGGCTGGATGGTTGGCTGGCTCTGGACGGACTATTTTGGACAGACAGTCAAACAGATGTGGTCGCTGCACAGGCGACAGTAAACGACATTTAATTTATTGCCTACATTAATGTTTAAGCAACAAAGTAAAAACATTTCAATTACAAAAATGCATAGATAGTGTTTGACTTGTTGATATTGCGGTTGCTGTTTCAAGAAATGTTATTATGCAAAGTGCATTACAATTAATTAGCCGATTAATTTATAGTCAGACATTAATCTTTTTGCGAACTCAAACTGTTCTTCTTCTTTCAATTTAGAATTATTTTGAGACTGCAAAATGTTGCCCAAAATTAAAAGCTCATAATTTATAAACGTTGACAAATGTTGGCCTTACTATTAGTTTTATTCGCGAGTTTCACTCTATTGCAATGAAAACAGCCACCTGTTTGAACCGATGACTGTCTGTGATAAACTCCATGTATCAACAGCAACAGCAAGCAACATCATCCACAGCTAGCAACAATATCCACAGCTAGCAACAACATATAATGCCAGCAACATCATTTGCAGCAAGGAACATCATCAACCTGTTGCCTGTTGCAACAGAGTGTTTCAAGTGTCGCGCAAGACGAGTCGAAAGCAGTAACAAACAAAACATCACAGTCTGCCTTCTTCTCGTAATTTTGCTCTACAATCAACATACTATGCGAACGTGACAAGTGACACCAATTTTATCACCTTTACAAAAATGTTGCAGCCGCTGCTGCTATTGTTGTTTTTGTTGTTGCAAATGTTGCTTGCTTTTTGACATGGTTGCCATATTGTCGCGGGTCGCAGATGCACGTTTTTCGATTGTGTGCGCAGTTTTGTCAGTTAATGGAGACGATTTGTTGTTAGCCTTATTACAAGTCAACTACTTTACAAAAATATTGCATCAACGAGAATAACATATTTTTTGGTTTTTATACTTGTAGGAGTTTCTTCAGTTCATAATTGGTGACATGTTTCTTGTGTGTGGAATGGAACAAATGTGTTAAATTCAAATGTTATATTGGATTTGACAATATATTGTGAATTTAAAATTATGTAGAAAATGTCATAATTGAATACGAATTTTTCGTTTATATATAACTAGCATGGATCCGTGTTTTGCTGTGGACTTATTTTATTGGTCTTATAAATTTAGTAACCAAAAAGAAAATAATTCTCCGCCAAAATAACTTTTCTCTGTTCTTCCTGATTGTTTTTCCCTGTAGAATTCCTCACCGTAATTTTTTTTTGTAGAAGTTTTAGTGTGGTGAGTTTTAGTGTGGTGAGTTTTAGTGTGGTGAGTTTTAGTGTGGTGAGTTTTAGTGTAGTGAGTTTTAGTGTGGTGAGTTTTAGTGTGGTGAGTTTTAGTGTGGTGAGTTTTTAGTGTGGTGAGTTTCAGTGTGGTGAGTTTTAGTGTGGTGAATTTTTTGTGTGGTGAATTTTTTGTGTGGTGGATTTCAGGGTGGTGAATTTCGGTATGGTGAATTTCGATGTGGTGAGTTTAAAGAATTTGGATTTGGTTGAAATTTCTTGTTATCACTATAATAATTGTCGACATACACCATCTTGAAAATGTACCTTCCATGCGGGAATATTTCCGGCAAACAAATAATAAATGGATGATTTTTGGGATACGTATAATTGTTTAGAATTTTAAAGGCAGATTACCGGCATAATTTATGATAGCAAACTACTCTTGATACAAACTCCACCTTTGACTGTTCAATTTGAGCCACCCAAAAAATGTGTTTAGGAATACTAAAAATACATCTATTTCCAAGCCAATATATTTGTCATTTTCTGAAATAAATGGAACTGAAACCTTCGATACAAATTCCGCCCTTGCTAGCTTGAAATCTTGTGTAGAAATTTTTCAAAACTGCCTTAAGCCTTCCAAAATATTGTCAAGGGTATTTCCGAGACAACATTTCTAGTACATGTAGGGCATATTTCTCGTGAACTCGCGGTTAAATTAAAGTTTTATAGAAGGCATATTTTGGGTATGGGAAGAAAAGAGACAACTTTTGATACAAACTCCGCCTTTATATACTTAAAATATTTCGATAACACTTTTCTAAACTGCCGCGAGCCAACAAAATGTTGGCAAGGGAATATTTTTCATTTAATTTTTTATTATATTATATTATGTTATTTATATATTTATTTATATATTTTATGAAATTTTAATAGAAAATTACAGGCATATTTAGGGAATAGGCACAAAACTGACATCTCTTGATACAAACTTTGGCTTTGTCTGCTTAATATCTTCCGATAAAATATTCTAAACTGCCGTGAGTCTGCCACATATTTATTGTACACAGAAAAAAATATTGAACGTAAATATAGCAACTGAGATTAATTGATACAAAATAATTAATTCCATTAATATAATTAATTGGATAAACGAATTATTGAATAGAATAAATCAAATCCTTTCTGGGTTGGAGTATATGTTAATATGTAGTATACACACCAACCGACAGTTTTACAATCACGACACAGTTTTACAGCCACTACACAATTTTACATTCACTACACAGTATTACAGGTACTGTTTGTTGCACAGAACTTATTTTACATTGGTTCATCGCAACGCGTGCTTTTGGCTATTTGGTTGTCGGGTCGTCTTTCCTTTGATATTCTTTCGTCGCTCTTATTTGTGTTTAACATTTCCCTTTCATTAAATATAGTTCTACTGGTGACGTGAACGTGGTTCAAACTTCAAGGAAGTACATGAGTAAAATAAAAATAGTAAATTAAAAAATATAAATAAATAAACAAAATTGAAATACATATAAGATAAATAAAATATAATTTTTCATCGAGTGTGTTAATTGCCTTTAATTTGTGTGCAATTACTTTAATAATTAATATAATTAAATATTTAATCAATACAATTAAATGTCGTATCGACGATGAAATAATTAAAAATTAATTGATGATTTGAAATTAACTTTATTTCGTTAATTGATTAGGCTGTTATTGTACCTATACATAATTGAACTGATTACCTGATTCTTTTTTATTGAACTAAATCAAAATATTAAATTCAAATACTGCTCAGTTTTTATATAGGTATACTTTTGTCTTTTCAATTTTTTATTTAAAATTCCAATAATTCGAACTAAAGATCCTATTACAATAACATTGTTCCGCAAGAAATCTACTTCACCATGTTTTTTTTCTTTAGGTCCGGACAGTTTTTTTTGGTCAGACAATTTTTCTGATGGACAATTTTTCTGATGGAAATTTTTTCCCAAGACTATTTCCCCCCGAACAGTGTTGCCATTTGAGCTAATGACTTGAGAAAAAACATAATAGTACTCTAGAGAAAAGAAAAAATCCTATGAACATCCGGTTCGCTGGTGCTAATTGTGATTGGATACTACTCAGGGCCAGTTTTTCAGTGGTAGTTGAACTCCATTTGCAACTTAGTTTAAACTTAGAATCGTGTTTTTCAGTGAACTGTAAACGTAGTTTAAACTTAGTTTAACCCATCGATGTTGGTGGGTTAAACTACGTTTAAACTCTCAATAACTTTGACAGCAAAATGTGAGATGCACTCTTTATGCTCTGCAGTCCGCACTCATGCTCTCATTTGTCTGTCCATCGGGTTTCATTTAATAGTTTTCTGTTATTATCCATTGCATAAAGTAACACTGAACGATTACACGCACAAATTCTCACTGATATGTATTATTTTGTGCATTCTACATTTCTTAATTATCTTTATAATTTCTTGTAATCTTCGTCATTCTCGCAACTTAAATATCAGCTGTTCAAAATGAGAAAAATAACCCTCTTCTTCTTCTTAAATGCTATTCACAATCGATAATTCGCCGGTGCTGCCATATTTTAAGCACTGATCTGAATGAAACTTAAACTGCCACTGAAAAACTGCTCGAATAGTTAAACTATGTGAGACGTTTAATTAAACGTAGTTTAAACTAAGTTTAAACTACCACTAAAAAACTGGCCCTCAGTGTTTTTTCTTATTACGTAACGTTTTTTTTTTAAATCATATCGAAACTTTCTGTTATGACCTTCTACTCTAAAGTAATTATCAACATTTTTGTTTTAAATCCATCTGTTATACTTTTCAAAAATCAAACATATAAAAATCTGTTTTCTCTGGAAAAAAAAATCTATTCAACATCTCAAAAAAGGTGTAAAAACATAAATACAATTTTTGTTACAAATAATTTCTTCCTCAATACTATTCGTCCTATCCCTATTAGAATTTGTGGTAGGGCCACGCACGAGGTGACAAATCTGGTATACCCATCTAAAACAGTTGCCTTATAGGGTAAACTCAAGGGAAATGATTGGGTCTCGGTCGGGCAGTCTGCCATTGTCTTGTTTAGCCTAACTTGACCTTGTTAGAACCTAATTCCTATCATTCCCTGATTATAAATACATTATGCGAACAATTTATTGTATGGATCATATTACTTTTGGACAATTTTTATCGGATATTATGTTCCCTCAGACAAGTTATCTTGAATTCTGTGTTTTAATCCATACAATTTTTCTTCAATATGAAGATTAATGTCAATTTCATATTTTTTTTGTGAATAATTGTTTGAATAACTAATGTCTGGGAAAAATATGTTAGTTTAATATCCTGAAGATATAAATAATTCGGTGAAACACTGTAGTAATGGAAAAAGACCGGACAATATTTTCTGGATTTTTTTTTCAAAACATTCAAAAACTGTATACGGATTTTTTTGGTTTTATTACTACTATAATTCTGTCGCACAATCTATACTTCTTTCGAAATATTTCTTTTCAAATTTCAAAAAAGTTTGTTTTCAAATTTTTATATGAAATTCGATCGAAATTCGATAGAAAACTAGAACAGAGTTCTAAAATAAATTATTTTTTTATTTTTCACACTTCTTCTTCAAATAATGCCTATTTTATTTGTAAGATTTCATATTGCATATATCATTTATTTTTCCATTATAGATAATGATTATAAATGGCTTTAACATTTTCGAATTTTTTTCATATGTCATATTTTCCATTCACTCAAATAATTATAATACATATATTTATATTATATTGCAAAACTACTCTAACTAATCACTTTTATATTATTACAATAATTTGACAAAATGTTGCCTGCCAATGCCACAATAATCATGATGTTGCCTTTTTGTCCCACGAAACTACAGATGATCGCTGTTAGTTAGCAACATCATCACCCACATGGCATCACCTTCACCAAACCAACACACCATATGTGATGCTGTGATGAAGGTGAACCTTTTGTTGATATTGTTGTTGTTGGTGTTCTGGTGGAGGGGTGACGAAACAAATAACGAACGAACGTACGGTGACTAAAGATTATTCGATGTTATTATTTGGCCATATGTGAGCCACAGATGACCGAATAATGGGTTTTCGCTCGTGCAGCATGATTTTTCGGCAACTGACAAATTGTGGTTTCGAACAAAATAAAAATTACAGATGACCCACTGTTGATGAACTGAACGTGGCACAGTGATTTGTATGCAATTTGCATAGAAAAAAAAAACGATAGTTCATAAGTATTTTTTTTTCTTCGTTTTTTTATATTTTCTGCATATGCTTCTTGGGCTTGTAGTACACGATATACACATATGTTTTTCTCAGTAATAATTACATTTGACCCTTTGAATTGTGGCCGGGCCAGGCTACATTAGGCTGCAAATTTTCTTAGAATTATTATGGTGAATTTTATGCGAAACATTGATATTTGTTTGGCGCCCCAATGTTGAAAATGGCACAGATTTCAGTTTCTTCTATCTGACTATTGTCTGTTGTAGCTGTCAGTCAATTCAGGCATGTCAGTCACTTAGACTGTTAGTCACTGAAACTTGCTGTGGTTTTCCTTATAGTTTATTTTTTGTTTTTATTATTTGTTTACCAAATTGGCCCATTCACACGAGCGTCTGTCTGAGTGTGTCAATGATATTAAAAAAAAAATCGTTCCAATAGTATTTTGGTCACAACATTTTGCGACTGATGCCCGTTTTTGGCCACAATGCAGGGAGTTGTTTATAAATAAGTCGTTGTTTATATATTTTGCTATTGAGGTGCAGTTTTTGTGACTGACTTACACCTTTTTATTTTTTTCTATTTTTATTTTCATCTGTCGTTTTGGTCTAATGAGGTCAAAGGAATATCTTGTGTGCAAATATGGTTTGATGTTCGTGTGCTCAGTCAGCAACGTAAATGTTTTTCCACATATAATTTGGCCTTTTATAATAAAATAAAACATTCGCTATTGAATGATAATATCTTTGATGCAAACTCTGTTTTATTGTCTTAAAATGGTATGTGTTCTTTTTTGTTTCTGTTGTTGTGGAGTTCGAGTGCTCCAATTGCAAAGACCGTCAGCTAGTCAGTCAGTCAGTTTTTCACAACTACTTATTAGCAATATGGTTTCTGCAATTCTCTAGTGCAATACTTCAAATAAACAGCTGGAGTTCCCGTTGGCTTGACGTTTGAATGTTTTTTGTTTTTTTTTTTGTTTTTTTTTTTGTTTTTTTTTTGTTTTTTTTTTTGTTTTTTTTTGTACCAAACGCTCTAAGGCCTCATGATGATTGTTATTTTCCAATTAATACTTTTTATTTTATTTTTTCTTGCTCCAATTTAATTCGAGTACATTGCATAATGTTATGGAATATAGTGCTTGGGGAAGAAAAGAAAAAATAAAGTAGTTATTGAGAATAATATGGCGGGAAGGAAATCCTATCTTTGCAAAAAGTATCCGACATAATTAGAGAGCCTGCAAGTTGCAGTAAATACCTTTATTATTATAAAGGTAAAGCTGAATGTACAATTCCAAGACATTTTTATAGTAAAAATGATATTTTTTATAAAAATGCTTCAATTCAACTTTTATGATATAGTCACTGTCATGCCAAAGGGCCGAATGTGCATTTTTAAAAATGTTGGGAAATCAAATTTAAGAGTTTGAAGTATTTTAAAGATTAGTAAAAGTTATTTTTTCCATTTCTTTTTTGTTAGTTTGGTTTATTCATCAATTATAATAACGTATATAAAATATCTTTGGATTTGGACTAGAGATGGCCGCGTGCCGTGCTTTTTTCGTGTCACGCCCGAAAATATGAGTTCGTGCGTGCAAATCTCCGTGCGTGCTAGTTGCTAAATCAGACACGCGCCCATTAAAGATTTTTTTTATAGTTTCTACCTCAATTTAAAAAAAAAACACTTCCAGCTTCAGAAAATAAACATTTCGTGGTATTTTAGCCTTTTCTTAAAAATCTGTTGTTTTAGTTTTACTTATAGATTTAAGAAAATAAAACAGTATCAAACTTAATTTTTGAATTATTTATTACAGGGACTAAAACCTAGTGGAATATCGGTTCCGGTTCGGGTTCCAAGAATTTTTTAATTGTGGTTCCGGTTTCGATTCCGCTTCATACAGTTATCTTTTATTCAGGCATTGAAATGCAAAGGAATAATAGCTTCGATTTCGAGTTTCTTCCGACTTTTTGATTTTGATTTCGGTTTTAGGTGATGTTAGTAAGTAGTTGTAGCGTCGGTAGCTCAAAGTAAGTGCGTTGGACTGCGAGTCGAAAGGTCCCAGGTTCAAGCACATGTTTCCATAGAAATATTTTTTCTATATCGTGCTACCTCTCGGCAGTAAATGGCAAACCTACGAGAGTAAAACATTGCCTTTGAAAAGCTGTCACCCGCCGTTCGGATTCGGCATTAAACTGTGTAGGTCACATTACTTCGAGTACAAATATAACACGCAATTCCAATTTTAGTATATACACTAAATTTTAAATAATTTTTTTATTACTATTTTGCACGACTAATAATATTAGGTACTCAAAAATATATATATATTTTTTTATTTGAATTTTTGAACCTTTAACATTTTTGAAATGTTTAAATAGTAATATTTGTGAATTGTTTTTTTTTTCACTTTGAGTTCTAATATCTCCGCGTGTTTTAAATATTTGATTACATTTTTTGAAATACTGGATATTTTACTTCTATATTTATTTTAAAGAGAAACGATTTTCATACTTTTTTATTTTGGGTTCTATGGAAGATATAAGAAAGGACTATTTTTACCAAATTTCGAATTTGAACGTTCATAACTTCTACCAGATAAAAGCAGTTAAGCCATTTACTGTATGTTATAGCTGAATGAATGCCCTTTTATCCTATACCCACTCTTACTGCCGGAACGTTCCAACCCTTTCCTCTAGTGGTGTTATAGCAAAATTTAGTCGAAATTTTGAATTTAGTCGAAATTGATATACATATGTTGCGAATTACGGGATATATAGTGAACTTCATAGTAGAAAGTTACGAATTTTGTGAATTTTTTCATAAATATAATGAAAGCGTTCATCAATTATGAACTTTTTCATTACGGTTTTATGAACGATTCATAAATTGGATGAATTTAGTCATTGTTTGAGTAATAATAAAAAAATCATAAAATTGATGAACAAATTCATAAATAGTATGAACTTTTTTTTTCTGTGCATATATTGGAAATTAATAGAGGTATATTATTGATATAATTCACTTGTCTAAATTTCATCTTGATTGGACAAACAGGCGTGGTACCTCCCATACAACCAGAAATTGTTAATATTAGTATAAATTGGCGGTAGCTATTTAACTGAATAATTTCGAAAAGGCTAAAAAAAAGAAACATTTTCATTAGTGTTTTGAAAAGCTTAATATGTGTATTAAATAACAATATAATCAGTTTTGCAGGAACGTGCCCGGAATGTTTTTGTTTTCATCTTTTTAAAAAAATGAATTTACTGCACCATTTTTATTTTCTAAAGTATCGAGAAATTGTTATTGTTTTACGACCTCTTTTGATACTTTTAAGATATTGTCTTAACGTGCTCAAGGTCCAGTCGGTACAAATTGGGTGTTTTGTATCAACAAATAAAACAACAAACAATTGGCAAAATGCATTAAGTGGCAGATCGTACAGCTGTTTCAGAGGCAGCCAAACCCCTTCATCAACGATCTTTCTCTGCAGACTCTACATTTCAAGTCGCTTAATTTTTCCTTCTCCAATAAACACAATAAGAATTATGTGCATTTAAGAAAGAACCAAAAGCAAAAATGCCAAGTGCCTCGGCCTAAAATGGAATTCAATTCGCACATTTGGGCAGGGGCCTCAAAGTCCTCCTTGGAGTTCCTGGACCGAATCCAACAACGTGCGATATATTTAATAGGGGATGAAAATATTTCATCGTCTATTGGTTCTCTCTCTTTTGGTTCTCTCTATTGGTTCTCTTGAGCACCGAACGACCGTTGGGTGTGTAAGCCTGTTCTATAGGTATTACAACGGCAAGTGTTCGAGGGAAATACATGGCCTGATTCCACCAGGTCGTGTGTTCTCTCGTTCTACTAGGGCATCAAACCAAGCAAACCCCTTCGTAGTCCACTCGGTTCTCAAGAGAACCTCGCATTACAGAGAGAATTCATTCATCAGTCGCACGATACGTTTGTGGAATAATCTCCCTGCGTACGTTTTTCCCGACATTTTTGATATTGGCAAGTTCTAAACAAACATTCACCGACACTACTCTATCTTTCCTTCCTCCTTTTAACCTATCATCCCTTCTTACGATCAACACTGTGCTTTGCATGAATTGGGGGCATCCCCTGAGCGTTGGTTAATTTGTTAATTTTCCACAGAATCAAATACGTAGGCTGCACTTTGTATAAAAAATGGTTTTTATTGGAAAACTTAAGCGACTTGAAATGTAGAATCTGCAGAGAAAGATCGCTGATGAAGGGGCTTGGCTGTCTCTGAAACAGCTGTACGATCTGCCACGATTTGCATTTTGCCAATTGTTTGTTGTTTTATTTGTTGGTACAAAACACCCAATTTGTACCGACTGTTAAGACAATATCTTAAAAGTATCGAGAAATTTTCAAAACATTAATTTATCAAAAACTTTATAAATAACAGATGTAGATAGTATTTATGATTTTTAAAATAAACTCTTCAAAAAATTGATCATAAATTCGACATTATTTTTTTTCTTTCAATTGTTGCGAAAAATGTTTTGTATTTGAGAGATTGTAGAGAAATGCTGGATAAATGATGCCACATTGTAGGCAATCTAATTTTCTTTATAATGAATAAAAAAAATTATGTCTGAGGTCAATTTGACTTTTGAGGTTTTCGCAAACTTTATGTACTACCTGCACAGTGGAGCAGGAAGTACATAAAGACGGTGGGATTTTAAAACCAACACGAACATCTTAAAAACCCTATTAGGTTTTCAATTGTGATTTTTACTATTTCTTCCAGTTCACCAGACAACTTTGTTCTATTGGCCATATTAGAGTAAACATGATTCGGGGCCGTTAAGGTAATTGCGTTACAAGGTATCGTGCACCCGATTGGTTACCTCATTTGGGCCCGGCTATCTGTAATAATGCCAAGATAAGTTCATGAGCATGGCCCAACGAAATTTTGGCTAGGGTTTGTACATTTGCATAGTATTCGGGGATGTCCAATATTTATACCAAATATTTATGTCAAAACTCCAATCCTTGGATAGTGTTTTTATTTTATCTATCGTGTTTTCTTTCATTTCTCATTGTCTCTTGACCAGAGATGACGTGCATTAAGCTGTACTTTTTGGAAAAACTAGGTTTTTTCTACTGTGTATCATCCGGTAGTCTGTTCAAATCGTGAATTCCTAGTGAGTCAGAGAATATTCTTTCCTTATTTCTATCTTTGAACCACCATATAGTAAGAGACTTTCGTTTTACCCTTTTTTAATTTTATCCGTCTAAAAGTCGAGATTTTCGCACTTTTTTTTCAATACTTTTTATTATTTTTAATATGAATTAAAAAGTAAAAATGTATATATGATTTTCAGTATACTCTTTATTTTTTGAAAATTAAAGAATTGTATAAAAACCACGTAGCGTTGGTGGCTCGTTTGATTAGTACGTTGGACTACGAGCCGAAAGGTCACTGGTTCAATCCCCGTGACTG
The DNA here is from genome assembly GCA_951804985.1 of Dryomyza anilis. Taxonomy (NCBI): domain Eukaryota; kingdom Metazoa; phylum Arthropoda; class Insecta; order Diptera; family Dryomyzidae; genus Dryomyza; species Dryomyza anilis. Next base: position 52,672,326 of record OX638134.1, on the reverse strand, counting down.
TCAAAATCTTTAACAATGAAACTGCGAAATTAGATTTCCTAGGTGAATACCTAACCTGTCTGGTATTGAAAATGACCATGAACCTTGACCAGTGAAGCACTAATATATACCAGTAAATTTTACTGTATACCCGCCACTGTAATTTTTTTTTTATAAAAACGTGTAAAACGTTTGTAAAAACTTTATGATCAAATATATAAAAATAATGTTATGCTCCTGAACTTGTCGAGAACCGACTTGAGGGTGGCATAAGTTTTTATAAATTTATTTTTCAAACATTAATTATACAATAAGTTCGACCCAAAATATGTAAAACTATTAGCATTTAATTTCGTAAAAAAATTAACTACTATCTGATTGTATTACACCGTGTTAAGGCGTCACTTTTGCAAATTTACTTCATGTTAAACCTAGTTAATCCCGCTTTAAATCCTAGTTGTTTAATTAACTCAATAAATTGTGCACTAAAACAAATAAACCAAATAAAAGAAAAAAATTAACTAATTGCTACATCACCTCACCTCGAATGCGCGACGTCAAAGTGTTTAATTCGTTACTTTGACTATTATTTACAATGTCTTGTGGCTGATGAAGATTTAACATTTAACCAAGTCAATGGTGGCTACAATGAATTGCAACGCCTTCTCAGAGACCCCGCAGACATATCAAATAGTTAGGTGAGGTCTGTTGATGGCTGCTGTGCCGACCAACAGACCGACAATGTTTCTAAAACGTTGTAATGAGTTGGCAGCACTTTATTTGATACTTGTTGTTGTTGTTAAACTGATTGATTATTTACACGTTTTGAGTACGGGTCTCTTGACATTTACATTCTCGACATCAAACTTTGTGATAATCATTAGTAAATTTCCATTAGTACTAGGAGTCGGTTGCAAAGAAAGAATGTTTGGTAATGGTATTGTTTTTTTGATGTATTCTATATTCTGAATAATGCTTATAATGTTTATAATGAAAAATATCAGCGAGTAAATGAATGTAGTCAAATTTTATAAATTTCGTGTAGTTTAATAAATAAACACATAAAGTAGTAAAAATAAATGCATATGTAGTAACTTTCATCATATATTTATTTTTAATACAAATATAAACATGTCGTAAATTTATATAATTCATACAAAACAACTACATTAATGTAGTGAAAACAAAAACATTTGTTTTTCGATGTTAATCAAATATATAGCATCACTATTATGCCAAAAGGGCGAATGTGTAATTTTTGACATTTGACATTTTTATACATTTTTGATTGTAGTTTTTCCTCAAGTATACTGTGCCAAAATCGTGTGTGGTTTTATTGGATATTTCTAGCGACAAAACACAAAACCAAAAGGACGAATTCGAAAAATTTGAAAATGAAAATCATGTCATGCCAATAGGGCGAATCCTTTCGTTTTTTTGCCATAACTTTTTATTGGTATACTATAAAATAGTGTCGTAAAAGCATTAATTGTTTGTTTTTAAAGCAGCTGTCGATCACCATCATTATTTGAAAATATTTTTTTAAATTTTTAACATTTGCCAGAAAAATGTTACGCAAATTATTTTTAAATAATGATGCCAATCGATAGGTGCTTTGAAAACAAACAATAAATGCCTTTACATCACTATTTTATCTTGCATCAGTGAGGAGTTAAAGCAAAAAAACGAAATGATTCGCCCTTTTGGCATGACAAGATTTTCAATTTTGTTCGTTTTTTTGCAATATTTCTTTATTGGTACGAGATAAAATATTGGTGTAAAGGAATTAATTGTTTGTTGGCATCATTATTTAAAAATATTTTGTCAAAAATTTTTCTGGCAAATAACAAATGTCAAATTAATATTTTGAAAATTAATTTTAAATAATGATGCCAATTCATAGGTGCTTTTGAAAACAAACAATGAATGCCTTGCGCAAATAAAGAGTTTTAGCATAAAAAATAAAAATATTTAAGTTTTGGTCAGGACATAGGCACACAAAATCCATATTTACAATTCAGTGAGTTATCCAAATTCAAAGATATTTTATGTATGTTATACACAGAAAAAATTATGGACGTAAATATAGCAACCGACATTAATTGCATTCGTTAATCAATCCAACAATGAAATTCACTAATTTAATGAAAACATTGCTAATTTTCGTTAATTGAGCAATTCCGTTTGCTAATATGAATATTTTTACATCAGTGCAGCAAATAATTTAGTCGGCGCTGTGTTACCAAATATAATTTGCTGCATTGACTTCCAAATATTCATATTAGCAAACGGAATTGCTGAATTAACGAAGAATAGCAAATATTTTCATTATATTTGTGAATTTCATTGTTGGATTGATTAGTGAATGCAATTAATGTCGGTTGCTGTATTTACGTCGATTATTTTTTTCTCTATAATAATTGACGAGTAAACCAGAATAAGAAAAAAGAAATTAAAAACAAACTTTAAAATTTAATTTACAACATTTTTAAAAATGCACATTCGCCCCTTTGGCATGACAGTGACGATATGTATTTATTTTAAAGACATTTTACGTTCTTAATAAATAAAGTATATTTTTTCGGTGCTTTTTGTAATATTTTAGTTTTAGCATAATTGGAACATTTTCAAAGTGTTTCCTCTTTATAAGTTTAGCTATTTTAAGTCTTAGTTTATTTCGGTTATATGGTTACAGGAAGTCATAAAATAATGTTCATTTTAAAAACAACATTAATGTTGTTTTTTTTTTTGTTTGTTACTTATTTAGTCTTTAGTTTGCCATTTACGTTAAGTACTTTTTTTGCGTTATTATTTAAAACAAACTTTCGCATTAGCAAAAGATGTACCACGTACCGCGATCTTCTAGCCTCCGGAAACTATGTTAAACCATTGTTATTTCACGAATTTACTTCTTTTGTTGTTGAATGTTTCTGTTTTTATTTTTTCGGCATTTTCGGGCTATTGATAAATTTAGTCGGTGGCGTCTGAGTCGTTAGTAGACCAACCCTCGACCTTTTGAAGCCACCAAAAAAAAAAAAAAACACTTCGCTATATACCATTATCGTGACTTCTGATCGCGTTTTTTTTTTCATTTTCAAATTGTTGTTTTTGGGTTATGGTTTTTCGCTGGCGCCTTACTTCAAGTTTTCTGTGGGTTTTTATAAAGATTTTTGCCAAACATAGAATTTAAAGCACCTAATGTAGTCAACAAAACTAGGTGTCGAAATTTCATAACTTCTAAATGTTATTGGCACGATCAATAATTTATTTGGTGCGCATTGAGGTTTGATTTTTGTCACGTTAAATGAATTCGATTTTTTAATACTTGGTTGCTTAGATTGTTTAAAATCAATTTTGTGAGTACAACTAAAGTGATAATCAGTGTCTTCTAAATGAGGATCACAATCAACAATAATAAGATTGTGTCAATTGCTAAGGTTCCCTATTATTTAACTCGAAAAATATAACAAAATTGTTTTTTTTTTTTGTTACTTTACAAGTAAAACCAATCAATTGCAATATCAAAACACTGATCAAAATAACGATCGATCGGTTGATCGTTGTTTTGTACGTACTTCACCTGGTTGTTGTCGAGATCAGTACTTGTTGGTGGCAAAAAACGTGGTTAATTTACAAAATGTTTGTTTTTTTTTTTTTTTGTTTTCTTTGATGCCATGTATTATTATGCGATCGCTTTGCCAAAAGTATTGATCTTGTTATTTTTTATGTACATTTTGCAGTTGTTGGCAAACTGAAATTCATGGTTAAAAAGCGACATCGGTGCCATGCGAATGCTGTTGTTCAACTGCTAGAGTTTTGTCAAAATAAGCGTTATTATTTTTTTGTTTTTCCACATATAAATATTAACTACAAAGTTTTTTTTTTCGTCAGTTTTTTATGTTGTTAAAATCAACAAAATTTTTACTTTCATAAATCACAGCAACACACACGAAAATTGGTGCCAAGTTACGTGTATGTTAAATCGTGCTCAAATCAATGTTCCGAAAACTATGTTCGATGCATTTACGACACAAAAATATCAATCAGGCATGGCACACTGTCAGAAATAGTTTTGGAGTTCATTTTTCTAAATACGAGAGTGAGTTTCACCATTGATACAGCGTGTCTCAAAGATCATTATTCTAATTCTGTAACCCTAACGAAAGTTCAACTTTAAACTCAACAATAAAGAAAATTAAAATTTTGTAATAACTTTTTCCAAATAGCAACGATTAACATTGTTCAATTAAATGTTAAAATTTAATGATTGTATCAATCCCTGGATAATTAGTGTTTGACATCCTTTGATAGGCAACAAAATAAACTTTCCAAAGATCTATATTTGATTCACCTTCAGAAACTTGGTCATTGCGATTAGTTAATAATACCTCTTTTGTAGTACCTTTTAGTACAAACTTTAGACTCCAAATTCGTATAATCTAAAAGTCCTGGGTATTTATGTGTTAGCCTCGTTGTGTAGATGGAGAATGTACTTTTTAAACGAACTATGTTTGATTGGTGCACCCCCAGAATCTTGATCATATCGGTCAGTTTATAATACCACTTTTGTCGTACCTTTTAGTACACATTTGAGAGTCAGAATTCGTATTGTCTAAATTTTCTTAATATTTAATTAGTGGCATCGTTGGATAGATGGAGAAACGACCTTTACTGGGAACTATGCCTGATTCGTACACCTCCAGAATCTTGGTCACAGCAGTCACTTGAAAATATTACTTGATGGTTCTAATTAATGTGGTTTGTGTCTTTGCTAATTCATGACATATTTAACATCAAGGTCTTTGCTATGACAGTACTATTTCCCTCTCGAATCTTCCGTTGCATTTCTTCAGGCATATTACTCCTATTTCTCACATTTTCCCACAATAGAAGTTAAATTCTAGTTTCTCCCAAGGATAAATTAGGTTAGAGTATCGGCGGAAGCCTCACACAGACCAATTTGATCCATAGTGTTACAACTACTCTCTGTTTATGCGATGATTAAAGATCATTTATTTTGATTTTTGTCCAAATCAAATGTGCCCGTCTTCAGTGCTCAGTTGGATAGATGAATACCGACCTTTTCGGAGAAACATGCTTGATTCGTGACCCCCATATTCTTGGTCATATCGGTCAGTTTATAATACCACTTTTGTAATATTATAAGTAGTAAGAATTTTACAGTCAAAATTTCTACTAATTGAATTTTCTGAGTATTTAGTTATTGGCATCGTTGGATAGATGAAGAAAGGACCTTTTCGGAGAAATATGCTTGATTCGTGCACCTTCACAATCTTGGTCACAGCAGTCACTTTAAAATATTACTTTATGGTTATAATTAATGGGGTTCGTGTCTTTGCTAATTGGCGACATTTTCAATTTCAAGGCCTTCGCTATGACAGTACTATTTTCCTTTCGAATCTTCCGATGCATTTCTTCTGGCATAGTACTCCTATTTCTCACTTTTTCCAACAATAAAAGTTTAATTCCTGTTTCTCCCAAGGCTAGGTTAGGCTAGGGTGTCTGCGGATGCCTCACATAGACTTTGGTCCATGGTGTTACCACTACTCTCTGTTTATGAGAAGATTAAAGAAATTTCATTGTGAATTTTGTCCAAATCAAATGTGCCCGTCTTCAGTACGCATTTGACTAGATGGATAACCGACCTTTTCGGAGAACCATGCTTGATTCATGCATCCCCGTAATCTTGGTCATATCGGTCAATTTTTTTTTTTACTATCAGGTATTACAAAAGCGATATTATGCTTTTGTAATACCTGATAGTAAAAATTTTAGAGTCAAAAGTTCTGCTAATTAAATTTTCTGAGTATTTAGTTAGTAGCATCTTTAGATAGATATAAAAAAGACCATGATAGATATAGAAAGGACCTTGTCAGATGTTTGATTCGTGCACCTCCAAAATCTTCGTCACAACAGTCACTGGAAAATATTACTTTATGATTAATATTACTGTGGTTTGTGTCTTTGCTATTTCGCGACATATTTAACTTCACCGTCTTCGCTATGATAGTACCATTTATCTCTCGAATCTTCCATTATTTTCCAACAATAAAAGTTAAACTCCTGTTTCTCCCAAGGTTAGCGTAGGTTAGGGTGTCGGCGTAAGGCTCGCATAGACCAACTTGGTTCATAATGTGGTAACCCTATGTTTATGCGAAGATTGAGGATCTTTCCTTGCGATATTTGTCCAAATCAAATGTGCCCGCGAAGACCCAGGTCGGTCTTCGACACTCCTTCTATGAAGCTATAGAAGGTCTGCCGAGAATGGTGAGTCTACTTCTCGAGAATTGGCTCAGTAGGTGTTCTGGCGTATCTTCCTGTTCTGGTATATTGCGGTTAGGTTATGGTGTCGGCGGAAGCCTCACACAGACCAACTTGGTCTATAGTGTTACCACTACTCTCTGTTTATGCGAAGATTAAAGATCTTTCAGAAAACTTTTTCTCCAAATCAAATGTACTGGTCTTCAGTGCGTATTTTTTTTAATTTTCCCAGATCGGTATTCAAAACTCCCTATGGAGCTATAGCAGGTCTGCCGAGAATAGTGAGTTTACTTCTTGTCATTGCAGGGAATTGACTGAATAGGTGTTCGCGTATCTTTTTGTTCTTGTTCATTGTAGTTTCTGCACCATTTGTTGGATATTCGCCGCATTCGGTTTCTCCCCAAAGGTTACTGATTTTGTTTTGATTCTTCTCGATCACTGGTTTGACTGTCAATGCTCTTGAATACTTTTCAGTGTATTTTTCTTTATCTAGACGCATTCGAGCTATTGCGCGGTCCTTGGTATAGGACTTGCCGCTGCCTTCAAAATCAGCGCATTGCTGCAATCGTTAGATTTCTTGCAGCTTGAAACTAATCAACTACGCGCCGATCATTCGTTCGTTCGATCGTTCATTATTGGCATTTCGAATGTTCAACACAATCGCTGGTCGAAATTGAAAGCCATGCGGGTACATATAGTATTTATTAAGGACCACGCATACATGCACAACTAAATAGCATACATTGTTTGTGAATTTAATGCGCGTTGCATGTACATTCACCGATCGAGTGTACAAATGAACTATCAATATAACTATATATCGATCCATTGATCGTACTACACCGCATTAGTATGAGTAACAACAAATTCAAACGCAATGACATGCATCAATGTCACAAAACGACAGTCGCGCGACAAACAGAGTGTGATTCGGTGATCGGTGATCGCAGTCAGTGTGGTGAACGTTAAGATTCTACGGAATTGCAGTGACAGCACACCTTCCTTCACTACTTCATTCTTATTTGCTACCTTTTTGCTGCATTCCTCATTCCCTTCTAATGCCACATACATTCTCCGTGGCAGTCAGCCATCCGGCACTCATCATAGATCACCGCTTGCTCTTTGCATGAAGAATCGTCCGATCGTGGCCGTGGCGTTGGTCTCTCTATTTGTCGTTCACAGCCCGGCGGCGCTCATATGCGCTTGTCTAGTAGACCATAATTTACTCATAATAAGCATAAATCTTGGCCAGATCTCACAGATCGCAAATCATTCGTTGCGCATCTTTTGTGGCATCTCTGGCGTACTCTATGTGTGGCGGTCTCTTCGTATGACCCGTGGCCATCAATCGTTTTTGTGGTAATAAGTTGTGTCCCGTTTAATCCGCAACATCGCACCGTTTGCATATTGTTGCTGGTACTGATGCTGCTGCCCCTGGTGGCCCATTATTTGCAGCTAATAATGCTCGATCTTTTATGGAGATTTGGCTTGTTTGCCGCACCAGCATCATCATCAGCAGCGGCATTTTGCACTACGAATAACAGTGATTAGCCTTTGGAAATCTAACGATCTGTGCGATCGCACGGCTGGACAAACCGACTGTGACTATCTGTGTAACAATCGTAAATGATCGCACATCGTATATGTGATCATTTAAATATACGGCATTTGTGACGTTCTTCTTGCTGTCGTTTTTATACGGTTGTAGTTGGGCCCGTGTGTGGTAACTCATTGGTTCCAATTGACCTCTTGTGCCCGATTATGTGGTGGTAATATTAATGGGTTTTTTTGTTTTCGTTAATCACCATCATCATCACTTCGTAGTATTTGACATGTTGTAGATTTTATGAAAAATGTTGCTTTTATTAGCATAATTAGTATTTCTGCATTGGTAAACAACAATTTGTAAGCTTTGGGAAATATGGTCTGTTCATGGATGGCCTTTTTTTATAGTAACGAGATAATATATAGAGACGATGTAGAGAAAATTCATATTTAGTGATTGTGATTAATTCATTTGCTCTGATTATCGGTAAAACGGTCACTTAGCCCTTGAACCTTTGAATTGAAGAATTGCTCTAATGTTTTTTATATATTTTCAATTCTACCATATTATTTTTTATAGCCCATGCAGTTAAAAACGAGATGACCAAGCTTTATAATTCTGGTGTTAAAGTCTAGCACAATATGAAACAGAACTGAAATAAAAGGTGTCAAAGTCTAATAAATCGAATTTTGGTAGCTTAATCGCCGATAAACTGCTAATTCAAGTCTTGATTACACGAACTTGGACTAGTTTTGCCCGATGACGAGGTCGCTAGATCGACGAGGCTGGTTTGCCAAACCTGGGATAACAAAAAGAACCTAAGTCTAATGCATTGAATCTGGATAGCTTTAACCCAGTAGGGCATTCGATGAAATATCGACTAGTAAACAGAGGCTTGGTCGACAAAAATTGTATAACGAGAGGTAGAACCGAAGTATAGTGCATTGAATTTTGTTAATCGCGTCGGTTTGGATTTCGCGTCTTTAGCAAAACTTAGTTAAGCAAGACTTTGTCGCACAGTTTTGGCCAAGTCTAACCGAAGACAAGTCTTACCGAAGTACAGCAAAATGAAGTCGCCAAACCTAGTCTGAAAAGACCTTCTAGGAACCCAGTTTAACATTCCTCTAAATATCATTAAGAGAATTCTACGATATCCGATTCTTTATTGCAGCGATTTTAATGCATTCTGTCGAAATTAGCATCATATCGAGCATACAATTCAATCTCTGTGGTAGGGAGATACAGATGCGTTGAAAAAGATGCGTATGAAGTGCTTTTTTTTTCAATCAAATTGTTATTGTTCGACATATCGTTACGAGACCATTCCGAGATGAAGGAGAATTCCTGCGATATCGGAAACTTTCTTGTAGCGATGCTTTCTGCCGAAGTTTTATCAGAACGTCGAATTTAGGCCGAATATGTGGCAGGGAGATATCGATGCGGCGAATAGGAGTTTTTCTTGGTAGGAAAAAATCATATTAAAGAAAGCTTCGAGATAGGTCTCCGAGACATGGCTGACTGGAAACGGATATATATTTTATATGCAACGAATATATTTAAGAACACGCTTTATACCGGTAGCTCAGTCGGTTAGTTCGCTGGTATATGGGTCAAATTTGGGATGGGGACGGTTAACATTTAATAGGTTTGAACTGAGTCAAATTCAACCTGAGATGCAGGGGAATTCACGTGCTATAGCACACTTTCTTGTAGCGATGGTTTATGGCTAAGTTTTCTCAGAAGGTCGAATTTAGGACGGATATGTGGCAGGGAGATATCGATTCGAGATAGACTGAAAACGGATATATATTGTATATGCAACAAATGTATTTCAGAACACGCTTTATTCCGTTTGCTCAGTCGGTTAGCTCGCTCTATGGGTCAAATTTGGGCTTGGGACGGTTAACATCTAAAAGGTTTGAACCGAATGTGTCAAATTCAAGTTTTATCAAAACGACGAATTTAGGACGGATATGTGGTAGGGAGATATCAATGCGTCGAATAGAAGTTTTCTTGGTAAGAAAAAATCCTAATTAAGAAAGCTTCGAGATAGGCCTCCGAGACATGCCAAACTGGAAACGGATATATATTGTATATGCAACAAATGTATTTAAAACACTCTTTATTCCGTTGGCTCAGTCGGTTAGTTCGCTGATCTAGGGAACAAATTTGGGCTGGAGACGATATACATCTAAAAGGTTTGAACTGAGTCAAATTCAATCTAAGATGCAGGAGAATACACTCGATATCAGACACTTTCTTGAAGCGTTGCTTTATGCTGAAGTTTCTCAGGACGATGAATTTAGGACGGATAAGTATGTGGTAGGGAGATATCGATGCGTCGAATAGGAGTTTTTCTTGGTTGGAACAAATCCTAGTAAAGAAAGCCCGAGATAGGTATTCGAGACATGGCTGACTGGAAATGGATATATATTTTATATGCAACGAATATATTTAAGAACACGCTTTATTACAGTGGCTCAGTCGGTAGTTCGCTGGTATATGGATAAAATTTGGGCTGGGAACGGTTAACATCTAAAAGGTTCGCACTGAGTCAAATTCAACCTGAGATGCAGGAGAATTCACGTGATATCGAACATTTTCTTGTAGCGATGCTTTATGCCGAAGATTTTCCAGGACGACGAATTTAGGACGGATGTGGTAGAAAGATATCGATGCGTCGAATAGGAGTTATTCTTGGTAGAAAAAATCAGTAGTAGTTTTTTACTATAAAAAAAAAATCGATGGGAAAAACTATTATTTTAATCGGAAAATACCATTAAATACTAGAAAATACCATGACATTGTCATTAAGTTTATATGAAAATATTTATTTTTTGTATACTATTAAATCAATAATCGTCCTATTGACCTATTTTAATGGGATTTGAGGGAATTTTTTTCTGGGTGTATTAAAGAAAGCTTAGAGGTGGATCTCCGAGACATAGCAGACTGGAAACGGATATATATTCAAGTCCGTGAAGTTAAATTCGTCGCGAACTTAGCGTATACACACCATATAAATTTAACAGTGCTCTGTTAAGATACTGTTAACTATGGTGATGGTGCTCTGTAGGTCAAAATTCCCGAACTTTGAAATACCTGCTGGTATCAAAATCGGTATCATTCAAAACGTAATTGAATTACCTTCAACACGTATTATGACTCGTTAACGCACTATGAAAACTGTGGAACCAGTGACCATATAAGTAAAGCTGGACATGTGACCTTGAATTTTAGGTCAAAATTCCCGAACTCTAAAATACCGGTCGGTATCAAAATTGGTATCATTAAAAAGGTAATTGAATTACCTTCAAAACGTATTAAGACTCGTTAACGCACTATGAAAACTGTGGAACCAGTGACTAATTAAGTGACTTTTCAGCCATATGTGTACCATTTAAGTCAAAATTCCCGAACTCTGAAATACCTGCCTGTATCAAAATCGGTATCATTAAAAAGGGTAATTGTATTACCTTCAAAACGTATTATGACTCGTTAACGCACTATGATAAATGTGGAACCAGTGACCATATAAGTAAAGTTTGACATGTGACCTTGAATTTTAGGTCAAAATTCCCGAACTCTGAAATACCTGCCTGTATCAAAATCGGTATCATTAAAAAGGTAATTGAATTACCTTCAAAACGTATTATGACTCGTTAACGCACTATGAAAACTGTGGAACCAGTGACCATATAAGTAAAGCTGGACATGTGACCTTGAATTTTAGGTCAAAATTCGCGAACTCTGAAATACCGGTCGGTATCAAAATTGGTATCATTAAATAGGTAATTGAATTACCTTCAAAACGTATTATGACTCGTTAACGCACTATGAAAACAGTGGAACCAGTGACTAATTAAGTCACTTTTGAGCCAATCAATTACCTATTTAATGATGCCAATTTTGATACCGACCGGTATTTCAGAGTTCGGGAATTTTGACCTAAAATTCAAGGTCACATGTCAAACTTTACTTATATGGTCACTGGTTCCACAGTTTTCATAGTGCGTTAACGAGTCATAATACGTTTTGAAGGTAATTCAATTACCTTTTTAATGATACCGATTTTGATACAGGCAGGTATTTCAGAGTTCCGGAATTTTGACCTAAAATTCAAGGTCACATGTCAAACTTTACTTATATGGTCACTGGTTCCACATTTATCATAGTGCGTTAACGAGTCATAATACGTTTTGAAGGTAATACAATTACCCTTTTTAATGATACCGATTTTGATACAGGCAGGTATTTCAGAGTTCGGGAATTTTGACTTAAATGGTACACATATGGCTGAAAAGTCACTTAATTAGTCACTGGTTCCACAGTTTTCATAGTGCGTTAACGAGTCATAATACGTTTTGAAGGTAATTCAATTACCTATTTAATGATACCAATTTTGATACCGACCGGTATTTCAGAGTTCGGGAATTTTGACCTAAAATTTAAGGTCACATGTCAAACTTTACTTATATGGTCACTGGTTCCACAGTTTTCATAGTGCGTTAACGAGTCATAATACGTTTTAAAGGTAATTCAATTACCTTTTTAATGATACCGATTTTGATACCGGCAGGTATTTCCGAGATCGAGAATTTTGACTTAAATGGTACACATATGGCTGAAAAGTCACTTAATTAGTCACTGGTTCCACAGTTTTCATATTGCGTTAACGAGTCATAATACGTTTTGAAGATAATTCAATTACCTATTTAATGATACCAATTTTAAATACCGACCGGTATTTCAGAGTTCGGGAATTTTGACCTAAAATTCAAGGTCACATGTCAAACTTTACTTATATGGTCACTGGTTCCACATTTATCATAGTGCGTTAACGAGTCATAATACGTTTTGAAGGTAATTCAATTACCTTTTTAATGATACCGATTTTGATACAGGCAGGTATTTCAGAGTTCGGGAATTTTGACTTAAATGGTACACATATGGCTGAAAAGTCACTTAATTAGTCACTGGTTCCACAGTTTTCATAATGCGTTAACGAGTCATAATACGTTTTGAAGGTAATTCATTTACCTATTTAATGATACCAATTTTGATACCGACCGGTATTTCAGAGTTCGGGAATTTTGACCTAAAATTTAAGGTCACATGTCAAACTTTACTTATATGGTCACTGGTTCCACAGTTTTCATAGTGCGTTAACGAGTCATAATACGTTTTGAAGGTAATTCAATTACCTTTTTAATGATACCGATTTTGATACCAGCAGGTATTTCAGAGTTCGGGAATTTTGACCTACAGAGCACCATCACCATAGTTAACAGTATCTGAACAGAGCACTGTTAAATTTATATGGTTTGTGTATCCGCTAAGTTCGCGACGAATTTAACTTCACGGACTTTATATATTCTATATGCACAGTCGGTTAGTTTGCTGGTCTATGACCCGAATGAGTCAAATTTGTACTGGGGATGGTTAACATCTAAAAATTCTATTCCAGAAAGCATCATGATAGGTCTTCCGGACATGGCAGACTGGAAACCGATCTATATTTTAAAGAAAACCAAAATTAAGAATATGCCTAATTCCGGTGGCTCATCGGTTAGTTCGCTGGTCTATGAGCCGAATGAGTCAAAGTTGGGCTGGCGACGGTCAATATCTAAAATCACAAAAGATTTTTCTATTCGATGCTTCAAATATAACACATACCGTCCAAATTGAGGTTGAGTGCTCAGGCTTAGTTCTTCAAAGCTGCTGTGCCAAAATATTGTATGTCACAAGACAGCTCGATTTATTCAAAGCATTCGAGTTATTACCAAACATTTTCCATAAGATCTGGAAACAAAAAATAAAAGAAATTATTGCTCGATTTATTGTGTCGCTTCACGATGTCAGCAACATGTTGTGAATGCCTCAGAACAAAATGTTGATTAAAAATTTCACACAAATTGAAATTTTCCTTTGCGATTCAAAGTGGCCTCAAATTGCACATACAAATATTTGCCATTCATTTGCTGGCTGCTTGGCTGACTGAACTGAATTAATGAATGGCATCACACGATGTCGTTACGCGCAAATCGCTTAAATTGTCTGATCGATACTTGCAGATCGCCACAAAATACTGCATGTGATTGTGTGTGTGTGTGACAAGGCGACTGGGCCAAAATCAAAGCATAAATTTGCCTCTAGGCTTAAATATGTTAATCCGTGCGATCGATTCGATCAGCGATCAACGATCAGAGTGATCAACACTCAAATGCAAATCTGCACATGAATAAATTAACACCAATCGACTAACGCGACGCTACGCGATGCTGACAACGATATTTCGTGGATGATGATCGTGTGCGAATAGTATGCATGGAATTCCGTTCCGAGCAACACACTTTGACATCGCGATCGCGACTAGTGTTGATTTGACACCTTTGATGGCTAGTGTTGCGCCAAACTGCGATATGCCTGCGATTTATTTGCCAATTTGTTGTGGTGAATGGTAAAAATTTCTCGGTGTTTTTTTTTTGAAGTTTTATTTGTTTTGATCGTTGTGCGGTGCGCCACCAAATTCATATTAATATTCATGCGAAATCGAAAGGGGCGACCAAGCAACAATGTACACGGAGATAAATCAATTTCAAAAATCTAAATAAAATCTATATAAATAGAGATAATTTATATTTAGTTATTTCACATTGAAATTCATACTTGATGAATATCATACGTGAAATCAGAATGATTTTGAAATATGTTATATATCCTCATTTGAAATGACATTATAAAGGAAGAAAGAAATAAACAAAGAAAAAAGAAAGATCAAAAAAAAGAAAGTTATAAAATTCTGAGGGCAATAATTTTGTCTTGTATGCCTTCCTACAAATGCCGAAAAAAAGATAAGCAAGTTGTAAGCTAAAAGCTTATTGATATTTAGAAACAAAACTACTTGACTACTAAACAAAGAAAAAAGAATATTATTCTTGGTTTGGAGAAGTATATTTCTTTTCTAAAACAAAAATCGTGTATATTCTCGATTCGCAGCTGCTAAATGGGTAAACAAATCTGTCTCGAATATTCTTCTTGAGTTAAAGAAGAACTGGCTATGAAGAAAATAATCGCTATTATACTTCTTGATTCATAGAAGTATGTAAGAATGTATATTCTTTTTGGTATTGTAGAAGTACATTCCGTGTCTATAAAAGAAATAATCGCTAATATTCTTAAAACAATGATGCTAAATTGGAAAACAAAAAACATCGCAGATTTCTTCTTGAATTAAAGAAGAAGTAGCTGTTAAGAAAGTAATCACAAATATACTTCTTAATACATAGAAGCCCCTTTGGCCTGACAGTGACGATATCTCGTTTGTGATTAATTGTTACATCGTTGTTTGTATCTTTTCGGTAACTCGGAATGTTAAATATTTCATGCAGATTTTATTGTATCGATAATATTTCTTGATATTAAGAAGCTACTGTCTGGAATTTAAGTTTACTTTTATTGATATTAGTAAAGCTTACTATTTTGCGATAAATTCTACTTCTGTTTAAGAAGTATATTTACATTTTAAGATTTAATAATATTAGATTTTCTCTCCGTTTATATATCTCTTTTGCGATCAATGTTATTGCTGCCTATCGATTACTGTATCTTGTCAATATCTCGGTGTTTGCATCTAGCTGCAGGTAACAATATACATAAATTGTGCGGCAAAACATGATCAAGATTGATGCACGTTTTTGTGCAATCGTTCGACTGCCACGCCAAATCAAGGTGCACAAAAGTTCAAAACATAATCTTTAAAACCTCTGCATGTTTTGTTAGTTTACAACAACAAAAAGAAACAAAATGTAAAAATATATATTTTTGGTAAGTAACAACAAATAAATGCAATTCGCATGTTAATGTTAATTAAACGCATCCATTTATTGCCATATCAGCCAGCAACCACACTGGCAGTCAAACACCTGCTGCATAAATTCCATTTTTTTTTTGTTTTTCAAACCGTTGACAACAAACACAGAGGCGCGGTGTGCGCTGTCAAATAAGAGTGTCACTCATGAAGTCAAAAAGTGGCACACGCACTAAATGCATTGTGGCCACAAAAACAACATAAAAAGCAGAAACAAAAAAATATACAAAAACCAAAACTAATTCCTCAAACATCATTCTTTGGCTTTCAACTAACTGTCCATCCGAATTGTCGGCAATCAATCAAATGTTGTTGCCTATATTGTCCCCATTGTTGCTGTTTTTGGTTTTGTTTTTAGTTGTTGTTTCTGGCCACATGCGGACATTTAAAAATACATTTGACTAAAAATGCAACCAGCAACAACCATCAGCAGCAGCCGTAACAGCAACAAATAATAGCAGTTACACTTCAGCAACATGTTATGACGTTTACGTGCGTCTGCGTAAAATGCATCGCACCTTTCACAATTGGCAACTGCACGGTGGGTTCAGACGACATATTTGTATTAACATATTTTTTTTATTTTTACAAAATATGTAAATTCTGCAACGAAATCTCATTTTTAAACATTAAATAAAAAGTCTGTAAAAGTAGCACAAAAATTTGCTAAAATAGCAAATATGTTTGCTGAAAAGAGGAAATCGCCGGATTTTGTTGAAACAGCAAACAAAAGTTTGTTGTTTTGAAGAACTTATGCTATTAGAGCAGCCAATTTTAGCAGTTTTAACTAATTTTTTGCTTAAAGTTAACTTAAAATTACTTAAAAAACAAAAAAAAAAAAGATTTTTGCTTACACATTATATTTCATTTAACCTTGTCCGTCGTGCATTCACATTTCACTAACTATTAAACCCTTGCATAGGCGCATTATTATTACATGGAAGAAATATTGGTTTTATATATATTCTTTTTCAAAAAAGCAGTCTACGAATTTTAGACGCATTAGTTGCCGCGTGCAAAAATGTCTCGTGACTTAAGCGCCACCTAGTGCATTTTCGCTACGCTAGCAATATGCTTAACAGCGACCTGACACGTTCTTGTACACACTAGTTTTCGAGAAAACTGTTCGCTACATGGAAAAATAAATCTTCAATATGATTTTATTGAATTAATTTTATTGAATTAATTTCATTGAATTAATATGTTCTATATGATGTTCACAAACATCAAATAAAAAAAAAATTGAAAAAAACCGAAAAATATGTTTCCAAGAAAAAATTGTCCGAAACAAATTACAAAAAAATATATATTTTCCAATTTTTTTTTACAAAAAAAAAGTCAAAAAGATTAGATACCTATGACTTTTAACTCTACACTTAGCAGTCCAGAAGTAAAAGCGATTTTAAGGGTTTGTTTACATAGGAGATGTCACACCTCTTTGTGCAATCACACTCCCATTCTACATAGCAATTAGAATGTTGAAATTATTCGTACTATCGTAGCAGCGGTAGCTCAGTGGTTAGTGCGTTGGACTGCGAGCCGAAAGGTCCCCGGTTCAAGCCTGGACTGGGGCTAACAACATCTTTTCATAGAAACATTTTTCTATACCGCGCTACCTCTCGTCAGTAAATGGCAAACCTACGAGAGTAAAACCATTGCCTATGAAAAAGCTCTCACCCGCCGTTCGGATTCGGCAATAAACTGTAGGTCCCACCACTTTGAGTACAAATATAACACGCACAGCTCAAAATGGTGAGAGAGCTCGGCCGAAGTTCTATACAGGACTGTAGCGCCAAACTATTATTTATAATTATTATATCGAACATCCTAGTGAAGAACGAAATATTAAATACAATAAATTTAAATCGTCATATTGATGAATTGTTCATAATATTTATGAATTTTTTACGAATTAAAAAAAAATATATATTTAGAAAATACTTCGAAAAAAGCTTTGTTGTACAAATTGTATTTAAAAAACAGAAAAAACAAATTTTTTTCGAAAACAATTAAAAAAATTTCGAAAAAAAAAATGTTGGAATATTATTTATAAATATAACTTTTTATTAATAAAAAGTTGTAATTATAAATAAATATATTATAAAACATTTTACTAATTTGTGCATGTCGAGCAAGCATTATATAAGAAATAACATGATGAAACGTATTCTTCACACACAGTTCATCATATTTAAGAACAGTTTTTCGACAGTTTACAGTTCATCATATTTATGATCGCATTCATAACATTGATTTCGTTTGTCATTAATATTATGAATGGTCTTCAATACAATGAATTATGGTTTGAAGAACGGAATTCATCAATATGATGTACATTTTTTTTTCTGTGTATTTCCAAAAAAATCCTTTTTAGTGCGCGCCTACGTCAGGACTATCCAATTATCCGGAATTTTCGTTGGGACGACCAAATTAAACGAAGGCAAATCCCTGGTTTTTGAATTATGCTCTGGCACACTCACGCCCTTTCATGTTTATGTATATATACAGAACAAAATAATCGACCACAGCTACTTTAAATAGTTATGACCATTAACTGGTCTAGCAACAAAATTATTCGAGTTCTAATGTATTTAGCAAACACATACGCTAAAAATGTGAGTTGCTTAAAAAAATATACCAATTAAGGACTTTGCATAAATAGCAAATTATTTAATTGATATGGTCGACGTTTTAAAAGTATTTTTATTATCTTCACAGTATTTATAATTCTAATTCAGTTAATTAAAGAATGAATGTTATAAATTCTTGTGAAAGTACATAACACTTTTCTAAATATGCAACAATTGCGATCATCACCATTTTTGACGAGACACTTAGGGGCTGATCAAGCTCTAACATCTTTTAGCCTATACCAAATGGGAATAATATGTGACGAGCAAATGCAAAATAAAAATTCTATCGTTCTCTTGTTTGCCGGCGTTCATTCTATGCAATCTCTCATCGCGACGACGCGCCGCTGATATAGTTGTGCTCAGCAACGGCGATTGTTAATGCAATTAATTCAATAGTCGTTTCAGCAAATTATTTAATATTATTAATGTAACTTTTTTTTCTGTTGATTTATTAATTAATATGATTAAATAAAAACAAAGAACATAAAAAAACATGTTCAAAACTTGTGTTGGTCATGGCAAAAATTTTAAATGAAAATATTTTGATACGTTGCTATGACCAACCCCTGAGTATCCTTGAAAAGCTAACACCTTTGAAATATTGAATTCTTCATATGTTTTATTATTTCCCCAGAACATATCAAGACTGTATTTTTGTACTTTTAATAGGCGAATTCTCTGTAGTCAAATTCTCTGTAGTAGTAAAATTTTACGAAGGAAAAGTGAAGCCAAGAAATGAGCGTTAGGGAAAGATAAAAATAAGACGGAAGAAGAGGATCTAAAGAACGAAAGAACTGAGTAAAGACATGAGGAAGAACGCAAGATGAAGTTAGAAACAAGGGAAGAACGGGAGAAGGGAAATCAGAAGATATGAGGAACGATGGTTGGATGAATGAAAATACATATAAAACAAGGTTCCGTGAAACTGAAAAACGGAAGACCAGAAGAATGCAAAACGCTTGAAGGACGGAATGGATTAATGGAAAAAATGAAGAACGAAAAAGAAATAATTCAATAGGGGTTTTAGCAAATTATGAAATTGTATCGATGTAACTTTTTGTTTTTTTGTCTGTTTATTTATTAATTAATATGATTAAATATTTAATCAATACAATTAAATATCGTATTGGCGATGAAACAATTAAAAATTAATTGTATTGATAAATTTTGTAGCACATATATTTTTTCTGTGTAGAGCTCTCACCATTTGAGCTAGGTTGAAACTTTCCATGGGCATCGGTTTTACTCTCGTAGGTTTGCCATTGACTGCCGAGAGGGAGCGTCGTGTAGAAAAATGTTATCTACGAAAAAGATGTTGCGCGACGCTGGGATCGAACCCGGACCTTTCGACTTGTATTCCAAGGTTTTTGGCTCGTTAGTCAATGCACTAACCAGTCGAGCCACCGACGCTACAGTTAATGCTTTCTAATTTTTTCACAACCATTCTTCATACCTCCATATTTTGCGGTACAAGATCAATTTTGAATACTAACGAATCTTCCAAAAAATTACTTACAATGAATTGTGTTTTTATTGCAATTATGTCAAGAAATGATTATCTTTTGATATACCTATCAAATTCCTAATTTAAAAAAAAAAAATTAAAAAAAGGCATGATACAAACACCAATTACAATAAAAGGTAGAAAATAAATTATTAATTATTCCAAGAAACTATTAATTCACACATATGTACACACACCCATTATATCATCTTGACATTTGCTGGCACAACGATATAAATCAGTTTTGGTAACACCCTCAGCATCTCGAAACACACACCCAAACGTCAGACTAAAATCAAACCTTTCCGAATAAATCGACTTTACCAACATGCGATATTGCAACATAGTTGCAGATCTACAAAAAAAAAAAAAAAACAATTAATTAAAAAAAAAAAATAAAAAAATAGATATATTTTACCACTTAGTTTTATGATAAAATAAAAACCATTAAATGGCAGTGAATTTGCAGTGTGCCATTAAAAAAAAAAGTCTCTCTGCAAAACTAGCGATCGTGCCGCAAACATTTGCCAATGACACTTGCTTTTTATTCAATACAACAACTAAATTAATATGCCATTAGTGAGGCAACAACAAAATGGCAACCACAAACATCACAACCTCCTCTACTTTATAATTTTAGCAAATAGAAAAAAAATAAGTGAAAAAAAGTAATTATTCGATTATATTGCAAATGCAATAGATCAGTACAAGTACCAGCCGTCGAACGAAAGAACGAACGATCGATCGATCGTTTGTCGCACAAGGTTCACCTACGTTCCGACATTTAATTGTACCAGCTATTCATCAAAATACTTTGTTTCTTTATGTTCACCACCCTCCACTTCCACTTCATGCAATTGATCTGTGTTCCATAGAATTGATCGCTGCTTTAGTGTGATTTTGATCGTGTGATCCAACCCACAATCAGTCTTTCTCTCTTTCTATATACATATTATAACTTTAATTAATGCAATTTAACCATTTATGTAAATGGCGGCAAATAATTTATTACTTATTGATCGTTCCTTAGCAACGATTCAGCTAAGTTTGTTTTACCATTAAGAGAAACTATCGCTTCAACTGTATAGGGATTTATTTTTGAGTACATCAAAAGATATTTGTCTTATAATTTTATTTTTTGATGAACATAAAAAATAGTAAGAATCTGTAACCAAGATTAGGTCACATGGGAAATATTGAAGTATTGACATTTTGATCGTAACACAATTTCTTTAAATTTGAATAGTTTGATGTACCGAAGATCGATTTTTTTTAGGTGACCACAAGTTGATTCCCAAAAAAACAATTATGTATTTGTTTTAGAAAAAATAAAAACGTTGGCCGCTAAAGTTAATATGAAGAATATGTATGAATGTGAACCCAGTCTGACATGTTTGCGAGACCTTCGTTGGTTCGAAGCTTTCTCGAACTAACTTCGATACAAAAAATAGTTGGATCTCGTTGTTTTAACGCTACTTATTTTTAAAATTTTTCGTACAGTAATGTTTTATGACAAGATACCATATTTAATAGCAATATTTTTCAAATCAATCTCGATATCTTAGTAATTCCATTCCATGCGATATCAATCTAGAACCGTTTAATTTTCGTTTCGAAAAAAAACTGCGATATGTCGCTTCTATTTCAGAATTTCTCATATATTCAAATTCAGTGACAAGTAAATATTTATCAAATCGAGCCCTTACCGAGGAAACTCCGACAGAAATCATCTATATCTATACACCAAATTTCACTCAAAATATGTTTTTTTTTCATTTTATGCCGTACTTCTCAGTTCTCAAGTAGTTTTTGTGTGTCATTTTTATATAATACTTGCTCGACATTCATAAATTAGTAAAATATTTTTCAGAAAATTTTATTTTTGGATTTTTTTTTATATTTGTTTTCGTAAAAATATTTTTTTTTATGTTTTTTAATATTTTTTTTAATACATTTTTTTCAACAACATTTTTTAAGAACATTTTCTATTAATTATTTTCTAAAAAAAAATTTTGTAAAAAAAATAAAAATTTTCATAAATATTATGATTATACTCATCAATATGACGATTCAAATTCATTGTATTTAACATTTCGTTCTTGACTATGGTGTTCAATAGTATGAATAAATAAGTTCATGTATATAATAAATGCATTTATCAATGTCATTTAATGAACGGTGGTATCAATTTGATGAATCTGGTAGTTGTTAGAAAAAATCATAATATTTATGAATAAATACATCATATTGATGAATTTTTTTGTCGTTACGAGTACAACGCGAGTATATGGAAAAATCAGACGATATCGGAACAGATCTCGCAACGCAGCTTTAAATTGGACCTACATGGTAGGTAGATATCGATGAGTTTTATCGGAGGTTACTAGATACGAAAAATTTTTCAAAATCGGAACGATATCGTGCAAATAATAAATAATCATAGTTTGAGATTGCTTCAAATAATATTGCGATATCGATGTGATGATATATGTTAACATATCGTATCTTGTACTAAAATTTGAATGGACGAGATATATTGAAAACTAGGTGGACCCGTACACGACTCGTGCAAATATTATGTGAATGCAGGGTTTTGAGCAATTTTATTAATATAAATAACATTTTTATTATTTATATAAGGAACCCGTGCTTCGCTGTGGACGTTTTTTTATTGGTTTTATAAATGTAGTAACCTAAAACCATACTAATTATCCGATAAAACAACTTTTCTCATAGACAATTCTTTCTCAGACTGTGCTTCCCCGTAGAATTCTTCCCAGTAGAATTCTTTCCCGTAGAATTCTTCCCCGTAAAGTTTTTGCCAGTAGAAGTTTTAGTGTGGTTAGTTTTAGCGTGGTGAGTTTTAGTGTGTTGAATTTAAGTGTGGTGAATTTTAGTGTGGTCAGTTTAAGTGGGTCAATTTGAATGTGGTGAATTTCAGTGTGGTGAGTTTTAGTGTGGTGAAATTCAATGTGGTGAGTTTTAGTGTGTTGAATTTTAGTGTGGTGAATTTTAGTGTGGTGAGTTTTAGTGTGGTGAAATTTAGTGTGGTGAGTTTTTGTGTGGTGAATTTTAGTGTGGTGAATATTAGTCTGGTAAATTTTAATGTGGTGAGTTTTAGTGTGGTGAATTTCAGTGTGGTGAGTTTTAGTGTGGTGAATTTTAGTGTGGTGAATTTTAGTGTGGTTGATTTTTTTTTCTATCTTTTTTTTATTTTTCTGTTGTTTTTGAGTTATAGCTTAAGTTTTGTGCTTTTTCTTTTACTTTTGATTTTGTATTTGATTTTTGCTTTTGTTTTTGTGTTTTTGCTTTTGTATTTTTTTTTTTGTATTTGATTTTTTTGTTTCATCTTCTTTGCTTGTGTATGTTCCGAGTTATGTCGTTTTGAAAGTTTAGGTTGTATGGGAGGTGCCACGCCCCTTTGTCCAATCCCGCCCATATATAGCCTATGACACCCTCCGGACTCCATAGTATCCTGGTGCAAAATTTCAGTAAAATCGGTTCAGCGGTTTAGACGTGATGCTGGAACAAACAGACAGACCGACAGACGGACCAAGAGTTTTATATATATAGATTAGAATCGATTAAGTTACGAGTTTGAACTTTAATATCTAAGTTAGTCCGAAAAAGCTTCGAGACATCGAAGGCCTCCAAAACATGACAAACTTGGGTATTTAATTGATTCAGGTCTGTTGGTTTTGAGCTGTTAATTACAACAGTCAGATAGATGAACATCACTCAATCGACTGAGGAAGTGACACTGATCAAGATTATACAAAACTTTTTCTTACTGACCACGCTGCCTCGTGGGTGTTAAGAACGGAGGACCAAAGCCACCTTTTCACCCTTTTCGTCGGCTATAAAAAAGGCTATAAACTCTAATTTTGGTAAAAATAGCTTAGTTCTGATTTAAATTTGAGATATTTCTCAAATTTTGAAAAAGGCGTTATTAAAAAAAGGTTATTAAAAAAAAAAGTTTCGTATTAAATTTAATCTAACGAATTCATTATTTCCATCAGAAACCTTAACTAAACTTGATATTTCATTCGAAAAAGTATCAAAGAATCTGAGTAACTCTGAGTAGATCAGTAAGTTTTAGAAAGACAGCCTAGGAAAAAGTTTTTATATTCCCAAAAACTGTTTTTATATTAAAAATTATATTATATTGAATATTCAGCCCATTTATAAATTAATACTCCCACAATTAAAGGGTTTTTCAACAGGGACGCTACAAAAGTAGAGCGACAGGGACAGCAAACGACGCCATGTTTCTTGCCGCTCTTTTGACATTTCTCTTCAGTAAGGTTTGCCATTTCGTGATGGAAAGATATACGAATTCGAATTTCGGTAGTAAATTTTAATAATTTCGACTCGTTGTTGGCTTGAAAAAAACTTTTGTAGCGCTCTAATTGAAAAACCCTTTATTTGGAAGAAATTAGCTTTGTTTTTTTTTCATAATTTCAATTTGAGCTGGAACAAATTTCATACGCACAACAAAAACAATTTGAGCTAGATAATTCAAATTTGTTTTTGTTATGCGTACAAAATTTGTTCCGGCTCAAATTTAAATTATGAAAAAACACAGCTATTGTTGGGAAAAAAGTTTTGTATGTACATTCAATACAAAGGTTTTTTCTCCCACCAATTTCTCCCAAATATTTGTGGGAGTATTTATTTAGAATTGGGCTGATTGTCTTTTAGTTCTATTGCCATTTGATATTTTCTATTATTTAAATCAATGCCTTAATCAAATTAGAGTCGACCTTTACATGATTGTATCTAAAAT
Organism: Dryomyza anilis; assembly: GCA_951804985.1. Lineage (NCBI taxonomy): Eukaryota > Metazoa > Arthropoda > Insecta > Diptera > Dryomyzidae > Dryomyza > Dryomyza anilis. The sequence continues at coordinate 52,647,726 of OX638134.1, read as the reverse complement.
TTCAATATTTTGAGATATTCAAACATTTTTATTGAATGAATCTTGCCTTTCAGTTTCTTCCCTACTTTAAATTTTTCTATTATTCGCGTCAATGCCTACATCAAAATTGATTCCATCAAGGCCAATTTAATACATCATTTCACCTAAAAATGAATTCTTATAACTAACACCTTCTGTTTAGGTAACGCAATACTTTAAACAAAATATTGAATTACCATAAGTTGTTTTTCTAAGACAACCTGCACTGCATAATAAACCAAGAACGGTAATGAAATTTAAGACTATATCTGTTGATGATTTGCCACTACTTTGATTTTTGTCATAACATAAACATGAACGACATAAAAAAAAACAACATAAAATGGCATTTGAGACTGGCAGCTTTCGATAGACATGTTGAACAACGATCAGCCCAATATGATCAGCACTCCAGACAACATTGGGATGTATAGTGTAGTGTATAGCATAAAATTTACTAACATATTGTGCATGTTGTGCCGTGTGGAATGCGCTCAAAAGGCCAAAGCTAATCAGCTACATGAGTTACTGACTGGAAGACCCGGCAACAGTCATGCTGGAAAAAAAAAGTACAAAAACCATGTAGATCGTAAAGTTTCACATGCCATACGGTGCATATCTCAAAGTGATCTGATGTGAAAAGGTTAGGACCACCCTACTAAGAATAATAACGGTTTGGTTTTTATTTTGTTTTGGGTTGTCTGTTAGCTGCTCATTAGTGTTATTTGTTGACAGCGCAAAATTTACACACACACACACACACACAATAAAAAATAATTGAAAAGCAATTATGTTTTGCAAAGAAATATATGTTTGCACATAAATATAACTATTATGGTCTAAAATAAAAATTAGGAGATTTTGGAAAATTTTGTTAAATGGTGTAAATTTTGATTATTTTTATAGAAACTATTGAACTGCAAATATAGTAAAATATAATATATAGTAAAAAAATAAAGTTATTGCTTAAAATTACACAGATGTTCCCGAATATTGAAAATAATTGCATATTAATTGTGAAACAATTACCTTTCATTTGACAACCAATGTCTTTCTTCCAATTTAACTAACGGTCAGGGCTGCCCCCTATTATTGGAAGACACACACAGAAAAAAAAATTCTTCAATATGATGAATTTATTCATAAATATTATGAATTTTTTCACCAACTACCAGATTCCTCATATTGATACCACCGTTCATTAAATGACATATTAATGAATGTATTCATTATATATATGAACAAAATATTCAATGCAATGAATTTGAATTGTCATATTGATGAATATGTTCATAATATTAAAAAAAAAAAAAATTATAAAATAATTCGAAAAAAATATGTAAACATTTATTTAAAAAATAACAGTAAAAAAATGTACAAAAAATAATCCCAAAAAAATGTTCAAAAAAAAAAAAATTTTTTCGAAAAAAAATGTTCGAAAAAAAAATGTTCGACAAAAAAAAAATTTTTCGAAAAAAAAAAATTGTTCGAAAAAAAAAAATTTGTTTGAAAAAAAAAATTTTTTTTTCAAAAATATATTTTTTATAAATATAACTTTTTATTAACAAAAAGTTGTAATTATAATAAATATATTATAACACATTTTACTAATTTATGCATGTCGAGCAAGCATTATATAAGAAATAACACACAAGAACTACTTGAGAATTGAGAAGTACGGCAAAACATGAACGAAAAAAAAAATATGTTGATAGAAATTTGGTTTATTGAACAGCATTCTTCAATATAAAGAACATATATGTTGTATTTTATATTTTGGTTCATTAATATGATGAAACGTATTCTTCACATACAGTTCATCATATTGAAGAACACTTTTTCGAAATTTACCAAGCGTTCTTCATATTTATGATAGCATTCATAACATTGATGGCGTTAGTCATTAATATTATGAATGGCTCTTCAATACAATGAATGCTGATTTGATGAACGGAATTCATCAATATAATGTACATTTTTTTTTTCTGTGCAGGATTGATTGAATGAATAATAGGTTAAAGTGAGGTAGGAAAGATTAAGTAGTGTCGGTGAATGTTTGTTTTTAAATTGCCATCAACAAAAATGTCGGGAAAAACAGACACAGGGTGATTGTTCCACAAACATACCGTATCGTGATTGAAGTACAAATTCTCTTCATAATGCATGGTTCTGTTGAGAGCCGCATGAATTACGAATGGGTGGTCTTGGTTTAATGCGCGAGTAGAACGAGAGAACACACGACCTGGTGGCATCCAGGTCGAGTATTTCCCTCGAACACTTGTCATTGTAATACCTATGAAATAGTCTTCTTTGGTACTAAACAGACATCATAAAGGATTTTCGCAAATATATTTCGAAATATTTGCGTTCGATGTCACCGTTCCATATAATTCAAAGGCACAAATTGAGGGACCAATTTTTATAAATGCGAGATAATAAGCAGTAGTAGTGATGATAGATGATGACCGTTCGTGATGTGCATTATTGTCATTAGCAAGTACACATTCCATTCAAACCGTGAACTGAAGAAAATAATAATATTAAAATAATAAATAAAATAAGATAAATAAAAAAAAAAAAAAAAATTAAAAAAAATATATATATATGTCTGACAATCATTTGTAACTTCATTGATGAATCACGTGCATGACATCGTTAATGCTACATCATGCAGGAATCAGTGGACATTTGTATGAAAATGTCATCAATGCTTTGCATGTCGAAAATGCTATCGGTCATCGATGTTTCTGACCTGACAAAGGGGAATCAGTGAGGTATTATTGGTGACATTTCCTGCTGGGCAGTGCGTAAGTCAGTAGTTTTTAATGACATGTTAATCGGATAAATTAGATAAATGCCATTATAAGTTATGACATACTTAATATTGAATGAAGTCAGTGCAGAATTGAGACTGAAAATAGTTTTGTTTCTTCTGTAAAATTCGTTTTGTAAGATGTATTCGAAAATGTAGATAGGTGGTTTTGCAGTATCAACGACGATATGTTCTACAAACATCCAAAGCACTCAGACACACTATATCCATTGTACTGTATAATATATTCCCTACGATTTGTGGTTACCTTTAGAATGCAAATCCTTACATACCTTTGGATTGCTGAGGCCGGCATTGAACAAATAGGAATGACTTATGTTACTGTAATCTGCAAAAGAATAGATAGGGTTCTGAGTCAATTACAGAAGATCATTGATGAAAAGCAGAAAAAAGGACGGCGATGAGACGGAACCTAGCGGAACTCGAAAATTGATGAAATATTGTTCAGAGAGAACATCATCCATCGAAATTCGATATACATCGAGTAAAAGAATTACCGGCAATTAGTTTATATACGAGGGCATGCCACACTCGATCAAAGGCCTTGGAAATATCTAAAACAACAATTTTATTCTTCCCGAAAAGATGAATACACTTTTTTTTTATTCGGATCAAGTCACCGCTGGATCTGGTACAACGGAAACCGTAAGCAATTCATTGTGCTCTAAATAGGTTACATGGTCCAAGTTTATTACACACAAAAAAATTCTCTTTTGACATCAGATTGGAAAATGAAAAAGTTAGTTGTACCAACTAGCTTCATTCTCTTAAATTGTATGGTTTGCAAATTTGCTGGCAAAATTGCCACATTAGCCTATACACATGAAATATTAGTCTGTACACACTCCTAATGGTTCTAAATCTGTAGTAAATTATTCTAAAACAATGCGAAATTGATTGCTGTCCAAACTACAACTCTTTTTATTTTGACAGTTACAACCGATTAAGCGGTTGAGGGAACCGAATAAGTTGGTTTGGCAAAGAGTTGGTTAGCACAACAAATCTCTGTTATGTGTGTACGCTATCCATTACATTTAAGAACGCAGAACATATTGCAATGGGTCGGTAATGGTAAGGTTTTATAGCCTCGCCCTTTTTCGGAGCTTGGTCGAACATTGGCAACCGTCCAACAAGATTGAAAAATTCCTATCGTGGAGGGGGTATGTTGAAAAGTTTACGCTACGTAGAGCGACCGTTGATATACTCTTCATATACACATTGGCTGATATGCTGTCTTTACCGGAAGGTTTGCTATCATCTTTTTTTTTTTTTACAAATTTACCAACGCTGAGGGGATGCCCCCTATTCGTGCAATGCACAGTGTTGATCGTAAGAAAGGATTATAGGTTAAAGGGAGGAGGAAAGATGGAGTAGTCTCGGTGGATGTTTGCTTTAAATTTCCCAATATTAAAAATTTCGGGAAAAACAGACGCAGGGAGATTGTTCCACAAACGTATCGTGCGACTGAAGAACGAATTATCTGTGTAATGCGTGGTTCTGTTGAGAACCGAGTGGACTACGAAGGGGTGGGCGATGACCGCAGAATTCCATTTGTTTTACTTTATGACAGTCTTGAAGTAAGTACATGGGTATTTATTTAAAAGACATTTTTATTTCTTTTAAATACATCATTTGTTTCGGTGTAACTTTTCTATAATTTGGGTTTCTTCACTTCACTGAGTTACAGACGGAAGTATAATACGCAATCAAAGAAGAGAATATCCTATCACATCATGTCCAGGCTACTATTTCTAAAACGATATTGCCCAAAATTATAAAATTAAATTTTAAGTATTAGAAAGATTTGTGAGCAAATATATCGCAAAACATCAGCAGTTACTTATGTCGACTTCGAGATATCATAATCAGTGATGAAACTCGTGCAGACGTCCACGTCGAAAGTCTGGACCTGCGGCGGTACGAAATCAATTTAAGTTAATGTCTATAACTTTATCAAAGCGCATGCTTTGTCTGCATATCTTATGAGATGTCCAACACAAATTTCAACAAATTCTGCGCTTTTGTGCAATATGGCTAATGCCGTAACAATTGCACTTACTGTCTATCGTCGATGTTGTCTTGATTATCGCTTCATCATCATATTTTCAACAACAATTCGTCTCTGATCTGTTTGGCTATATATGCAGCTATTTGTCTGTCGAAAATACCTATATATATATATTTTTGTTTAAGTACCAAGATAAATTTTGCGCAAGTCAATAGACCATAACCATAACTTGGTCATAATGCGCATAATCTGAACCTGTTCATTTGCCGTTCGTTCGTTCGTTTCTTTTGTACGTTTGCTTTTTAAATTTTATATTTTGATTTTTCGCTTATCGTTTGTCAGTTGAACGACGATCTGGTACGCCCACAACTTATTTTCACCCAAAAACACTTAATCCCAAATGTGCCAACTAACAATTTTCAAATCAAAGCCTTCCACTAATGTCGGAGATTAGCTAAATGGGGCGTCTTTGGCCTGGCCAACCGAGAGGCGGACAAAACGATGCAGTGAAATTTTTGGAGTTTCCTAAACTCTAACAAGATAACTTTAACGGCGGCATGAAATGTGCTGGCTATGACCATTTCGTTCGTTCATTCGTTCGTTTAGTCGGTCCATTCATCCATCCATCCATCCATCCATCCATCCATCCATCCATCCATCCATCCATCCATCCATCCATCTATCTATTCAAGCAACTATCCAACCGCCTGACCGAGTATGAGCCTGACTGTCTATCTGTGTCGGTCTGTCTGTCTGCATGGCATCTGTGCGATCTATGTTTTGATCAGCGGCAAATGATAATGGGTTCATCCCGCAGCCATGTTGGGCCATGCTATGCAGTTTGCAACAAAAATTTGTTAATGCGATTTTGCGATTCGGCGCAGATTTGTTGCCATTTTGACAGTTCATGCTTGACCTAGTGATATTATGTCTTGTCAAGATGCGACTGACTCTGAAGTTAATCGAAAATTATTGACCTATGAAATTTTAGGGGCATAAATTTCATGCATATTTATATAAATAAAAATTTCTTGTATCATTTTGTAGTATTATAAAATAAACTTCAGTGATTTGTTTTAACTAGATAACATTATGTTGTACCATAAATTTGATAATTTAATTTTTATTCATTGTTGTAAATCTTTGAAATACTAACTATGAGATTTGGGAAGTTTAACAAAATTGAAAATACTTTTATAAATTGATATTTACAATTTGGAAATAAATTTAAAAAGTGCTCTAAGAAATATTCATTCTTAATAAATTTAATAAATTCGATTCGAACTTTTAAAAATGTTCGTACATTCAAATTCTTTGACAAAATATGATATTTAAACATTTATCAAATCGATATCGCAATATTTTTCGCAGCAATCTCGAACTTTGATCATTTTTTTCTTCGATATCGTTCCGATTTCGAAAAATGTCTCGTATCGCGAAAACTACGACAGAACGTTCCGATATCTACCTACCATCTAGGTCTAATTTGACGCTCGATATCGTTACGAGAACGGGTCCGATATCGTGTGATTGCTCCATCTATCGATACGAATGGCATACTGGGTATGTGATATTATTCTTAAAATCAAGAAGTTAATATATATATATGGAGTGCTACTTTCTGATTCTTTTTGTATTTTTGAAGTTTTTCCCTCCATTCTATAGATTGTGTACTATTAGATATGTCAGTTGTAAAATTTCGAATGCTAAGTTTTCTCGAAATAATAATTCGAAATGAGACATGTATCTTAATCCTTTGTCAATTGCTTGTGGTGCCATATGTATTGTCTTGGTCTGTGTTCATTTTAAACTTTCACTGAAAAACTGCTAACAAAATTAAACGACGTTTAATTTAAAGAGAAGATTAATTAAACGGAAATTAAACTACGTTTAAACGAGCACTGAAAATTATGCAATGCAAAGGAATATTGGGGAAATATTGGGACCTATAACCGAGAAAAACCTTATTGATTTATTGGGCAATGAAAAGCACGATGACGTTTGGACAGAAATGGAATTTGTGAAGGACTTCGTGTATATAGGATTTAGAAACAAGGACGTCAGCCTTTAGATTAAACGGAGAAGTACTCTTGCCAACAGGTGCTACTTTAGGCTCAGTAGGCTATCGCGAAGTAGAGCTCTCTCTAGCCGGCCAAAAATAATGCTCAACAAGTCACTCATCATGCCCGTCCTACTTTATGGTGCAAAAACATGAACGGTGGCCTCCACCGATGAGAGAGTACTGGGATCGTTCGAGAGAAAGATGCTCTGTAAAATCTTTGACCCTATCTGCTTTGCTAACGAGTATCGAATCATGATGAACCATGAGCTGTATGAGTTATTCGGCAATATTCCCGCATCAAGATCCCGCGGCTTCGTTGGCTAGGTCATCTCGAACAAATGGATGAAAACACTCCAGGCAAGAAGGTGCTTTAATCGAGACTCGAAGTTAGACAGGGTAGAAGAAGTCGTCCAAATCTGCGTTGGAAAGACCAAGTTGAGGACAACCTGGCAACGCTTGGTATTTGTAACTGGCATCAGCGAGCGCAAAGCAGAACCGGCCAAGACCGACACACAATAATAAGAGCCACCTAAGTAAGTAAAATAAGCACGACCATATAATATGCATCGTAAGTATGGTGAAAGAAGTTATAATGTATGTGCCTGACAACTAGTCTAGTCAATACTCGAAGAACTGTGAGATTTGGTGTTACGGCTGCCATTCCCACTACACCTGAACCAACACTAAATGAAATCTTAAATCTACCACAACTTGACATCTTCAACAGAGGCGAAACCATTACGGGTGCTGGGTATAAAATATGTAGCTTCTGGTTTAATGTTTCTTTGGATATCTCCAACTGTGCACTCAACAGTCCATTAGAAATCCCTTCTACTGTAAAAACTATCCGATACAATAACGACCGAAATCTTTTCAAGACGAAATTTTGATGTACGTCAACGTGACACCAAGGTCTGACTAACACCTGACTGTAAACCTTGTACGCGTCTATCTGAATATTCATGGACGTTTCTAAAACTTATCAACGATCTGTTGCTAGAGTGTTTGTTGAATCGGAAAACCTCAGACTTCACTTTGATTTAGGTGGCAATATTTTTGTATTCTAAGCCGAGGTTTTTGGTATACTTAAAGCCATGTACTATTTTGTGGGTATTAGATGGCGGAAAATAGTAACGAGAGTCCAGTTGTTCTTACAGTTTTGCACAGTCCTGTCAAATAGTACGCCAATACCGCTCAGGTCTTAATTTCATTGATAAAAACACTGAAACTGAGCTGGTTGTCGACCCATAAAGTTATTTCGGATAATGAAACAATTGACGAACAAGCACGTTTTGAAATTAATCTAATTGGACCTGTGATATTACCTGCATCTAGGAGAAAAATAAATCACCAGCTTTTGGGTTATCTTTGCACAAAAGAGAAGTTGGAAGGATAAACTAAAATTTAGACTCTGAATGGTCTCTACACGTCAGTCAGCTACATTCCTCCTTGTGTAGGGAAGAGTGCAGATCACTGACGGAACTCTTATCGGGACACAACACAAACGAAAAATGCAATCGGACTTTCGAGAACGACTTATTTTCTGTCTAGTAAGAAGAAGTTGATACCACGGAGTACTATCTCTCTGACTGTCCAGTATACTCTAGCATTATGAAGCATATCTGTATAACCCAATAGTCTTCTTAGATTTTGGAGATCCCTGACGGGACTTCTAACGAGTCATAACGAAAAATACGGGAACGCAACCATTGATATCGTCTTATGCTCTGTCCGCTATGAATAAGTTGGTACCACGGAGTAGTATCTATGTGACGTTTCAGTTTACTCTAAAATTAGGAGGTAGATCTTTATATCTCAAGTCTTTTTAGATTTTATCGGGAACTGGGTCACAGCACAATGAATGAATGGCTCTACTTGAAACCTCTACATACGAATGCATTTTCAAAGAAATAGTTTACCCTCGGAGGTTTTTAATTGTCTGCCGAAAGGTAGCGCGGTATAGAAAATGCTATTCTTTTTAAAATGTGGAATACCCAGCCAAGATATAAACATGTGGAATCTTTCGGATTGAAGTCCAGCGCACTAAACACTGCCGAAGATTTTATGGTAATCTCGGTGGCTTATTTGATTCGTGCGTTGGACTACGTGACGAAAGGTCCCAGTTTAAATCCCTGTGAATGTCTACATCTTTTTCATAGAAAACATTTTTTCTATGCTACGCTACTTCTCGGCAGTCAATAGCAAACCTACGAGAGTAAACATTGCCTATGAAAAGCTCTCACCCTGCCTTTCGGATTGGGCATTAAACTGTAAGTAGTACAAATGTAACACGTAGAGCCCAAATGGCGAGATAGCCAGGCCTAAGTTCTCCACAGAACTGTAGCGTCAAACTATTATTTTAGAAAGTATAACTTGGATATTTGATAATGCAAAATCAGTTACCAAACACCAGAAATCCTTAAGTAGTTTACAGGATAGAGAAAACTTCTAGAGACAGAGAAAATAATCTGGCGTAGAGCTCCCTACCGTAATGCTCTATGTAGTGTTTACACAACATATTGAAATTTTTTCTCTGTCTCTAGCTATCGTATAAACAAGCCTTTAGAGCTTTACTCGAGACAACATTTTTGACATTTTTCAGTAATAATTTCGGCATATTTCGGGCAAACAAACAGATAAATGGAATATATTGGGAAGTGTATAGCATATTGTAAAATCTTGTGGAATTTTATTGGCTGATTCACGACATATTTGGGGAACGGGCAGAAAAATATACAGCTGCTGATACTCACTCCGCCTTTGTCTGCTTGAAATCTTATGCAAAAATGTTTCTGAAATGCCTTGGCCCTGCCAAAAATTTTGTCTGGAGTTTCGAGACAAAATTTCTGGCATTTTTCAGCAGTATTACGGGCAAATCTCCGACAAACGCACAGCTAAATGGAATATCTTGGGAAGTCTATAGCGATTATAAAATTTTATGGCATTTTAATCGCAGTTTCACGCCATATTTTGGGAATGGTCAAAAAACATACAGCTTGTGATACAAACTCCGCCTTTGTCTGTTTGAAATATGTCGAGAAAATGATTCTGAACTGCCTCGACCCCCAGTCACCCCCAGATAAAATTGTTGACATTTTTCAGGAATATTTCGGGCATAGTTCCGGAAAACGCTCAGTTAAATAGAATATCTTGGAAAGTGTATAGCAGGTTGTAAAATGTGATGAAATTTAAATGGCAGATTCCCGGCATATTTTGGGAACGGACAGAAAACAAAATGCTTGTGATGCAAACTCCGCCTTTGTCTGTTTGAAATAAGTCGAAATAAGTCACTGCCAAAAAATTTGATCTGGCTACTTACCAAAATATTACATTTGTCTGTGTGTTTGCCGAAAATATGCTCAAAAAATTCCAGAAAAATGCCAGAAATGATGTCTCGAGATGTTGCTGAAATAGTAAAAAAATAGGATATTTTCAATATAATATCTCGTAATATGGTAAACAAAAAATGTGGGTAGACGATACACTATAAGATAACTCTAACATGTAGTATTCCCTGAAAAATAATGTAAATCTAAATGATATTTTTTTTTTTGTAATTCATAGGTAATAGTTATATACAATGATAATAAACCATGCATCAAAAAGGCACAAACATATTGTTTCTTCCTCTTTGCGTTGCCTCTTCTCGGGTAAGTGTATTGGTTGGCTGGTTGGTCAGTCAATATGTTTGTACAAAATTCAGTTACTTGGCCCCCATCCTCATTTGCATTTTAATTGCAACGTGCTCGCGACCACGTACAATGCGCCAATGCAACAACAGCAGTAGCAGCAGACGCTGCTGTTGCCGCGCCAAATGCAAATGTGCAGCGATCATCATTTTAGCCAAACATGCTTTACCCATGAACGGTCAAATTGTCAGCGGGCCTTAAGCGGGCCCAGCATCAGCCATCAGCATCAGCGCCAGTTCGTTAGCCAAGTTAGTTAGTTGGCTTTACATGCCACATGTGCCTGCAGCAGACACCTGCCTGCCTGCCTGCCTGAGACAACACACACAAATTCAGTGCCCAAGAATTTTCATGTTGATTTTGCAGATTATTTAAAACAAAACCAACAAAAAAAAAGAAGGCAAATAGAAGAGAAAAAGTAGAAAAAACTACCGCACACTCAACCCGCCTGATCCTCGAATCACCAGAAATATTGGTGTTAATGGCGTTTGTCTATAGTGCCGTTGAGTGCCTCGAATGGTTCACTTCACACCGTTGTTCATTCACACCAGCGTCATCGGCAGCACACTCACCATAGTCATCGCCATCGTCATCGCCGTCACCATCCGCTAATCTCGATGATTTGTGCAGCGAGTGAAAAGCGGCAGCAGAAAACTGGTGGCTAGTAGAACGACGTGTTAAGAAGGTACTTCAATTGAAGCCATTGCAATCGCCACCATACAACACCACACCACGAACTCACTACATCCATCCATTGAGGATCTACACATTATCATGATGGACACGTTACGTGGCCGCGGTTGCCATAAACTCAGTAGTCGGTAGTTGTCTGTGGTGGTGGCTGCTACTAGATGGCATCTATAGTTAAATTATATGAGTTGAGTACAACAAAAAAAAAAAATACAAAAATAATAATTTTAATTGCAGTGCTTAACAAAATTGGCATTTTTCTCACTTATATAAGATAATAAACTTTTAATTTGAATTAAGAACATTTACCAATTAAATATTTATTATGTTATTTATAATCTCGAAATGTGCACTAATAGTTCGAAAGAGTTTCTTGTAGACCGATATGATAAATGATGAAAAAATGATATAACTTTCAAATTGAAATTTGCAAAAATATGTTAACTCTTACTTAGACATTAAGTAGTGCACTGAACTTGGAAAGAGAATTTCTATAGTCCGTGTTCAAATATGGAACGGAACGGCCAATATGTAAAAATAGAAATAGTTTTTTAATGCCGAAAATCTCCAGAGTAAACAATGCTTTGAAAAAGTCTCTAGCCTCGCCGTTTGAAGTCGGTAATATATTGTAGGTCCCGACGTAAATATAGCAACCGACATTAATTGCATTCATTAATCAATGCAGCAATGAAATTCACTAATTTAGTGAAAACATTCGTTAATTCAGCAATTCCGTTAGCAAATATAATTGCTGAAACTGCGCAGTTTAATTATTTTGTTGCATTGACCTACATATTCATATTAGCTAACGGAATTGCTGAATTAACGAAGAATATCAAATGTTTTCATTAAATTAGTGAATTTCTTTGCTAGATTTATTAATGAATGCAATTAATGTCCGTTGCTATATTTACGTTGATTATTTTTTCTGTGTAGTATCTGGGGTTATAAAGTTTGTGTCCAACCCACAGCTCAAATGGCGTGCGAGATCTGTCTATGTTCTTCGGCGCTATGTCAAACGATTATTATTATTATTACTGGTTTCACAATATTGAAGAACAGATACCTTAAAGTTTTCAAAACAAATACCACTATAGCGCGTTTAAAATGTGCTTTGATTCGTTGTAATATATCGCCGTTGTAGTACTAAAGTTTACAACTACACTTTTGAAAAGAGTGTTGCCTTTTTAAAATTTTACGTATTAATTGAAAAATCCTTACGAAAAGAACGTTTGACTTTAATGTTACGACCGCACCGAAATTGATTAAGCCATTGATCCACTGGTGGATTGATCCAATCGCTGGTACAGAGTTCCCATAATACTTTTCCATATTTTCTTTAGTTTTCGTGATGGTTTTTCGCGGAAAAATAGTGTTTAATGAGCACACGAAAATCACTTTTATCCATTTTAAGGAAAATTCTCAAATTCGTCTGTTTTAAAAGGTTGTCACAAAAAACTATTTGACAAATAGAAAATTGAGGTGCATTCCTTTGACAGATACTGTTTAACGAGCAAACTGTTTGATATAAGCTGACAACGCCATCTGCGAGATGAGTCCTTCTACTTCTTCTTCAGATTGCGTCTTCTTATCACTTCTAAATGCATTTGTGATATCCATAGTGATGATCATTTGCAAGAGTAAGGCAAGAATTGGTAATCCTGCTCTTGCTCTTGTTCTTGCACACTAAGTCTTGCTCTTGGATATTAGTGTTCTAATTCTACGCCGATCGGAGTAGATCTACTATATTTCATTTGTATTTTTTAAATCTACTCCTCTACTCCGGTAGTATCATTTTCTACTCCTTTGTTATAATCTCACAAACTACCTATTACTTAAATCTACTCCGTATGCAAAAATTGTTTAAATTTTTTTAATGTAATGAAAAAATGTCTTAGTACCCCAAAAAATTGTCCATATTATACTTCTCCTAATCACTATGATCAATTCTTTGTAAAATAAATGTAAAATTTTTGGCATGGTCTTTAAATTGTAGAAGTTATAATTAAATATACGAAGGTATCAACTTATTTAAATTAAATTTTGAAAACACCATGTATTTCATTGAGTGTTCCTGATACACCCCAACTCTAGAATAGACCATCAGCAGCATAGGGAATTCATAAAATCAGGAATAAAAAAAAATATTATAAATTAACATATCTATTAATTTTAAAAATCTAATACACTACACCTACACCCAGGAAAAAATACTATATAAATAAAAGTATTTTACTATTAAAAATTGTCAATAGGATAAATTATTATTTTAATCAGAAAATACCATTAAATACTAGAAAATACCATGACATTGCCATTGAGTTTATATAAAAAGATTTATTTTTTGTATACTATTAAATCAATAATTGCCCTATTGACCAATTTTAATGGGATTTGTGGGAATTTTTTTCTGGGTGTATGTATATTTCTACTCTCTTTTCATCAAATTTACTTCTATATTATATACACCTTTTACATCAAATCTCTTCCATTTTGCAATATTTTTATTTCTACTCCCTTTTACTCTTTTCTACTCTACAAATTTTGCATTGGTAAAAGTGTGAACACTGTTAAAGATGGTCTTGTTTTTGCTCTTGCTCTTACAATACCATTCTTGCTCTTGCTATAAGAATCTTGCAAAGTTTTACTTTTTTTTTTATTATAACTAAAGGATGGTAGACAAATATCTTGAACAGTATGTTTTTTACGAAAAGAATTTGAACACTAATTGTTTTAAGGTTACTTATTTTCCATATTTTCAATAAAAGTAACATAACAATTTTATTTACCCATATTTTAACAAAAACAAATATTAAAATAGTATAAACCAAGTGATGTTGACGAGACAATTCAAAATCTCTATCGATATCATCTCTAAAATCTAGAAAAAGATTAGCTGTGATAGCTGAAAAGAGATTCGAGATCTGATTCTGTGAACCAGATTTAAAATGTCGAATTTATGAATTATAGTATTCAAAAATAAAGGCATATTTCGTATAGGCATATTTCTGTTTTCGTTGCTACCCTGTATCATCGCATGACGATAAACCGACTGAAGACAACATAAAGATGCATAACACATAGTACATTACTATTACAACCATCCAATTGTCAACTAAAACTTCTTGTATAACCACGAGTTTTGTTTGGTTGTACACAAAATTTCCCGCGAAAAATTCGATCACGAGCTTTTTTCATCTTGCAGTTTCAAAAGACAAACAGACTGCTACCCTGCATCATCGCATGACGACAAACAGACTGAAGACAACAGAAAGATGCATAACACATAGTACATTACTAGTACAACCATTCAGTTGTCAACACAAACTTCTTGTATAATCACGAGTTTTGTTTGGTTGTACAAAAAATTTCCCTCGAAAAATTCGATCACGAGCTTTTTTCATCTTGCAGTTTCAAAAGAAGCGAAAGATATGTGAAAATAAAAACAAAAACACACGAAAAGCTATAGCAATCAAGTGAGGTACACTGTTTATATATTAAAAATATATTTTCTGATTTTGTATTCTAAATAAAATACTGAACATAGAACTCCACTTAAGAATATTTATTTCTTAGGATTTTTACAATAAAAAAAAAAAATAAAAATATTAAATTTCAATGCATATGCGCGCTTCATCAACGACGAACGATACTAGCGTAGCGAAGAAAAGAGAAACAACCTTGTTTTGTTCACTGGAAAAAAAAGAAAAGCAAAAACAATGTACTAATAATCTTCTTAATTGTTTGGGATCATCATAGATAACTGCATGTCTATTGTAATCAAAATTACAGAAAAACATTAAGACTATTTTAATAAAACTGAAATAGAGTGCGTGGCTTGGGATTCAATCGCACTACCTGGAAGCCGCGAAATTAGTTGAAAAGTTGCTCCGATTCCCGCTACCCGAGGCTTATTTCTTGAGGATACTGGAAAAACAAAGCCAGCCAAAATTTCAGCTCAATCGAAATTACAGCTTAATGTATTGAAATTTTTATATATTTGTCAAATTTTTCCATTTAATTCATAAATAATACACCCTATTACATATTAATTTTATTTAAGGATTAAGGATTCATCTATTACCTTTCTAAAATGTCCATAATCGCTAAAATCAAAATAAAAACAACAAAGATATTGTTGACTAAACCATTCGCCCTGATGTCTTTTTTGGATTAATGAAAAAAAAAAACGAGTTGGGAAAGTTAGGTCACATGGGTAAGTTCGGTCACATGGGGTGGATTTTTATAGTCGGTCGGGCCCGACTATGGAATACCCTACACCTTTGGTGGGGATATTCATGTGGGATATTTAATTGCATACCTTAATTTTAAAGATTTTAATTATGCTGAACATCCCCACACTCAGAATATTATTCACATATCAGAAATTTACGTCTTTATCCCCATAAATTAAAAAAATTATATAAAAGTATAAAAAACTAATAAAAAAAATAGAAACATATAATTGGGCGGACAACGTCTATATTTAAAATTTTGAAAGGCTAATATTTCATAGATTTGAATTTAATAATTTACGGATCAAATTTCCACTATGAAAACCCGGGAAATAATGAAAAAAAGTGGGCGGATCACGCCCATTTTTGGACCACATATTTTTAGGTGAACTAACAATACGTTTTAAATTTTATAACACTACCTTGAATACTTTTTGAGTTATTAGTTCCGAAAGAGTTATATAAATGTGACTTGTATGGGAGGTGGGCGTGTCCGTTGACCGATTTAGCTCATTTTCAAACTCAGTTCCTACTTTTGGCTAAAATATATTGAGACGAAATTTGTTCGCATTCTGATCAGTATTTCTCAAGTTATTCTGTATTCGAACATCAAGACGGACAGACAGACGGACATGGCTAAACGGACTCGGGTAGTGATGCTGATCAAGAATATATATACTTTTCCATACCGGACACGCCTCCTAAGGGGCGTTACAATATATGCACAAAGTTAATATACCCTGTACCTCATAGGTGGAGGGTATAAAAATGTCATTGACAAATTTTATAAGCAATCAACATTTTTTCAAGAACATTTTTTCAAAATTCAAATAAGTCATCCGAAGGAATGGTTTAGCCGCTAAGAAGAGCCTTGTTTTTCTTAAATTCATCGCGCGATTACCGACTATTTTGAATCCGCGTTTTATAAAATTTCATTTAATGCGTTACTTTCAAATGTCCACATTTTTGTTCCTTTTAACCAAGGATTGAAACCTAAACGAATAACGGTTTCGATTTCGGTTTCGGTTTTTTCCGCGTTTCGGTTTCGGTTACGGTTTCAGTTTTAAGTTTTTGTAACGAAACGGTTTCGGTATACCAGTTCCAAGTTACGGTTTCGGTTTTGATTTCAGTTTTTGTATAAATTTTATTTATTTCTATATTTTTCAAATAATTTTACATTTTTTATATGGTGTTAAATTACGTTCAAATTATGATATTGGGGTAAAGTGGAAAACGTAATTTAAACAATGTTTGTTGTAATTTTAGTTAAAATATTGTGTTATATAAATTATTTAATTATTTAATTGATTACGCCAAGAAAAAATTTTAAATTATAAATTCGTGCCCACAAACCAATGAAAAGCAACTTTTTGACATAACCTGAGTTCTGATCTGTTTCAATTTTCATCGATAAAAGTCAAAGAAATTAAATTTCAACAATTCTGTGAACTGCAATATATATGTATACTAGTGATGATCATTTGCAAGAGCAATGCACGAAATGGTAATCTTAATCTTTTAATTTTTAAATAAAAGATCGAAGACAAATATCTTAAACTGCATATTAATTATGAAAACGAATAGAATTTCAACAATAATTGTATTTAAGTTACTTATTTTCCATATTTTCCATATTTTTCAATTTCTTCAACATTTTACCAACAAAAAAATAAAACCAATAACAAAAAAATTTGAATTATATTTTAACAAGAATTAACTAATAAAAAAAATTGTATAAATCAAGTGATGTTGACGAGACAATTCAAAATCTCAAGGCCATAATAAAATGAACGAAAAGTCACCAAATACATTTTCAAAATGCTAAATATTTTTTACAAACTTCTTTATGTATCTGTCAATTGATAAGAAAATGTAAATCTATTAGTTGTTATTTCAACTTTAAAAATGCATCAATTACATTTTATAATATTAATCAACAAACTCGAAAATTCAGTTTTTCATAAAAATGTGTTTGGTGACTTTTCGTTCTACAACGACGATATACATTATACGATATACAATAAATATTTCGTATAGGCATATTTCTGTTTTCGTCACAGATTAATAAATCCGTATGCTACACGTACCGTATGTCAAGAGAACTCAAATAATATCTTGCATAGTAACATTTTTCTTTGCGAACACCATGCGAACACAAACTCAAACGCTACAAAGCGAATACTAACAGAAAGAAGAGAATATAACAATAACGAATACGATTCTTATACACACACTTTCACAACTCTTCGTTGCTATACTGTATCATCGCATGGCAACAAACAGACGCATGACAACAGACAGACGCTTGACACAAACGCATGGCACCACGCTACATGTATGTATCTAGTACAGCTCTCTAGTTGGCAACAACAACGAGTTCTCTATGTGGTACAAAAAATTTCCCGCCAAAAATTCTATCAACAGCTTGCAAGCTGCTTTATTCGAATTTTTGTTGTTGTTGCACTTTCAAACGAATCTGCGGATTTGTGAAAAAAGAAAAACACAAAAAGCAATATATCAGCTAAATCTATCACACTGTAAAATGTTCATATATTATTTTTTATTACTTCATGATTTTACAATTAACAGCTAAAAAAACTATATATAAAAGTAAAACAAAAAATAATAATGTGCATAACACAGTGCATATGCACAATCGATGTACGAACTAGCGTACCGAAGAAAAGAGAAAAAACATTGTTTAGTCTGTTTTATCTTTTTGAAGCGAGTTTTGAAGCACTTTTAAAGCTATTTACCGCTTCAAAAGTGCTTCACAGGCCTTATTTTTAAGATGCTTCTATTCTTTAGAATTGACAATAACAAAAAAACACACATCTTCATTAATGTTCACGTTCATAAATATTTTGCACGCTTTCCATTGTTACTTGTTGTTCAATATTTAGTAATATCATGAATTATTTTGTATATCATTATTACCTTAAAAACATAATAAATACATTAAAATCATAAAAAAACGCAAGTATTCCTTTTCTTGGAGTCTTAGTCATGCACTTGCTCTTATTCTTTTTTTTTGCAAAATCTCGATCTGGTTCTCGTTTTTGTTCTTGCAAAAAAATGCAAGAACAAGAAATTTTCAATCATCACTAATGTAAACAAATATCTGCTTTATACTTGAAATGTTTAAACTTGTCGAACTTGCACTTCATTTTTCGTATTTCCTTAAATAGTTACTGAGATGTTAATAATTTCAAACTTTTTTTACATTTTTCTTGCATTACCATTGTTTTGTTTATGTCCTAAATTGAGCTGTTTTGAAACATCAGTCAAAAATCCATTAGAAGACTTATAAATGGTATTCTATTGAATAGATCCTTTAAAAGAATTAAAAAAATATTCAAATGAACTTTTCAAAACTTGTTCCACTTTACCCCAAGCTCCCCTATATATTTTACTAATAACATAAAGAAAAAACCAATATTATTAAAATTTGAATCATTTTTTAACGTAAAAATTTTGCTTGGAGTTGTTGTTAATTCGATTAATGAAACAAAAAACAAATTTTAGACCAAATATCGTTGTTTTGGAAATATCGTTTCTCAAAAAACAACATGTGAATTTTTGTACAACCAAAAATGTTTATTTTGGGAACTCCAAATTTTAATTAATGACATTTTACTTAAGATCTTCTATATATGAAATAAAATATGTTTTTTCTGTTTCTTTTTATACTTTTTTAAAAACCGTTTTAAACCGGTATAAAACCGAAACCGTTTATATCGGTTTTGGATATCGGTATATTTCTGATTTTCATATAACGGTTTCGGTTACGGTTTCGGTTTTAAAAATGAAACGGTTTTAAATGGATATCGGTTTCGGTTTCGGTTACGGTTTCAATCCTTGCTTTTAACTAACCTTTTAATAAGTTATAGGAACTTTTATCCTGTGTTCAATTTTAAAGACTAATGAATTTTAAACTTTATATATAGAATTTAAACATAAACATGATTACCAAATATAATTTGTTGTATATTTCATTTTTGTTTAATTAATTCTAATATTTTTTCTTTTTATTTTCAGGTAAGCTAATCATCAATATTGTTCATCTGCAATACATAACGATAAGTATAAAGACACCATTTTTCACGAAACAGTCGTAATAAAAATATTTTTTTTTTAAGTTTAGACAAAGATATTTTAAAAGCAGTAAGCAAGGTTAGGTCACGAAATATTGATGCTGATCAAGAATATATAGTTTTCCATACCGGGTGTGCTTCATTATGAGTGTTACAAACGACGTACCAAACTGAATATACCCTTCCCCTACCCTTAGTGCAGGGAATACAAATAACAAAGAACCGAATGTGTTTCAAAAACATATCGTAGGGAAAAATATGATATTAAATTAGTATTTCGTACCCGGGCTGGGCAATGAGGGTTTTAATTTTCTGTTGGTTTTTTTTTATCCATTTTTAAGTGAAAAACAAAAGTGAGCAGCCATGTTTTTCACGTTTTTTATTATTTTTTCCCATTTTTATACCCTACACTAAGAGTGAAAGGGTATATTCAGTTTGGTACGCCGTTTGTAACACCCAGAAGAAAGCATCTCCGGTATGGAAAAGTATATATATTCTTGATCAGCATGACCTCCTGAGTCGATTTAGCGATGTCCGTCTGTCCGTCTGTCTGTCTGTCCGTCTGTCTGTCCGTCTGTCTGTCTGTCTGTCTGTCTGTCTGTTGAAATCCCTAAGGCTTTTAAAATTGAAGAGCTAGATAAATGAAACTTATAACTTAGATTACTAATATACCTACGCTGTATGTGCGAAAAAATTGGCGAGATCGGTCCATTGTGACCTATGATCCGACCACTTATGTTCAAATACCACATATAAAATGTACATATAAAGATCAATTTTTATGTATACGTGCTTAGGTAAACTTTGTTGGTCAAATATATATTGACATCATGCTCAAATACATGATAATAATGTTTTCCGGCGAAAAGACTTGTGGTTCAAAAAAAAAAATCGAAATTCGGTACACCTACCCATTTGTAAATATGGGTATCAAATGAATGGAAATTCTTCAGCGATTGAATGTTTGTAGTTTTTTTCAGGATTCGTATACCCTGGTGACCTATATATCACTTTGAATGGTAACCACACATATGTGTAGGGTATTTATAGTCGGCTTAGACCGACTATAATTTTGATAATCCTAACTATCATAATTACACCTACTTTAAAATTTCCCATGTGATCTAACCTTCCCAACTGGTTGCTATTCTTTTGATTCTTTTCTTTTTTGCGTTTTTTTATTTGGTTGCTTCTGTTATTTTGTTTTTGAAATTGACTTTTTGTATTTGCTTTAGATTTTGTGTTTTGCTTTATTTGTATTTTTTATATTTTTGCGTTTTTATTTTGTCTTTGCTTTTGTTTTTGTAATTTTGCTTTTGAGTTTTTTTGGTTTAGGTTTACGTTTTGATGTTGTTTATTATTTTTTTTTTTGGTTTATGTGTTTTTTTTTGTTTTTGTATTTATGCCTTTATTTTTGTATTTTTGATTTTGAGTTTGAATTTACTTTTTATTTTTAATTTGTTTTTGATTTTGTTTTGAGTCTTTGTTTTTGTTTTAGCGTTTTTGATTTCGTGCGTTTGTTTTTGTGATTTTGCCTTTGTTTTTGTGTATTTGCGTTTGTTTTTTGTTTTACTTTTGTATTTTTAGTTTGCTGTAGTTTTTGTGGTTTTGCCTTTGTTATGTGCGTTTACTTTTGTATTAAAGTTTTTGATTTTGTGTGTTTTTTTTTTTTTTTTGTATTTGAGTTTTTTGTTTCATCTTCTTAGCTGGTGCAAGTACCGAGTTATAACGTTTTGAATGTTTAGGTTGTATGAGATGTACCACGCACCTTCGTCCAATCCTGTCCATTTATATGCTATGTTAAACGATTTAGACGTGACGCTGGAACAAACAGACAGACTGACAGACGGACCAAGAGTTTTATTTATATAGATTAAAACTATTTTGTTAAATGGTAGAGAAGAATAATGATGCGGACAACGAGACTCTCGAGTGTCGATGCAATCTCGAATTTGTTTTTTAATTTTTCGGGATAATATAAGATCGTACTAGTATTGAAAATAATTTTGAATCTAGCCTCTATTTTGATTGGTGTTTTTTTTTGTTAATTTATAAAATATTCGCACGCCTCCAACCAGTCTATCAATTGTAAAATATTCTTTTAGCGACAATTTCACTCGCGTGTATATTAATAATAAATATACGTCGTTTCGTAGTGCGTTCTATAAAACGACGTAAGAGGAGGCACGCACAACGGTTTTCGAATTGCAGCCAACTTCGCACTTATCAGCGCTGCTTTGACTGGAGGCGCGCATTTTGTCGTAAATCGTGGCGCATGTGCTGCTTATTAAAAACAAAAAATGCGTTCGTTGCTCGCTAACTTTTCGCGACCGTTATGCTAAGTGAAAATACCTCAAGTGTTGACACAGCCAAACAACACACGACACAAGAAAAAACCAAAAAAAAAAAAAAAAACATGGCATAGAACAGCGCAGGCGTGAAGTAGCAATCGGCCAAGTTAACTTCACGTCAAACACAGTCAAAGCCACAAGGCATTTATTATTTTTTAATTTAAAATTGCAACATTAGGTTTATTGTTTATGTCTCAACTAAAAGTGCAAAATCCTTCGTTTTTTGTTCAAAAATATCACATTTCAATTTAGCAGCAATTTAATTGACGGCTTTGAATGCGGATAAAACTGAATGTATATCGTCCCACTTAACTTACCCCCCGCCCATATAACTTTTGAATGAATGTCTGTCTAATTCTTTGGCTGGTCTTTTCTTCAGTTAAGTCTCTTAACGCCCGTCCGTCCGACGGTCTGTCTGTCTGTTTGTCTGTCTTTGGCCAAGTGAGTTTGTGCATTTGCCTTTGGGCCACAATTGTCAGCCATGTTGATGGCAATTTTATGGCATCCTACGCATTGCTGGTGTTAATAGCTTCGTTAGGGAGTGTTTTGTAGCGGTTACGCGGCGGGGATACGCGCACAAAAATTTATTTCTATTTTTATTTTTATTTCCATTTTTATTTTAATTTTTATGTTTTATTTTATTGTCTTTGTCGTTAATACATGTCCACAGCTGCACGGCAACCTATTATTATTAATAATAAAAATGTGGTTGGCGCATGCAGAAAATCATTTGAAAACAAACATAACCAATTAGTTTTGACTTTAGTACCGATACTACTGTGAGGAGTAGTTATGCATATAGGTGTTACTCGAAAATTATATAAATTGTTATTTTTAATTTTTGTGAATTTGGGGAGGTTTTTCTGTGCATGTTATAGATGGAATTTTAACTCGAAGATTTACGTTTTCAAAGTGGGCTTTTAAAAGATAAATCGGGCTGTAAGGTTTTTATTTTTAATATATATTGTGTATTTTTTATTATATTTTTATATTTTTATTTTTTTATATTTTTATATTTTTATATTTTTATATTTTTATATTTTTATATTTTTATATTTTTATATTTTTATATTTTTATATTTTTATATTTTTATATTTTTATATTTTTATATTTTTATATTTTTATATTTTTATATTTTTATATTTTTATATTTTTATATTTTTATATTTTTATATTTTTATATTTTTATATTTTTATATTTTTATATTTTTATATTTTTATATTTTTATATTTTTGTATTTTTATATTTTTATATTTTTATATTTTTATATTTTTATATTTATATATTTATATATTTTTATATTTTTATATTTTTATATTTTTGTATTTTTATATTTTTATATTTTTATATTTTTATATTTTTATATTTTTATATTTTTATATTTTTATATTTTTATATTTTTATATTTTTATATTTTTATATTTTTATATTTTTATATTTTTATATTTTTATATTTTTATATTTTTATATTTTTATATTTTTATATTTTTATATTTTTATATTTTTATATTTTTATATTTTTATATTTTTATATTTTTATATTTTTATATTTTTGTATTTTTATATTTTTATATTTTTATATTTTTATATTTTTATATTTTTATATTTATATATTTATATATTTTTATATTTTTATATTTTTATATTTTTGTATTTTTATATTTTTATATTTTTATATTTTTATATTTTTATATTTTTATATTTTTATATTTTTATATTTTTATATTTTTATATTTTTATATTTTTATATTTTTATATTTTTATATTTTTATATTTTTATATTTTTATATTTTTATATTTTTATATTTTTATATTTTTATATTTTTATATTTTTATATTTTTATATTTTTATATTTTTATATTTTTATATTTTTATATTTTTATATTTTTATATTTTTATATTTTTATATTTTTATATTTTTATATTTTTATATTTTTATATTTTTATATTTTTATATTTTTATATTTTTATATTTTTATATTTTTATATTTTTATATTTTTATATTTTTATATTTTTATATTTTTATATTTTTATATTTTTATATTTTTATATTTTTATATTTTTATATTTTTATATTTTTATATTTTTATATTTTTATATTTTTATATTTTTATATTTTTATATTTTTATATTTTTATATTTTTATATTTTTATATTTTTATATTTTTATATTTTTATATTTTTATATTTTTATATTTTTATATTTATATATTTATATATTTTTATATTTTTATATTTTTATATTTTTGTATTTTTATATTTTTATATTTTTATATTTTTATATTTTTATATTTTTATATTTTTATATTTTTATATTTTTATATTTTTATATTTTTATATTTTTATATTTTTATATTTTTATATTTTTATATTTTTATATTTATATATTTATATATTTTTATATTTTTATATTTTTATATTTTTGTATTTTTATATTTTTATATTTTTATATTTTTATATTTTTATATTTTTATATTTTTATATTTTTATATTTTTATATTTTTATATTTTTATATTTTTATATTTTTATATTTTTATATTTTTATATTTTTATATTTTTATATTTTTATATTTTTATATTTTTATATTTTTATATTTTTATATTTTTATATTTTTATATTTTTATATTTTTATATTTTTATATTTTTATATTTTTATATTTTTATATTTTTATATTTTTATATTTTTATATTTTTATATTTTTATATTTTTATATTTTTATATTTTTATATTTTTATATTTTTATATTTATATATTTATATATTTTTATATTTTTATATTTTTATATTTTTGTATTTTTATATTTTTATATTTTTATATTTTTATATTTTTATATTTTTATATTTTTATATTTTTATATTTTTATATTTTTATATTTTTATATTTTTATATTTTTATATTTTTATATTTTTATATTTATATATTTATATATTTTTATATTTTTATATTTTTGTATTTTTATATTTTTATATTTTTATATTTTTATATTTTTATATTTTTATATTTTTATATTTTTATATTTTTATATTTTTATATTTTTATATTTTTATATTTTTATATTTTTATATTTTTATATTTTTATATTTTTATATTTTTATATTTTGATATTTTTATATTTTGATTTAGTTAAGATCGGTATTTTGAATTTCTTTGCAATTTTTTGCTTTTTTTAATATTTCTTATATTTGCTTTTATTAGTCACCAAATTAAAAATCCGGTCGTCGAACACAGGTACTATATAAAGTTTTAATTAACATAATGTTGACATTAAACGTAGCATAAAACATTTTAATGGCACCTATAAATCATGTGCAACAACATGATTTATCGACTTTATAGGGTGAGAGGATGGACCTACATTGTTTGTGGTAGCAATAATGTTGGCACAATATATTGTTTTAAATTTGTCAACTACAATTAGTAGAAAATTTTGTATAGCAGATAGTTGGAGCTACTGTATTAATCGGATTAAATAAAAATAAATATGTATTGCACTTATTTTTATACGATGCAGTTCAAAAGTTATAACTATAATGAAGTTTTCATTATTGTTTTATGTACAATGCATAAATGGGATGAAAATCGTGATTCGTTGAGTCGTTATGCCAAATTCATAACATTGATGAACAGATTCATCAATATTATGAACATTTTTTCTCTATATAATTTAACGATTGCATTTAAATGTCTCGATACAGTGTTTTGAAATTCGATTTTCTTTAAGTTTTTCATATAACACAGTATAACAAAAAAAAAATGAACCGCGATCTTAGTATGATTTACCGATGGACTTCAAGATCTTCACGGACTTCACGATCTCATACTCAGTTTTTTCAGATTATCTCAAGTTTTTGAGTTATTACCTAATACAAATATATGGCTATTCACTTGTTTTTCTACATATTTTGGTCTATAACTTTTTACAAATTTGAGTTTTCGATCACATTTCTCTTGTATTCCATTGAGAATACTTCAAATAATGTTTTGAAATAAACCACATGAAATTCGGATATATTTGAGCGAATTTATGACCAGTCAAACACAAAAAATAATGATTTTAAGGTGTATCTATTATTTATTGCATAACATATTAAGTTTTCATAATTCAATGAAATTATATACTATATAAGTCCTGAGATTAAAGTCAAATTCAAATTCGATTAAGAAATTTGTTTTTTTTTTGTTTATTACAAGGTGAACTTCATATGACTCTATTTCAGGATCCTGATGCTAACCCAATTAAAGTCATACATTTATGCAAAGCCTAATACTACTGGTTTAAGAATTTGTTGGAATTTTTATGAATTATTGAGGGACAAACAAATTATATTGATTAAAAAAAGCTTAAAATAAAAAAAAAAACTTAAATAAAAAATCGTAAAGTTAATTTTAATTAAACTAAAAACTTAAAGAGTGATTTGCAAAAGCAAAGTAAGAGGAATCATAGAATTATAGATCTAGTTTCACGTATAATATAAAATTTTATTGAACTACGAAAACTTAATATGTTATGCCATAAATAAGAGGTACACCTTTCAAATCAACATTTTTTGTGTTTGACTGGTCACAACTTCGGTCAGATTAAACTGAATTTCATATGGTTTATTTCAAAATATTAGCTGAAGTATTCTCAATAAAATATAGAATAAATTGAATCGATAACTCAAATTTGTAAAAAGTTAAAGTCGAAAATAAAGAGTTTTTCAATAAGAGCGCTACAAAAGTTTTTTTTCAAGGGTTTTTTTATATTTTTATATTTTCAACAGGGACGCTACAAAGTAGAGCGACAGGGACAGCAAACGACGCCATATTTCTTGCCGCTCTTTTGACATTTCTCTTCAGTAAGATTTGCCATTTCATGATGGAAAGATATACGAGCCAAGAATGAGTCGAAATTATTAAAATTTACTACTGAAATTCAAATTCGTATGTCTTTCCACCATGAAATGGCAAACCTTACTGAAAAGAAATGTCAAAAGAGCGGCAAGAAATATGGCGTCGTTTGCTGTCCCTGTCGCTCTACTTTTGTAGCGTCCCTGTTAAAAAACCCTTTATGTAGAAAAACACGATATTTGCCATATGTATGTTTTACGTAATAACTAAAAAAAACTAAGCAATCTAAAAAAAACTGAGTATGAGGTCGTGATTGGAATCTTGAAATCCAACGGAAAATCATACTTATATCGTGGATAATTAAAAAAAGGCCGTGAATAATTAATGAACTACCTTAAAATACGTTTTTATAACCGTGATTAAAACTGTGATTGTTTTAAATAGTAATATTAATATTTAATAATCGTTAACTAATTAAGTAATAAATCATTTTATTTGTTGAAAAAAAAATAAAGTAGCATTGTAAATATTTCCATTCGAGAAATGTTAAACTTTCCAGCTCCACTTGACAGTAACCAACCAATTTAGTGATGAATGAATCGTTGCACCGTTTTTGAAGCAATGCGTAACATCAACATCAATGAAAACGACCATCACATAAAACGTATTAAAGCGCGCACATTGCCAATTTGCAAATACGCCCTGCCACCGTTAACATAAATTGAGAATAATTGGCAATACACAACGTAAAGGCATTGCAATTTTGGCATAGGTCCCGTCCGATCGAACGATTGGGCCATAACGAAACGGGCAGGGCACGCACTACAAAAATATTTAAAATATTAAGAAAGCCAAAAAGCACCTGTAACGTTAACTGAAAATAACTGAAATTTAGCCAAAAGCGCTGATAACTGGATCGAGCGAGCACTGATCGAACATTGATCGAACAGTAACGACAGATCAGACAACATTTCGTATTAATTTCGTTAATGAATTGTAATTTAGTTGCACAGCGTAACCATTTCAAAGGGTGAAGCTGCATAAATATGGAATGGATTTTCGATTTAAACTCCCTCCAAAGTCACTGTAGTCATTGTGTCGGTCTCATAATGGCTGTAGGCGTTGTAACATAAAAATTAACAAGTTTTATATATCAGAGGCGAGGGGGGGGGTGCGACCTTTGGAAAGTGATGAAAGTTGAGTTCAAAGATTCTGGTAAAATGAGGAAGTTAATGTTTGGTTGCTGTGCGTGCGAGCGTGCAATAAGCATAAATATCAATTGTGGGACAGACATGTTTATAATTAAATTTAACCTTGTCGCAGCATAATTTATGTGAACCGATCACTTTATGTGGTACACTGTCAAATAAGAAAGTAAAGTCCTTCAACTAGAGACTCGTACCACAATATAGTCGATTTTTTCTCTTCTGTTTGCAATTGCCAGAACCAACAACAAGTCAAAGAAAAATGTTTAAAAAAAAAAATAATAGACAACAAGCGACAAACGCATGTAGCTGTCACTTTGACGTTTGACGTTTGTGCGAATTTGTCATTAATGCACTGAGGCTGTCTGTGTGCGCAAAAGTCAAACGTCAATTTGGCGGCGGTGTGTAAAATGGTGATCGTTCGCTTGTTTGTTTGTTTAACTGGATGTCTTGTTGTTGTTGTTTTTGCAATTGTTGCCGTTGTTGTTGTTGTAATTGTTGTCTTTGTTTTATAATTAATTGAAGCACAAGTTTTGCCATAGTTGACATTTACTGCAACTATGGCTGCTGGTTCTGTCTGCTGCAATTGCTGTTGGTTGCAGCTGCACTTGTTGCTTTTGTTGTTGCTGTTGTTATTGCTTTTGTTGTTGCTGTTGTTGTTGTTGCTGTTGTTATTGTCATTATTATTATTACACATTATTTTTACTGATATTTATCGTCGTTTGCTGTTTGTTCGCTGCAGCAGTTTGTAATAGTAGCTGATCTGATCGCTGCAATTGCAGAGGAAAGTTTCTTGATTGGTTTTAATCACTCAAAAACAATGTCTGTCTTTTGGTTAAATAGAGGGACCATCTGCAACATTTTTAGTTTATTTTTTTCCAAATCAATTTTAATGTTTTTGTGGTTTGATATTTGTAAAACTTCAATTGCAATGTTGTACCAAAAAAGCAAAAAGTAGCTGGAAGCACAAGAAAAATGTCTTTTGCAAATTTATAAAAATTTTAATGAAAATTTAAATACATTATAAAATATTTAATCAGAAATATACCTAATTTAAATGAAAAATTTAAATATTCAATTTTTAGTGAAACATTTAATTTTTAGTGAAAAATTTTATTTTTGGTGTAAAATTGAATTTTTAGTGAAAAATTGAATTTTTAGTTAAAAATTGAATTTTTAGTGAAAAATTGAATTTTTAGTGAAAAATTGAATTTTTAGTGAAAAATTGAATTTTTAGTGAAAAATTGAATTTTTAGTGAAAATTTTAATTTTTAGTGCAAAATTTTATTTATAGCGAAAAATTTTACGGAAAATTGAATTTTTAGGTAAAAATTGATTTTCTAGTGAAAAATTGAATTTTTAGTGAAAAATTGAATTTTTAGTGAAAAATTTTATTTTGTTGAAAAATTATATTTTTTAGTAAAAAAATTAATTTTTAGTGAAAAATTGAATTTTTAGTGAAACATTTTATTTATAGCGAAAAATTGAAATGTTACGGAAAAATTGAATTTTTAGGTAAAAATTGAATTTCTAGTGAAAATTGATTTTTTTCTAAAAAATTTAATTTTTAGTTAATAATTAAATTTTTTGTGAAAATGTGAATTTTTAGTGAAAAATTGAATTTTTAGTGAAAAATAGCATTTTTAGTGAAAATTTGTATTTTTAGTAAAAAATTGAATTTTTAGTGGAAAATTGAGTTTTTAGTGAAAATTGTGAATTGAATTTTTAGTGAAAAGTTTAATTTTGTGTGATTAAAACTCAAGATTTAGATAACAGATAACCTTTATAGGCATCAGATCAGGTTTCATCGTTACCGATGGATACTTGGTTACCTTTCATGTATTAAAAATTAGGCTAACGCTAATAGACCCTGATCAGGATTACTTTATGTGTTCTTTGGTAGTCCCTAGTAGAAATTTACCCGATGCGCCATCGGGAAATGATCGGGTTTACGTTGGGTAAGCCCTATTAGAGAAAATATGATCATTGCCTTTGCATGCCCTTATCATGCTTACCATAGCAGAGTTTACATTATCTAAACAGTCAATGTTCCCGATCATAGTTACATTATTTGTTCCTCTTAACCAAATTAGTATCAGGCAATGATCGAGATTAATGAGAGAAACCCTATTATGCTCGGGCTCAGACAAGGCAATTGTCGGGTAAATATTAAAATGGGGAATTACCCGATCAGTACATAATCATGGCCTGAGGTCAATACATGATCAGGACACTGCGTTACAAGGACATTATGGGCCTCGTCATATCTCGATCATCTCAAATAATGACATGATCACTTCATGACCATGGACATAACAAAATTTCTACTAGGGGTGATGCCTCAATGAGGGATTGCCTATCGTATTTTGAGAAGAGACGGATGTGAAATAAGGTCCACATTAACAAATTTTCACATAGAGTATTCCTGATCATAGACAGATCATATAGTACAAAATGTTATGACAAAGAAAAAAATCAAATATCAATTTTGACCATCCCGAGACAAAATGTTTAGAAGGAAATGGAAAGATTCTAGTAGGCAAACAAACATTTTTTGGAATGAAAATCACATTTTTTAGGTAGTTTTAGCTGGGCATTGAGACAAAACCTACATATTTCCTGTGTGCAGGCATGTAGTGTGAAAGCAAAATTGGTAGGATGGACAATACGGATGGATCAAAATGTTAGGGACTGGCAGGTCTTGGTAGGCAATTGGATGAAATCAAAATAGCAGGTAAGGTAGGGATAATAGGCAATGGGCAGGTATAGGGCAGGTATATATAGGGCGATAGTTTTTATACAACAAGATGTTATGTTGATGTTAATATTCGCAACAACTTAGTCGATTCCATAATTTTATACATTTCAACAAACCGACGGAAATGAAATAGCACAAAAAACAAAAAGATCACAAAAACAGCCAAAAATATTCAATATTTAAAAATTTTGAAGTAAAGTTTGATATTTTTCAATAATATTTTCTGTTAAAAACTTTCCAAAAGCTGCCAGTCAGGCTACCTTTCGCTATCACATTCCTGATATAAAGCTACTTTTAAAAACTTCAAAAAAGAAATTTCTAAAAAATGTTTTTGCCTGCTACAGACAGGCTACCTTTCCTTTCCATTTCGCTACTATAAAAATGCTATTCAAATTAAAAAAAAAACAAACATTACAAAATAGCTCCTTTGCCTGCTAGGTGTAGGCTTGAGCATACTAGTTTCCAGCGTAAAAGCTGCTATAGGGAGTCTGCCTTTTTTCAACAATTCAAAATGCCTGCTACTCAGTGTGTATTTCCTATCATATTTCTGTGCGTTTTCCTTGAATAATTGAATAATTTGAACTATTAACATATTATATAATTAAATTGTTTATAAAAGATTTTTTAATAAGATTCCGATTATAAACTACGATTTGCAATGAGGTTTTGTTCATAAGTCATAGATAATGTTACGTAATATTAGATCGGTACTCTTCGTAAAGGATGTATCAGGTTTTCTTACATGAATTTAAAAGTGGAATTGGTCAACTAGACTCTGATCAGGATCATTTCAAGAGGCCTATTGTAGAGATACATTATCGTATTCTGATCAGGAACGGATGTGAAATACGGCTTACCTTAATTTCCACTTGGGACCTTTCACATGATTCTAACGGATTGAGTTCGTTTAAAAGACGTTTATTTTGTTTTGAAAATAAAATTCTGAAACAAACAAAAAAAGTTCAATCTAAATAAAATTAAAATGCGATTTTGATCGGAAGTTGAAAAATGTTTTGTATTAAACAATTAGAGCAACCACAAACACCTACTTTGATTTCTCAAGTACTTGTAACTCTTATTAAATCCACCATAAATGATGCACAGTCTATGATACGAATGCTTCGTACTCCGTGCTTAGTGATCTGCACCGTAGCAAAAAAAAGCCTCATTTGCATAGCCCCGGGCAACATACACCTCATGTACTGTGGCATCGTAGCACCGTGGCAAGCAATTCATTCATTCGGTTGCACTGAAAGGTGTCTTCAATTATCGGCAAAACATTAATTATTTTTCCATAGCATTTTCATTGCATAAATGTTGCCGAATGTTGGTTGGTTGGTTTGTTTGTTTTTGTTACAATCTGCGATTGCGTTGCCACCAACACGAAATAATTGTGGGAGCAGGGGGTGGGGCGTTGAGCGCGGCAAGAGGTTAAGGGAAATTTTTAATTTTATATATGAAGCGGCAGGCGTACCAGATACAATTTGCGCAATTCTAACGAACGATTTTTATTTCCACTTAAAATTGCATTTTTTCCCATGCGACTGGTGGCACTGGTGGCAGCGGCTGCGGCTGCTGAACGAACGGCTCATTGTCGACTCCAATCAACTTTCGGCTATATTCGAAATACACACAGACGGACAAAGAGATCTGTCTATAGTGTACACTCAGAAAAAAAAAAACTCATAAAATCCCATTAAAATTTGTCAATAGGACAGTTATTGATTTAATAGTATACACATAATAAATATTTTCATACAAACTCAAATAAATTATAAAGTATTTTATAGTATTTAATAG
This sequence comes from Dryomyza anilis, assembly GCA_951804985.1. Taxonomy (NCBI): domain Eukaryota; kingdom Metazoa; phylum Arthropoda; class Insecta; order Diptera; family Dryomyzidae; genus Dryomyza; species Dryomyza anilis. The sequence continues at coordinate 52,615,149 of OX638134.1, read as the reverse complement.
GATTCACCGATTGAGTTAATAGTCTATCGAACAACTATCCTATTGACTAATTTTAATAGTAAAAACTATTAATTTTATGGTATGTTTTTTCTGAGTGTACACTCGCAAAATTTGAAAGTTATACAGTGATCCATATAGGAATAATTCGTATGTTTTCAAATCGATAATTGCAATAAGATTTGCGAAGTTCCGTTCTTTGAGATTCCATCTAATCTGGAGTTCCGTGGAGATACGTCCTATACCGTCCCTTTTTTGGTCCCTTTGATCTTTCGTCATTGACAACATAATCCAGGAGCCATTCCATTTCCAGATTATAGTAGAATTTGTCATTCACATTCGTTCAACAAGTGCCCAGACACTTCGGAGAATGCAAGAAAAAGACGCACGAACAATCACCACACAATCTCCAAGTCTGGTCTAATGAGTTGTTTTAATGCAAGCAAGACCCAATGTTATCTGTTAACTCACAAACGAATCGATTCAAACCTCCCTCCTATGAACGTTGTGGATATTTCGGAGTTAGCTACTCTTGATGTTCTGGGAAATTCAATGTGACCTCCGTTTAAATGATCATATATCTGATGTGTCGATAAAAGCGACCAATTTCTGTTATCTCACAATTGAATCGATTCAAAACAATATGAACGTTGTGGAGGTACGCTTGATATTCTGGGAAATTCTGCGTTCTGGAACGATCATATATCTGCTGTTTCGAAAAAATTTACCAAGTGCCTTGGCTTCCTTAAACGGTGTACTTCATTCCTGATGACTTACACACTATCTACACCACCTATATTGGCTCAGAGATGAGCAGCGGCTTCAAAATCCTCTTTGCAATTCCTGGACCTAATACAACAACGTGCAATATATCTAATATGGAATAAATATATTTCATATACTATTTGTTCTCTTTAACACCGAAGAATCGGTGGGTATATAAGCCTGTTTCTTAAGTAATCCAATGTGTTCCAGGCATTTACAAGAACTGAATCGAACAGATCGGTTTAACTCGTGCATCGAACCAATGCCTGACCTTCGTAGTTCACTCGACTCTCACCAGAAGCACACATTGCAGAGAAAATTCTTTCATTTGTTATCAATCTCATCAAATTGAAGGCCTACATTCACCGATACTGCTATATCTTTCCTACCTTAAATTAACCTTAAATCGTTTGGGATTCCGTGGAAAGAAATGAATGAATGGAAATTCATTACTTTCCACGAAATCGTAATAGAGAGTGCCTACTTTATACATTACTTCGTAATCAGTAGTACGCTCAGAAAAAACATACCATCAAATTAATAGTTTAACTAGTCAATAGGATATTTGTCCGATAAACTATTAACTCAATCAGTGAATCCTATTAAATACTACAAAATACTATAAAATTTATTTGAGTTTGTATGAAAATATTTATTATTTATATACTATTAAATCAATAAATGTCCTATTGACAAATTTTAATAGGATTTTATGAGTTTTTTGTTCTGAGTGTATGAGGAGGAGTACCATTTATTGATTACTTTGTAAGTAGTAGTAGTAATGAGGGCGGGTTCTATTTCTACATTACTTTGTTCTCCGTATTAATGTAGGGCGCTTCCATTTCTACATTCCTACGTACGATATAGTAATGAGGGTGGTTCCATTTTCACATTACATTGTACGCAATAGTAATAAGGAATGCTTCCTTTTCTACATTACTTTGCAACGGGATCGAACTTTTATATCGCAGTTAGTTCGAGAAATCTTCGATCATCGAAGAGCTTCCAGACATGTGCGACTGGGTTATGCCATTACAACGTTCGAAATAGTAATGAGGGGTGGTTCCATTACTTATTACGTAGTACGTACGTCTGCTTCAATTATACATTACTTTGTTTGCAGTAGTAATAAAGGGTGCTTCCGTGATGAGGGTTGGTTCCATCTAACATTACTTTGTAGACAGAAGTAATGTACATCATTTTTTTTGTCTCGTATTGGGCGAATTCTTAATTGAGAGAATGTTAAATAATGTCTGTTTGAAATATGTCAGGAACATGTTTCAGAACTGTCTCGACCTTGGTAAAAATCTTGTCTGGGGTAGGTAACCAAGACAAAGTTTTTGGCATCCTTCTGGAATATTTCGCGCATTTTTCCGACAAACGCACAGATTAATAGAGTATTTTGGGAAGTGTATAGCAGGTTGTAAATTTTTGTGAAATTTTTGAGGCAGATTCACGCCACATTTAGGGAATGGGCAGAAAACAGACAGCTTTTGATACAAACTCCGCCTTGGTCTGTTTGAAATATGTCGAAAAAACGTTTCAAAACTTCCTCGATCCTGCTAAAAATGTTGTCTGGGGTATGGATTTCGAATTGGAAACCCGAGACAAAATGTTTGGCATTTCTCTGGAATATTTCGGGCATATTTCCGGCAAACGCACAGCTAAATGGAATATCTTGAGAAGTGTATAGCAGGTTCTAAAATTTGATGGCTTTTTAATGGCATATTCACGGCATATTTTGGGAATGGGCAGAAAATAGACAGCTTTTGATAGAAACTCCGCCTTTGTCTGTTTGAAATATGTCGAGAAAATGTTTCTGAACTGCCTCGACCCAGCCAAAAATTTTATCTGGGGATATTTTATGATTTCAATAATTCTCGAGACAAAATTTACGGATTTTTCTGGCATATTTCGGACATATTTCCGGCAAGTTTAGAGCAGGTTGTAAATTTTTGTGGAATTTTTATGGCAGATTTACGTCATATTTGGGGAACGGACAGAAAACAGACAGCTTTTGATAAAAACAGCGCCATTGTCTGTTTGAAATATGTCGAATAAATGTTTCAAAACTTCCTCGACCCTGCCAAAAATGTTGTATTGCAAATACATGTTTTTCTCAGTGTGGCAACCATTTGGGAAGCATAATAAAAATGGCAACAACAAAAACGCCAACATTTGCACAAGTTGCACAAAAATTCCGCCCGAGGATCGCTTCAACGATGAATATTGATTTAATTGAAAGTCATGGCATCAACCGCAATCGCACGCTCGCTCGAGCTCAATCGTCTGCTCGCTGGGTCGCGCGCTTCAACATTGTGTGGCACATAGACGGGGGCTAGTGGATGAGAAGAAGCCAAAGGAGGAGGTAGAAGGCAGAGTAGAAGCAGGTTCGCGTCGGAAGATGGTTTTTGGCAGCGCCCCAATATACGCAGCGCGCGCGCGCGCTCGTTCACTCGCTCATGTGCAATCGAAACACGCCCGCGCTCCCCTGTTTTATTGGCTATTTGGGCGCTACTCGCCTCGAAACACAACAACACTGGAATCTGTGGAACGTGGCGGTGCGGCTATGCGACTTTATAGCTGCACAGCGAGCGCCAAAGGCGTTGTTGGTGCTGCCCAATTTTTTTCGCGTTGTTGCATTTGCGCATTTTTGTACTTGGCTGGTTGGCGCTGGCTGGCGCAAATGTCAAGAGGCTAATACGTGGATTAACTTCAACTTTCCTGGCAGCACACAAAAAGAGGACGCAACCACAGAGCAGAGCAGAGTTGAGTCCGCCGGGCGGCAGATGTGCGCAATCGCGCTGTGAAGATCTGGAGCTGCTGTTGCTGTTACTGCTGATGCTGTTGCTGGCAGCGAGCAGGAAGAAGGCTGCATTTTTGTTGCACGTGAGAATTTTGTAACATTTCCCCCAGGGCTCAACTCATATGACGAATTTTTCCAATTTTCCATTTGGTAATAGTTTGCCGGCAGGCAGAGGCGACGTCGGCGGCAGACTCCTTGGCAGCCTCTATGGCTGGCTCTCTGTATGTCTGTCCATCTGTCTGTCTGTCTGACTGAGTGAGTGACTGCCTTGCGGAAGCATTCGATGGTTGGCTGCAATTAGCCTGCTGTCTGACCCCATTTCCAGGGGAGTCCGGTCATATTTTTCGATAGAAAGTGATTTATGCTTATTATTGGAATCCAGCGGCGAAGATGACTGTTACTTTTTTTTTTTGAGAAAAAGTTTTTTTTTACATAAAGATCTCAGTTTATTTCTTTTTATGTTACCAGGAAATGTATTCTTTTGTATCCAATCCAATGCTTTCCAATTTTTATCCCAACAGTTGAAAATATTACGACGTTACTCTAGACAAAATGGCAGGCTCTAGGCAGATTTAAAAATTTACAAAGGCGTTTGTTGAAATATCTATTATTTCATACCCTCTCAAAAATATGCAAGAAATCTGAATTTAAAATTCACATAATTATTTAAACTGACCGCGCACAAAGTTTCTGGCATTCTTCCGTTTTGTGGCCTGCTAAAAAAAAGGATTCTCGCAAAAATGAGAACAAATTTGTCACATTTTTCTAATTTAATTCCGAATGATTACCGGCATATTTGGCAACGGGCAGAAAATATACAGCTTTTGATACGAGCAGCTTTTTTGTGCTTGAAATATTTGAAAAATAATAGTTTTTCATTATTAGATTTCGTTTTTTTATTGTATTTCTTCAAATTATTTTACATAACCCGTATTTTTTGGTTTGCTTACATAAAAATGTCCCTAAACATTTCCTTATGCATTTACACAACCTTCTATAAAAGTCCTTCTAAAAAGAGTCCTTTGATTATCAACACACATATAAGGGTTGATTTTTACAATGCCAGTGCTGCCACAGTCAGCTTTCAATGGTTCGTGCACTTACTATCGGTTGTTGTTTTACTTGAAATTAGATTTTTTACCAATAGATGGTGCGACTAATTTTCAGGAATGAAAGAAATTATTATTGTTATGTCAAAGAATCAATTTTATATACGGGATATTTCATTTTAAATCTACGAACGGATTTCGCTTATCCACTCAGAAATAATTTAAATTTGGTACAAATTCGGTACATTATTAAAATAAAACAGTTTATAAATTTTGGACCTATAGCTTATATGGTTGCCAAAATATGGCGGCTTAAAAATTGAAAAAATAGGTAACTTAATTGTTACCCATTTTTATCTTAAAAAATAATTTACGTACAAGGTCAATTGAGGTATCAATTAAAAGGTATAACGATGGCTTTTAATATAGCATATAATTTTATCCAATTTTTTATCCATAATTATTTGTATCCAAAGGTTAACGGTCATTATCACACGATCTAAATTTGCGATTTTTTTGCTTTTTTTTTAAGATCCACAGCACTCAGACAGACTATATCCATTGTACTGTGAAATCTATTCCCTACAATGTTGTGGTTAATATCACCACGAGCGCCCTTCAGAATGCAAGTCCAGCGCGCTACCTCTGGACTGCTGAGGCCGGCAATTTGGGAATGATATTTCTCAAAAACACATATTTTTAAAATTTTCAAATAAATATATGTTATTGCTGATTTGCTTATTAACATTTGTGTATATATAAAAATAAAAGAAAAAGAATTATTTCTCTAAAAACAATTTAACTCATCGCCCATCCGAAAAAAAATTGCACAGTGTGTTCAAACGTTCGAATTTAAAAAATGTTGTATAGAGAATTCTTGAGTGAACTTAAGTTTTGAAAGTGGTGTTTGTATCATGGATCAGTAAATTTTTTTCATAAAAAATACGATTTTAAAAATTATGTTGTTTATGAAAAGTTGTTTATTTTTGATGACATCTGTGGCTATACTCGAGATAACTCGAGATATGTTCAAATTGAGTTATTAATACCATCGCAATCCTGATATACGAATTCATTTTGTGTCAAATTTCGATACTGATCCTTCTTAAAGTTGCTGAGATACAAGCAAAAAACCTAAAATCATACCTACATGTTATTAAATATTTATTTTAATTAAAAAAAAACTTTCGAAAAACAAAATCTTTTGGAAAAACATTTTGCAGACATTTATTTTATTTAAGTTTTTCATAAAATTGCAAATATAATTTTTAAAATATTGTTACGGAAATTCAGTCTACGGAAAACTGTTCTACGAGTTCGCATCGCTGGATTGTGTACAAAATAAAAACACGCTAATATTTGGTTTTAACTAGTATTATTTCAACTAGTATTAATTAAATTTATTTACTTAAATAACAATCACTTATAATCACTATTGTATTACTACAATTTATCTTTACAATGTCCGCTCACGAGATGCACTAGTTCATTATCAAATCACAACTGAAGTGCTGTACCTCAGACGCGGCTCCCTTATATACTGCATGCATCAGTTCGACAAGTTTCGAGAACCTTCTACTCGTTTCGTGAATGACGCATGCTATTGGCATCTCATTCGCACTCATGTGTTTAAGGCGCTGATCTTCCATCTCTTTCTCGCACACTGCCTCAGTGCGCTGAATGATCTTCTGTCTCTTTCTAACACATTGCTTAGTGCGCTGAATTGTCTTGCGTCTCATTTATTATTGTTGAATGCTTGCACAGTGGAGCAAACTACATCTTTTCGTAACAATATTTTTAAAAATAATTTTCGGAATCAGTGGTAAAGTTTAAAAATGCTCTCCTGAAAAGTTTAAAAAATAGACTTATGCTTTTATTTCATATTGCCACAGATATAGACTTGAACATGATTTTTTGTTTTTCATTTTTGAAGACTTTACATATTTTACACATAGATTTTACATTATGTCATGAAATCAAAATATTTGTATGGGACTTTTATAAACAATTAATACATAAATCATAAACTGAAAACCGTTTTTCAATATCTCCAATGTGTTTAGTAAATATAAAATTATAATATAATAAACAATATATTCGTTTAATAGTTTTATCTAGCACTTGTCGTTTTTCTTGTGGAGAACTTTTTGTTTTCAAAATTTTCAAGTACGCGAAATGTACTAAAAATTCGCAACGAACTGTAAGCGATGCGGTGATCCAATGTTAACCGTATCGGTAAAATGGGCTCGGTAAAAGAGTGTAGGTTGGCAAATCGGAAAAACAGAGTGGATTGCTGTATGTGCTTAATTAAATATTTAGTAAATAAAAATATACAAGATTAATAGAATTAGTATAATTAATAGAATTAGTATAAGTATTTCTTTTTTACCAATTAATAAATTATTATTTTTTTTATGTACGCTGTCTGATATTTAAAATGTGCATGATTGGTCGTTCTTTGTTCCGTCCATTTTAGTATATACACTCAGAAAAATGATACCATAAATTAACAATTTTTACTATTGAAATTGGACAAACTACATTGTGCGGTACTAAAAAATGTACTTTAATTTTTATTTTATTTACAGGTACTCCATGGTCCGTGGATCAAAAATGTAGTACAAACATATAGCCGTGCACTGAGGGAAAAAAGTAATAAAATTAAATAAAAAAGTAATAAATTTAAATACTTTTCGACACGTTTTTCACCCGTTGTCTTTTTTATTTAAATTAAATACTTTTTATTTAAAACTAGCTGGACCCGTGCACAGCTTCGCCCGAGCTAAGTTTTTGTAATTGCAAAACTATATCGTTTATAAAGTGTGGATACATTTACGCCCCTTTTTCCCTTTTTAGTGTAGTCCTACGTCGCTATTTTACCGCCCACATTTAACGTAGTGCCCCTTTTTCTAATCCCACTCACATTCCACGTGACTATTAAAATTTTTAAAAATCCACTTAAAAAAATCAAAATTTTTGGTAGGAAGTAATAACTTAAAAAACCGATAAATCCTATTGAAATTATGTTATTTATAAATAATCCAAAAAACCCAAGAAAATCCGGTGGAGTTGATTTAAAAAAAAATCGGATTTTTACCAGCACTGATTCTACGTGACGATTACAATGTTTAATATAATCTAAAGGTATAATATAATCTAAGGTAAAGAATTATAGCAATTTTAAAGTGCCACACCCCTTTGTACAATCTCGCGCACATACTACGGGATGATGTTTTATTGATCCCTTGCTTCGATTTTTAAAACTCTGCTTTTAGTAGGTAAAGCTTATAGCAATTTTAAGATTATGGTTATATGGAAGGTGTCACGACCCTATATGCAATCCCACCCACATTGTACGTGACGATTCTACTTTTTAATAAGAACCTTTGTTTTCATTTTTATAACTCATAGGTGGTCATAGGATAATTTTTAAAGTTATAATTATATGGGAAGTGCCACGCCCTTTTATACATTTAGCAAAAAGATAAATAACAATATACATTACTGAGCCAAACTTCATTACTGTGGGTATCTGAATTACACAGATATTTTGAATTAAAAGTTCAGTTTTTCCACGTCCATTTTTGTACCTTAGAAGCCGAATTTCCAAAAATCCCTTCGTAGTGAGCGCTTTCGTCGGGAAATGAACACCCTTTCCAAAGGATCAAATTTAGATTTTTTCGATTTTCCGGCTTTTCCTTGTGGTTTTTCCAAGTTTTATTTTTTCCCAAACCACTCTTGCATTGACACGAACAAAATACAAAAAGAATCAGGAAAATCCGTGGGTTTGTTCTCCCGTGATGCTCTGGCACACACAGGACATTTCATTTTTATATATATAGATTGAAGTAAATACTTTTTATTTAAATTTATTACGTAGGTAATAAAATTTGAAGTAAATACTTTTTATTTAAATTTATTATGTAGATAATAAAATTTGATGTAAATACTATTTATTACTATTTATTAAGATCATAAAATTTTAATTTAATCACAAGATCAAAAACATGTCAATTAATATTTTAAAACTATTTATTTTATGTAAAGAAGTTTAGGAAAAGATAAAATTACTATTTTTTTCTTTTTTCGAAATTTGTATCACTCACGGTGATTCTATAGGTTGGACACATTACCACGTATTACATAATTTTATCGTGGTTATTTTCAAAAAACAAATTTTAATAATGTTAAAAATATATCTAAAATATATTTTTTGAAATAATGAATTTAATTGCGTACGTAATAAAATTAAATACTTTTTATTTAATTTGAAATTAAATACCCACATAATATATTTTTGTATAGAATATTACTTTTTTATACCCTACACTAAAAGTGAAAGGGTATATTCAGTTTGGTACGCCGTTTGTAACACCCAGAAGGAAGCATCTCCGGTATGGAAAAGTATATATATTCTTGATCAGCATGACCTCCTGAGTCGATTTAGCGATGTCCGTCTGTCCGTCTGTCTGTCTGTCCGTCTGTCTGTCCGTCTGTCTGTCTGTCTGTTGAAATCCCTACTACTTTTAAAATTGAAGAGCTAGATAAATGAAACTTATAACTTAGATTACTAATATACCTACGCTGTATGTGCGAAAAAATTGGCGAGATCGGTCCACTGTGACCTATGATCCGACCACTTATGTTCAAATACCTCATATAAAATGTACATATAAAGATCAATTTTTATGTATACGTGCTTAGGTAAACTTTTTTGGTCAAATATATATTGATATCATGCTCAAATACATGATAATAATGTTTTCCGGCGAAACGACTTGTGGTTCATAAAAAAAAAAATCGAAATTCGGTACACCTACCCATTTGTAAATATGGGTATCAAATGAATGGAAATTCGTCAGCGATTGAATGTTTGTAGTTATTTTCAGGATTCGTATACTCTGGTGACCTATATATCACTTTGAATGGTAACCACACATATGTGTAGGGTATTTATAGTCGGCTTAGACCGACTATAATTTTGATAATCCTAACTATCATAATTACACCTACTTTAAAATTTCCCATGTGATCTAACCTTCCCAACTGGTTTTTATTACAAAAGTATTTAAATCAAATTTTAATAGATTTTATTTAATTTTATTACGTCACTTTTTTTTTAGTGTGGGTAAGCCGTTTTGTGATCCTAAAGGGTTCATAGGATAACCAATTTAATTAGTAATTTTGTAACGAAATGGTTCCTTGCATGTTTTTGATGTCTAAGGAGCGATTATAGATAAGGATGATTTCCACTGAATACTTTAAGTTTGTGTCTTAACGATTTACCACTATTTTTAATGGTTTTCTAATAACAATTCCGTTATGGAGTTATAACCAGTTGAAGAAGTCAGAAACTATCATTATATCTTTGGGGAAAATATTGATCTTTAAAAATGAGCTAGGGTCACCAAACAACTTAATTCTACAACACGTACTATTTCTGAAATATAAGCCTACTAACAACGAGTAGCCGCGGTAGCTCAGTGGTTAGTGCGTTGGACTGCGAGCCGAAATGTCCCCGGTTCAAGCCTGGACTGGGGCTTTTCATAGAAACATTTTTCTATACCGCGCTACCTCTCGGCAGTAAATGGCAAACCTACGAGAGTAATACATTGCCTATGAAAAGCTCTCACCCGCCGTTCGGATTCGGCAAGGTAGGTCCCACCACTTTGATTACAAATATAACACGCACAGCTCAAAATGGTGAGAGAGCTCGACCGAAGTCCTATACAGGACTGTAGCGCCAAACTATTATTATTATTATTAACAACGAAAATTAGTTCTAACATCAATTTTGAATAAAGTCTTAGAAATATATTATTACAACAATTTTGGTGCAGTGAAAACTGCCGCAATTCTGAGTTAAAATTGTAACGCTGATTCCGAATATGGTATTGGTTTTTTTCAAATTGGCTCTAGTTTTTGAGATAAAGTCTATTTTTATTTTCTCATAGTTTTGCTCTTGTATTATTTTTATACCCGACTTCATGCAATACATTGTTATCAGAAAACCATTAAAAAAAGTGGTAATTCGTTAAGACACAAATTTGAAGTTTTCAAAGGAAATCATCTTTAGTAAGTTCCCTTAATCGCTCCTTAGACATCAAAAACGTACAATTAACCATTTCGCTAGAAAAGGACGAACTATATTGTTTATCCTTTGAACCCTTTAGGACCCCATAGCGCCTAACCCAGACGTGTAAGGGTATAACTACATTTTTGATCAACTGACCATGGAGAAACAGAAAATCAAAAACAAAATGAAATTTAATTTTTGCCGCACTGTACCATTAATTCAATTAGTAAATCACATTAAATACTACAAAATACTATAAAATTATTTTTGAATTTATAAAAATATTTATTTTTTTATACTATTAAATCAATAACTGTCCTATTGACAAATTTTAAAGGGATTTTTTTATGAGATTTTTTCTCTAAGTGAATTGCCGAGGGTACTTGTGTAGTTTTACCGGACGAAGTGCACTCTTTTTTTTTTTTTAATAAACCTTTTTTTTTTAATGTTTTTCTCGCAAAACCGAAATTTCTTTACATATTATCACATACTAGCTGGACCCGTGCACGACTCGTACCAAGATTTTGTGAATTCAAAGATATGGAGCGATTTTATTAATATAAAAAACATTTTTATTAGCTGTTTGCTTAGCTGTTGAAGTTTTTTTATTGGTTTTATATATGTAGTAACCAAATAATAATTCTTCGCCATAACAACTTTTCTCAAAGACAATTCTTTCTCAGACTGCGCTTCTCCTTAGAATTCTCCCCCGTAAAACTTTTCGCAGTAGAATTCTTCCCAGTTGAAATATTCCCTGTAAAATTCTTCCCCGTAGAACGCTTTCCCGTAGAATTCTTCCCGGTTGAATTCTTCCCGTAGAATTCATCCTAGTATTTTTTCCCGTAGAATTTTTCCCCGCTGAGTTTTTCATAGTAGATGTTTTAATGTGGTGAGTTTTAGTGTGGTGAGTTTCGGTGTGGTGGTTTTTATTGTGTTGAGTTTTATTGTCGTGAGTTTTAGTGTGATGATTTTTTGTGTGGTGAATTTTATTGTGGTGAGCTTTAATGTGGTGAATTTGAGTGTGGTGAATTTTAGTGTGGTGAGTTTTAGTGTGGTGAACTTAAGTATGGTAAATTTTATTTTGGTTGATTTTGTTTTTGTTTTCTATCCTTTTTTATTTTCTGTTGTTTTTGAGTTATTGCTTAAGTTTTGTGCTTTTACTTTTGTATTTGTGTTTGATTTTTGATTTGTTTTTGAGTTTTTGTTTTTGATTTTTTTTTTGTATTTGAGTTTTTTGTTTCATATTCTTAACTTGTGTAGGTGCCGAGTTATGTCGTTTTGAAAGTTTAGGTTGTATGGGAAGTGCCACGCCCTTTTGTCCAATCCCGCACATATATAGCCTATGACACCCTCCGGACTTCATAGTATCCTGGTGCAAAATTTCAATTAAATCGGTTCAGTGGTTTAGACGTGATGCTGGAACAAACAGACAGACAGACAGACAGACAGATAGACGGACCAAGAGTTTTATATATATAGATAGTAGGGTATTTATAGTCGGCTTAACTTCCTTGCGCCAGCTAAGAAAATGGACATTCAATATTTTCCGTGCGATCTAACATTTCTTACTGTGTGTCTTTTTTTCAAATATATAAAAACAAAAAATATTCCATTAACTTAGCATCGAAATTTGCTACTTCATCCAAAGTTCATGCACTCGGTTCACATATTAGCAGAGACTAGTTGCTGGCGCTGTGATCGCTAATCGAAAATTTGCAAACCGAAAAAAATAAAAACGCATTTTAAACGAATTTTAAATATGCAACAACTACCTACAAGATAAGCGCACACATATTTAATAAAAGCAATACAAACAGTAACAACAAATCATGATTAAAATCGCAGCCAGTCAGTTTGATTTGATGGCAAACCGAACAAACGCCTAAAACTGCAAAGTATTTTAAGGCAATTTATAGCGTTTATTATGTAAATTATGTTATTTCAATAAAAATTAATTTTTCTTTTATTGACACTTGACGTTATCGCACTACGTAAAGTGGCACAAACGTGCACCACCAACCGACCGACCAACCGATCGATCGGTTGATATAACTACTATGTGATGTGGTATGTAAGATATATCGACCGCCGACGATCGGTGCATGTTGTGCGAAGTCTCGAGTATCGCAGTAACCAATAGATGGATGGATGGCTGCATTTTAATAGCAAATTTAATGGAGAACACGCTTATCTGATGCAAAAATTTATGAAATCTTAATAATAGTTCAAAAACACTCGCATTGCGGCCACTGCGCGGCTACTTAGGCAGCACTTTTTAATTGATTTCTCAATTAGGTGGCAATGCTCGACGCGCCAAATCGCGGAAAACCCACAAGCAACATGTTTACTACAATTTTTTGGACACTGGCAACTTAATTGCAAGTTATCTAAAATTGATTTTTGTTTCTTTTTGTTTATTTTTTCTTTTGGTAAATATAAACAAGCAGCTTAATTAATTTCAGTTCCGGTTTTAATAATTAAAAAATGTATAGTTTTTGAAGTTAATTTAAAGTTTCCGTGTGTCCAAAGTGAAAAATGATGGTTGTTGATATTATTATGAAAATCTATCATCTATGATAGTTTTTCTATTTGAGTATTTTCATATATAGTATAAAAAGATTCCCTTTACAAAAATATCCCATCAAACACAGTTGTAATTATACTTATAAAACTGATGAATAATCCGACAGGACGGAAATAAAGTATAGCTACCACCAATATTAATAAAATTATACTTGAATTCCTACACGCAGTAAAACAATTACTATATACTATTTAAATTGATCAATAGGTTGCATACCATTAGTACAATAGTATTTAAACCATTATAAAAATATTTTGTTTCTTACCTTAATTTACAGGGCGCATTATAAATTAAGGTCAGAAACAAAACATTTTTAAAATGGTTTAAATACTATTGTACTAATGGTATGCATCATATTGACCAATTTTAATAGTATAAAATAATTGTTTTATACATTATACATTGTATTTATACATTTATATACATATGTATAGTCGATTTAAATTTTAATTTTCAATATTTTGCAAATTTAAAACGAATATAATATTAGTACCTTTAATGCATAATATACATATTTTATTAAAAGTTCTACCTTGATATCCACATACACATTATCATCATCATTTTGCACATCTCGATACAAACGTTTATACCACATTTCATCTTTGCCTCAGTTTCCCATAATTTATCAAGTCTGTATTTATTCTCCGTTTCTATAAGATGATTCTATTGTATAATATATTTTCTTAAATAAATAAAAAAGGTTAAATATAAAGATTTGTACATTAAGTAAATTAAATCATTATCAATGGAGTTTTTATAATGCTGTTGTAAAGCATAATGTTTGTTTTTGTAATTGATTTTGTTCTTTTGTTTTTTGCATTTTATTTAATGTTTGTTTATGAATTTTATTTTTCTTTTGTTTTTATGTTTTTGCGTTTCTCTTTGCATATTTTTCCTTTTGGTATTGTGTTATTGCTTTTATTATAATTTTTGTGTTTTTACTTTTGTATTTTTGATTTTGTTTATGTGTTATGCATTTTTGATTATTTGCTTTTGTTTTTATTTTTGCTTGGATTTCTTTTTTTTCTTTTAATTTTGTTTTTTTTTGCTTTTAATTTTGTTTTTTTTGCTTTTGTTTTGCATTTTTGCTATTGGTTTTGTTTTTGTTTATGTTTGTTTTTTGCGTTTGCGTTTGTGTTTCTGTTTTTTTTGTTCTTATTTTTGCATTTGTGTTTTTGATATTTTTTATTGGATTGTTTTTGCTTTTGTGTTTTTGATGTTTTTTATTGGATTGTTTTTGCTTTTGTTTTAATTCTTGTGTTTTTTTGTTTTGTATTTCTTTTTGTTGTGTTTTGTTTTAGTTTATGTTTTTGGTTTGTATTTTTGTTTTTGTTATTATTTTTGAATTTGTTTATGTTTTTTTTTTGTGTTTTGCTTTGATTTTTGTTTTTTTTTTCGTTTTTGATTTTGTGTGTTTTCATTTATTTTTGTTTTTGTTAGTGTTTTTGTTTTTGTGTCTTTGCTTTTTGATTTTCGTGTTTGTCTTCGATTTTGTTTTTGTGTGCTTTGCTTCAGTTTTTTTATTTTTGTGTTTTTCTTTTTGTTTTTGTGTTTGCCTTTTTGTTTGCTTTGGTTTTTTTTTATTTGAGATTTTTGTTTCATCTTTATATGCCGAGTTATGTCAGAATCTATAGTATACTGGTGCTAAATTTTAGTCAAATCGGTTGAGTGGTTTAGACGTGATGATGGAACAGACATACAAACTGACAGATGGCCAAGGAGTTTTATGTAAAGGGTTTTTCAACAGGGGCGCTACAAAAGTAGAGCGACAGGGAAAGCAAACGGCGCCATATTTTTTGCCGCTCTTTTGACATGTCTCTTCAGTAAGGTTTGCCATTTCATGGTGGAAAGATATACGAGCCAACAACTAGTCGAAATTATTAAAATTTAATACCGAACTTCAGTAGTAAAAATTCGAAAAATCATCTTGTGCGATGGGGCTTATTTCTGGCTGAATGGCTTCGTCAATAAACAAAATATGCGTTATTGGTCAGACAGCAATCCACACGTAATCCATGAGTCATCATCGCATCCCGACAAAATTACGGTTTGGTGCGGTTTATGGGCCGGCGGCGTCATTGGGCCGTACTTCTTCCGTGATGATCAAGACCGGCACGTACTGTGAATGGGAATCGCTACCGTTCAATGATAACCGAATATTTTTGGCCCCAATTGGATGATATGGACTTGGAGGACATGTGGATTGAATTTATTAAATTAATGGTACTTTCAAATACTATAAAACTCATAATAAAACTTTTTGATTAATATGAAAAAATGATTAAAACATGAACTATAAAATCAATGTTCGTACTATTGATTACTTAATGTGCCTTTTTCTTCTGAGTGTATATGTAATACTTCACATCAAGAAAATAAATTAGTTTATCATAAAAAAAATTAAATCGTTTATTTTTAAAATAAATAACAAAAGATGTTGTTGAAGTTTGTATCATCATCACTTCTCCAAAATATGACAGAAATCTGATTTAAAAAACCACATAATTATTTAACATGGCCACAGGCAAAGATTCTGGAATTTTTCGCACGAAAACGAAAAAAATATCTGACATTTTTCGCTTTTTTTCGGGAACATTACCGGAATTTTTTGCATAATTATTTTTTTTTTCGTTTGATTACTTACACCCAGAAAAAAATTCCTCAAATTCCATTTCATGATGGAAAGTTACAAGAGCCAGCAACGAGTCAAAATTATTAAAATTTACTACCGAAATTCGAATTCGCATATCTTTCCATCATGAAATGGCAAACCTTACTGAAGAGAAATGTCAAAAGAGCGGCAAGAAATATGGCGTCGTTT
This sequence comes from Dryomyza anilis, assembly GCA_951804985.1. NCBI lineage: Eukaryota > Metazoa > Arthropoda > Insecta > Diptera > Dryomyzidae > Dryomyza > Dryomyza anilis. The sequence continues at coordinate 52,599,048 of OX638134.1, read as the reverse complement.
GCTGTCCCTGTAGCTCTACTTTTGTAGCGTCCCTATTGAAAAACCCTTTATGATATCATAATTAATTTTTCATAACTACACCCAGAAAAAAATTCTCTCAAATCCCATTAAAATTGGTCAATAGGACAATTATTGATTTAATAGAAAAAAAAATAAATCTGTTCATATAAACTTGGCAATGTCATGGTATTTTCTACTTTTAATGGTATTTTCCGATTAAAATAATAATTTATCTTATGGACTATTTTTAATAGTAAAAAACTATTATTTATAGACTCATAAAAAAACATACCATAAAATTAATAGTTTTTACTATTAAAATTAGTCAATAGGATATTTGTCCGATAAACTATTAACTCAATCGGTGAATCCTATTAAATACTACAAAAAAATACTATAAAATTTATTTGAGTTTGCATGATAATATTTATTATTTGTATACTATTAAATCGATAACTGTCCTATTGACAAATTTTAATGGGATTTATGAGTTGGGTTTTCTGAGTGTGTAGTATTTTTTTCTTGGTGTTGAAATTTCACTAAATATACCATAAATATCCACAAAATTTAAAAAATTCTTGAGAAAAATTTACTGGAAAAGTTCAGGAATATATTCAGCATATTTACGGCAAATCCCACAGATAAATAGAAATTTGTGGGTATCGTATGGCAGATTATTAAATTTCATGGAACTTTAAAAATAGATTCCCGGCATATTTTGGGAACGGGCAGAAAATAGATAATTTTTGATACGCACTCTGGCTTCAAAGATTTGTCTGAGGTTTACGAGATTAAATTGTTGTTACATTTTTAGGAATATTTCCGGCGATGATGTTAAGAAGTGTATGGCAGGTAATCGAATTTTGTGAAAAAGCAGATTCCCGGCATATTTTCGGTATGGAAAGAACGTAGGCAGCATTTAAAACAAACTCCGTTTATGTGAGCTTATTTGAAAAATGTTTCTAAAAGCTTTGTGCCTGCCGAAAATTTTGTCTTGGGTTAATACACTTCACAATTTATTCCATGTGTTAAGAAAGACATTTTGTTTCGGTTAGGGAATCTATAAAAATATCTGTTTTATTTTAATATTTAATAAATATCCATTATTTTTTGTAGTTTTCGATTATATTTGTTCACAAAAATAAAATAATAGTCGGCCGACCTGTTTTATTTCGGTTCTAATACAGTAAATCATTGTCGCGAGAAGAAATGTTTTCAGTTTTGTTGTCGATATTTAACGATTATATTTTGGTTTGTTGCGTACCGAATAATGAACTTAACTACTATGTTTTTGTCGATACAATTAAAGATATTGTTGAGTTGGTGTATTTTTTTCTTACTACATAAATCTGCATGCGTCATAATATGCCTCGATTGTATGGGGGATATATTTTCAACATGTTTTTTAATAACTCGTATGAAATGCAACAAACAAACGAACGAATGAAAAAAACACGGCTATTGCAAGGATACTTATGCGGGCGCATCCTTATTGTGGTTATGACACGCAGCAGCAAAAATAAAAATAAAAATATCTATATTTGAATATGTGTTTGTGCACGAACCGAAGCAATGATGCATATATTTTAAGTGCGCTAAAGGAGATGCCTGCCTGACTGACTGCCTGCCTGCCAGCATGGCTGCAAAAATAAAAATGGAGCCTGCAAAAACCATTGTTGAAAAAAAAAAAAATAAAAAAAAAAAAGAAATCATACGAAAAATATTAAATATTTTACATTTCGCATAACAGCAACGACAGCAAAAATAATAATAAAAATAATCATAATGCTTGCACGAGACAACAAACACATCGCACACAACTGAAGTGCTTGAATTTAAATAAAAGGATAAGAATATCCTTCCTTGCAGGCAGCATTCATGCATGCAAGAAAGAGTCTTAAAATTCACTCTCAGCATAAGCAGCATCACTATGCTATGTGCGCGCATTTGAATTGTATTTTTTAGTACCAGTAAAAAATAAAATACGAAAAAAAAAATTCAAACAAATTTAATAAAGTACAAAATATATATTGAAATAAGGAAACCATTGACATCTACGTATCGGAAGTCGTATTAGTTCCAAAGGAATGCACTTATTATGCATTCATTTTTTGAATAGTATAATGATGTTTATACTCAGTGTGTGAGTATTTACGAACAAATTGTAATTTTAAGTTTTATTTTAATAAAACACAAAATTATTATAAGTCTGTCCATGTTAAATTCAAATATTAAATTATTTGTGAAAATCGTTATTAGAAGTACGGCTTCGATTTTTGATTTTCCCTCATTTCGGTTTCAGTTTAAAAAGCCTAGAGGCCTGGAAAAAAAACTAAAAGACCTGGAAAAATCCGATACATCGGACTTTTTGGGCTTTATTGCATTTTTTTTTCTTGTTTAATAACAAACAGGCTGTGTGGAAAAATTCAACATCTTAATTCAGGATCGATTTCTTAACCAAACTTCTCGTCTGTTTTTTGTATCGATAATTTCCCGTTTTACTCTGTACACGTATAAAAAATATTTGTTTGAATATGCTTGAATGTAATTATAACGTAATTCGAAATCGCCATACAAATATTAGGAATAAAATCTAATTACATTATAATGAATTGTATTATTATTTTGTTCAGATTAAAATATTATGTGTACATTACTTTAAACGCGGTTTTATATGAACTTATTATATTAATGTTTCTGTAAAAACAGATATATTTAATCAGATATTACTGATGATATTTAATACAGCCAACGTTTCAAAATTGTTATTTGAATTATATGTATTTTGTTATTCGTGGGTGACAACGAATTTAAATATAATGGAATTACACGGGGGGAAAAAAGTTCTAAAATCCAGAAGGAATCAGGAAGTATACGGTTTGATATACAGATAAATCGAAAAATTCTTAATTTCAAGAAATGAATTTTCTTAGTTGTCAAAAAAAGCAACTAAGTAGAATTATTCTTGAATTCAGTTTTTAATTTCTTGGGTATCAAGAAAGTCACTAAGTAGAATTATTCTTGGATTGAGTTATTAATTTCTAAGGTTTAAAAAAAGTAACTAAGTAGAATTATTCTTGAAGTCAGTTATTAATTTCTTAGGTATCAAAAATGTTGTTGTTTTCGTCTCAAAATTAATGAACACATATTCGTATAGTTGTGGATTTTTCGATCTTGTTTTGTCGCTATTATGTTTTGTTTTGCGTTGTCCGTCTGTCAGCCCCATCTGTTTGTTCGTGTGTCTGTCTGTCGATATGTTGAAAGTAACTAAAAGCAATTATTTCGAAGCTAACATAAATTAAAAAAAAAATATAGTCGAATTAATTTATTGTTTATTTAGAACTTTATTACCTATATACATTTGTATAGTAAATGTCTTCTTTGAATACTTAATGTAATGGAATTGTTTATTTTATTTTACTTTTATTATTATTTAATTTAATCTCTGTATATTATTCTGAAACCGTTTATTAACCTTATACACTTTCACCTTTTCTGTTGCCTCTTCTGTTGGTTATGTATAAACCCTCCGCACGTTACCCATAAGCATTGTATAGTGTATTTAGATAACAATGGAATGAAATCAACGTGGTATTTATGCAAAATTGAACCCAAATTTATGTTTACGAACTGAAAGCATACCAATATTCGTAGGAAAAATCGTTTTTTCTATTTATATCTTAAACATTCATACATACACAGACGCTTGCTTGTCTGGCTGTGCTTTGTTGTTCTATTCGTGAAAACACACACATGCAAACATTGTATATCATGCCGTTTTTTGATACCTAGGAAAAAAAAAATCTGCAATCCAGACAAATTGTACTTAGTTACTTTTTTGATACCTAAGAACTTAATGTCTGAATATCTAGAAAAATTTGGCTTAGTTACTTTCAACAGACAAACTAACAAACAGATAGCGACCTTGAAAAACAAAGCATACAGACAGAGCAATATCGATGAAAACAACAACAATACATGAACACGTGTTCTTTTTGCGATGAATACAGCAACAATTTGGCGTGTTCTTTTTGGTTTTTAATAATCAATAAATTAACTTCTGAAAATCCAGTTGAATAAAGTTTGTTTACTTTTTTGACAACTAAGTAATTTGCTTTCTTTATATCCAGATGACAAATTCTTGAATTTTAGTAGTATTTTATTGATATTAGTCAAATTCTACTATTTTTTTCTTTCTAACCGAATTCTTCTTGAGTTTTAGAATTTTATTTCCATCCGTGTAGTATGACAACACTTTAATTATATTTATGTTTGGCATTATAATTAAATAAAAACGCTGCCTATTTTTAGCACTCAGTAACACTCACACTAATACTTTTCATATAGTTCAAATGTTCTTTTTGGTGAATGAATTTGTTTAAGTACCGCCAAACACGGTTAATATCAGCTAGTGGCTGTTTGTGAAATATCCAATTAATCCGTAATTCAATAAGCTCAAAATAGTAGAAACAAAAGATGCAAATAAAATAATTAAGTATAAGTAAAAGATATGTAATAAAAAAATAATAGTTTATAATTATATAAATAAATAAAAATAAAATTTAATTTAAAAAAAGGGAAAAAAATGAATATTTTCTAAAAAATATTAATACTAAATTTACTTTTTTTACATTAATATGAAATGTAAACATCAATATGTTTACATGTAAATAAAATGTTTTTTACATTCAAACATATATATGTTTGCAAGAACGTGTAAAATTTATCATTCTGAACATAAATATGTTTGAAAGAAAACAAAAATATATTCGGTTGTTATTATGATAATGTTCGGCAGTGCAATAATACTTTTATTTCCATAAAGCTCCAAAGATATATGTAATGCCTGCCAAATTATGTTTGGTAGAGCCCTTTTTTTACAGCGTATATACTGGATAAGTCATTTGAGCGAGGAAATGAAACGGTCTATGTGCCTACACGCAGAGAATGTTAAAAGAACTCATGCTAGACCATCCGTAATTGTTGCACTTACAAAATTTTGGAACATTCCATTCCAAAATGTCATCCAATAGAACAAGATAATTAATTTCAATTTGGTAATTTATAATCAGATGTTAAAATTTCAAAAATTAACCGTGGGTTCTTTGAAACCCAGGGGTTATTAGAATAGGAAAAATTACGGATTAAAAAAAGTCCACTCCATTAGATTTTTTTAGATTTTAGTGATTTTTTTTATAAATAACATAATTTCAATAGGATTTAACAGTTTTTAAAGTTATTCCTTCCCACGCTTTCGCTGCCGAGAATTGCTAAGTAACCTTTGGTTAAAACGTTCTTGGATTCTATGTACTGAATATGTAATATGGGCGTGAAAATGAAACGGCCTAAGTTCCTGATCAAATCTATTTTGAATGTCTTCTTTATAACAAGTTAACTCTTCAGAACCTAATAGATTCAATCAATGTCTATCGCTTTAAAAATTAGCTTAGAATCGGCTTGAATTAAATCCAAAGTTTCGGCGAATACATCCAGCTATATCATTAAATTATTTGGATCTACATAAACGCCTATGTTGGCTAGCATCATTTCATTATCAACTTCACCAGAGAAAGAAAATGTAAATGTTCCTTCTAAAGGGGTTTTCAGTTAGATCGTTACAAAAGTTTTTTTTCAAGGAACGCTACAAAAGTAGAGCGACAGAGGGACAGCAAACGACGTCATATTTCTTGCCGCTCTTTTGACATTTCTCTTCAGTAAGGTTTGCCATTTCATGATGGAAAGATATACGAGCCAACAACGAGTCGAAATTATTAAAATTTACTACCGAAATTCGAATTCGTTGTTTAGCATGTTTAGCATAGCCGCGGTAGCTCAGTGGTTAGTGCGTTGGACTGCGAGCCGAAAGGTCCCCGGTTGAAGCCTGGGCTGGGGCTAACAACATCTTTTCATAGAAACATTTTTCTATACCGCGCTACCTCTCGCCAGTAAATGGCAAACCCACGAGAGTATGAAATCTCACCCTATGAAAAAGCTCTCACCCGCCGTTCGGAGTCGGCAATAAACTGTAGGTCCCACTACTTTGAGTACAAATATAACACGCATAGCTCAAAATGGTGAGAGAGCTCGGCCTATGTTCTTATAGGACTGTAGTGCCAAACTATTATATTATTATGTATTAGCCTAAACGTAATTTCCATTTTGTTCTCTTAACACCAATTTGAATAAAGGAGCAATATACATAATAGATCAATTTCATATATAGAAATTATTCAGCATAAAAAAAATATTAAAAGTGACCAAATATATAAAGGAATTGGGAGATCTGGTCTCTCAGATACTTAGTACTGCAAAGTATTTCCTTCATGGACTAAAACCCTGTGGAATCCTTTGGAATCTACTTCCAAGATTTTTTAAATAGTGTTTCCGGTTCGAACCATATAAATATGTGCACGGAGGGAAATAAAATTCTAAAACTCGAAAAGAATTCGGTTAGAAAGAAAAATAGTAGAATTTGACTAATATCAATAAAAAACTACTAAAATTCAAGAATTTGTCATCTGGATATCAAGAAAGCAAATTACTTAGTGGTCAAAAAAGTAAACAAACTTTATTCAACTGGATTTTCAGAAGTTAATTTATTGATTATTAAAAACCAAAAAGAACACGCAAAATTGTTGCTGTATTCAACGCAAAAAGAACACGTGTTCATGTATTGTTGTTGTTTTCTTCGATATTGCTCTATCTGTATGCTTTGTTTCGCGAGGTCGCTATCTGTTTGTTAGTCTGCCTGTCTGTCTGTTGAAAGTAACTAAGCCAAATTTTTCTAGATATTCAGACATTAAGTTCTTAGGTATCTAAAAAGTAACTAAGTACAATTTGTCTGGATTGCAGATGTTTTTTTTTTCTTAGGTATCAAAAAACGGCATGATATAAAATATTTGCATGTGTGTATTTTCACGAATAGAACAACAAAGTACAGCCAAACAAGCAAGCGTCTATGCATGTATGAATGTTAAAGATATAAAAATAGAAAAAACGAATTTTCCTACGAATGTTGGTATGGTTTCAGTTCGTAAACAAAACTTGGGATTCAATTGTGTATAAATACCAAGTTGATTTCATTCCATTGTTATCTAAATACACTATACAACGATTATAGGTAACGTGCAGAAGGTTTATACATAACCAACAGAGGCAGCAGAAGAGGAGAAAGTGTATAAGGTAATTAAACGGTTTCAGAATAATATACATAAATTAAATTAAATAAAATAAACAATTAAGTATTCAAAGAAGTCATTTAATATACAAAAATACATATAGGTAATACAATTCTAAATAAACAATAAATTAACTAAAATATATTTTTTTTATGTTAACTTCGAAATAATTGCTTTCAGTTACATACAACATATCGACATACAGACACACTGACAAACAGATGGCGCTGACAGACGGACAACGCAAAACAAAACATAATAGCGACAAAACAAGATTGAAAAAACCACAACTATACGAATACGTGTTCATTAAATTTTGAGACGAAAACAACAACATTTTTGATACCTAAGAAATTAATAACTGACTTCAAGAATAATTCTACTTAGTTACTTTTTTTGAAACCTAAGAAATTAATAACTGAATTCAAGAAGTATTCTACTTAGTTACTTTTTTTAAACTAAGAAAATCAATTTCTTGAAATTAAGAATTTTTCGGTTTAGCGGTATATCACTCCGTATACTTCTTGATTCCTTCTGGATCTTAGAACTTATTTCCCTCTGTGTAATTAACCAACAAATTTTATAACAATTTTAAGACAACATGAAAAATAGATAAATTTTTTGATGAGCAACGTTTTTCAGACTCTTTTAAGTACCATTTTAAAATCTGTATTAAACCAAAACCATTTTTATTGGCTATAGAAATCGTGTACTTTTCTGATTTTTGTTAAACAGGTTCAAACTAGGATTTTATAATTGAATTGGTTTTAAAATTTCGATTACGATTTCATTCACTGATTGTTATTACTGAAAAATATATCATCAATTATAGTATAATAAAAATACTTCAACCTTCTATAGTTTCCCTAAAAAGTCTGCTCAACGTTTTCGCCAAATTTAGCAGCTTCCACTGGTTTTCTTGTTTTATTGCATCACGTCCTCCATCGGTTTGCAATCGGGAGCGCGAAATTTAAATCCTGTAATTATTTTAATAAACGACTTTGCGTGCCACCTTGTATGAGTTAACCAACGAGAAATATCCCTCGAGATGATCTCGAGACGCGCTGCTTACTTAGTGCATGGCATTCCATTTATTACATGGGTTGATGGTGCCTTGACTTCTGCTCCATTCTGCTGCTGCTGCCGTTGCCGCTGCAGTTTGAGCCCAAACACTTGGAACGCATTTGCAATTTGCACCTCGTTAATTAAGGAGCGTGCGATCTGCGTGTACGTGACGTATCCCCATGTGTCTGAAGTATATTTGGCGGCACATAGTACCAACACTTGCAGTTGAGCAAAAACACAAAAAAATTAAAAAATAAAACGAAAAACACTTTGGCACGGGCACAAACAGTTTCTTGGCAGCGCTGTATATTTTAAGTGAACTTCCAGCTCAATGAGATCGCACAATGTCACCATTCAGGTCGTACCTGCTGCCACAAGAGTCATCCAGAGAGCAGCCAGGTCGCGCGATGCGATGCGATGTGATGCCTAATGAAAGTGCCAAAGTGTCGTCGCTGTCAAGTTCTGTGGGGTGTCATGTCAGAGCTTAATGAATACCAACACTTGGGGGGAATGAGCCGACTCAAACCATGCCGCCCCTCATTCATTGTATGTCGTGATTTTCAAAAATTCATTTGACTCGTAGTGCCGCCTATGTGTTTTTCCCGCATTGTTTGTTGTTGCATTTGTTGGTAGGTAGGTGGTGTGACTCGTATGTGACTCACACGAGACCTTGGCTGTGAGATATGTTTTGTAGTATTTACAGCATTTTTAATTAGCAAGTCTATTAATATGCGACTTCATTAAAATCAAATATTTATAATATTCCATTTGTTTTACAACCAATAACAGCTTCTAATCCTTTGTAACTACCACCAATTACAGCAGTTGATACGGGAAACTTTTTGTATATATTCTTGATGAGCGTAATCATCTCAATATAATTGCTCTGAGCTCATTTTCGATTTATTTCGAAATACACTTGACAAATCATAAACAATTTATTATCGTGATAAATATTGTATAATGGAGAATAGATTTGAGAAAAAATATTTAAGTAGAAAGATCCGGGGTTATATTGTGATTTTAGCAAATTATTTACTATAATGAGTCCCCGTCTTCTGAACTAAATACAATTTTTAAACAAAATGCCAAATATAAAATTGTTGATTCCAATTCTAAAACCACTAAGCAACCGCCCTGGGTGTTTGGTTCATCGATGTCAATAACTCGGGAGCGAATTCTATGATTCAAAAAAATAAGAAAATGTAAAATAAAATTATGTTCTATTTTGCACCCAGGTTAAGATACAGGGTGTTTAGTAAATGCATATTACTTACATTGTCTATTCAAGAAAATTGGTTATAAAATTTAATCTGTTGATAAATGAATATCAAATTTTCACTCATATTTTAGACAATTAAATTACCTTTCTAATGGTATATCACATCCTCGAATCCCATAATTTCTTCCTTTTTTAAAATGTACGTAAAGTTGAAATTTACAAAAATAAAAATACAAATTTTGACTTTGTCATCGATTTTCTCAAAATTTTCGATCATCCCATTTTTTTCCAATTTATGATAATATAATAGCTCATTCCCAGTACTTTGTAACCAATCATAGTGATTTTAAACTGCTGAAAAATTTAAACAGGGGTCATTTGATTTGGTGGTTGACATCGATGAACCATACACCCAGTATGTATAAAACTATGGGCCAGTCTGTTTTGTCTGCCACGTCGAAACCGCTAAACCCAACAACAATACCAAAAGGAAAAACAAAAATTACAGCGAAACTGAAACAATTACAAAAATGGAAAGCAAAGGCAAAAACACATAAAGGAAAAACAAAAGCAAAACACAAAATAAAAAACAAAAATAAAAAAAAAACTAATGCAAAACACATAACAAAAGTAAAACACAAAAACAAAAGTAAAACAAAAACGGCGTGAAAAATCAAAAACTCAAAAGATAAAACGCAAAAGCAAAAAAAAAAATCACACAAAAAAACTAAAAAAAGCAAAAGTACAAAAATGCAAAAACAAAAGCAAACACAAAAACACAAAACAGTAACAAAAGTAAAAACAAAAACACAAAATCTCAAAATAGAAAACTAGAAAAAACAAAAGCAAACTCGCATAACCAAATAAAAAGCACAAGAACAAAAATAAAAACTATAGAAAAACCAACACAAAAATAAAAGCAAAAAACACAAACTCAAAACCATAAACACAAACACAAACACAAAAACAAAAATACAAACAAAAGCAAAACACAAACGGAAAAGGAAAAAAAATAAAAGCGAAAACAGAAGTAGTAACATCAACAAAAAAGGAAAGCAAAGGCAAATACACAAAAAGGAAGGACAACAGCAAATCACGAAAGCAAAAACACAAAATCAAAAACAAAAGCAAAAATAATAAAAAAAGAAACGAAAGAAAAGCAAACCACAAAACATAGACAAAGGTAAAACTAAAAACTCAATAGCAAAAGAAAAATAAAATCAAAAACCGAAAAAACAAAATGCAAAAACAAAAAAAAAGAACAGAAAAACAATAACAAAAACAAATTGCAAAAGTACTAAAATGCAAAAAAGCAAAAATAAAAACAGAAACTCGAAAAAGATAACTAGAAAAAACAAAAATACAAAATCAAAAACACAAAACGCAAAAACAAGCGCAAAACACAGAACCAAAAGCAAAAATGCAAAACCACAAATCTTAAAATACAAACTAAAAAAACAAAACACAAAATCAAAAATAAAAAAGGGAAAAGGGAGCAAAAAAGGGAAACGGCTTAAAGGCTTAAACACGATAAAACAAAAATAAAAACAAAGGAAAGAAGGACAACAGCAAATTATGAAAGCAAAAACACAAAATCAAAAACAAAAGCAAAAATAAAAAAAAAACAAAAGCAAATCACAAAACATAAACAAAGGCAAAACTCAAAACACAAAAGTAAAAGAAAAACACAATCAAAAACAAAACGGAAAAAACAGAAAAGCAAAAACCGAAAAAACAAAATGCAAAAACAAAAAAAAAAAGAACAGAAAAACAATAACAAATTGCAAAAGTACAAAAATGCAAAAATAAAAACAAAAACTCAAAAAAGATAAAAAAAAAGAAAAAAAAAAATACAAAAGCAAAAACAAGGGCAAAACAAAAGCAAAAATGCAAAACCACAAATCTTAAAATACAAACTAAAAAACAAAACACAAAATCAAAAATAAAAGCAAAAAAGGGAAAGACGCAAAAGGCTTAAACACGATAAAACAAAAATAAAAACAAAATGAGCAAAAGCACTAAATAAATATGAAACAAAAGTAAAAAAAAAAAAAATTAAAGAAATTCAAAAATTGAAACCATGTCTGATGTCGATTAAGAACAGCATACATTTAAATTTTGTTTTGTAGTTTCTTCAGTATTTAGTCGAAAATGAACAGCTATGCCTAAAAAATGGGAAAAAGCCACAGAAAAACCCCATTGCGCAGCCTGGGTACAATATACTAGTTCTTCATACATATAACAAATTTATTGCAAGAAAATTTGACTTACTTCAAATCAGTTCTCGTTAAATTGCCGGATATCTCAGATTTATTACGCCATATCGAAAAATGCAATTAACGAAATTAAAAAGAATATATATAAATCATATGAATTCAATTTAAAGTGTACTACCCCAACAAGGTGACGATTTAGCAGAACATATATCATGCGATACCTAACTCGATATGGTAATACTTCATTGAAAATATATTCAAAAATAATTCCTTCACAAATATAATAACCAATAAGTTCGTTTAAAAAGACATGTCTACATATTGGTTGATGGAAAAGTCATATTCGTTTATAGCATAGTCCATCTGATGCAAATTCCGTTATAAACATTTTCGAAAACCAAATAAGTTGGTTCTGATATTATGCTGTGTGTTCTTATATAGTAAACGATTTTTTTTTTGTTAAGAACAATTTAAAAACCTTGATATTTTCTGAAGTTTTTATAATACAAACACAACGAAAGCATTTTTAACTAAATACCCAAAAAAAAAAACTGATTTCTTCTCATTCCACTTAAACACTTACTCATGTAGAACATTTTAAGAGTGATACTTGAACGAACGCTAAGGGTACTTTTGGTGTTTGCTAAAACCTCTCAAGAATATGACGCGGTTTTTCAAGTAGCTTGCATGCAAATCGCCATAAATTTTGGCACTAAGTGGAGATTTAATACCACAGTACGGAAGTACGCAAGAGCATGAATTTACAAAGGTTGCTAAAATATATATTTTTTTATTATTTTGTAAAAATGTCTTGAAAATCCTTGAATTGGAACCAAAATTACAGCAACCACTCGACAGTATGTCATTGTTTTAGTTATAGACATTGATCTAAATCATCGAACTAATAGCACCAATTAATCAGCAACAACCATACCCTAGTTCTTTGCATTATATAGCTTATTTTGTTATTTTTATATTTGATCCAATACAATCGTGACCAATATCCTAAGGCATTGAATTAGTTCAGAATACTGGAAATACCGAAATTCTAGTGCAAATGGTAACGTTAGGAAAATTGTTGTCGTCGCAGCAAAACGAAGTGTCACTGAGTGCGAATAGAGCCAAACGAAAATGTTGAAATATTTTTTTTAATAGACCCTTTTTAGATCCCTTATAGAAATTGTATACGGAAAAAAATGTACAAATGACCCTTTTTAGATCCCTTATAGAAAATGTACACAGAAAATAATGTACATCATATTGATGAATTCTGTTCATCAAACAATGATTCATTGTATTGAAGAGCCATTCATAATATAAATCGCTAACGACAACATTGTTGTGAATGCGATCATAAATATGACGAACTCTTGTTAACTGTCGAAAAAGTGTTTTTAAATATGATGAATTGTATTTGAAGAATACGTTCATCATATTAATGAACAAAAACATAAAATACAACAATTATGTACTTCATATTAAAGAATGCTGTTCATTAAATCAAATTTCAATCAATAAATTTATTTTTCGTTCATTTTTTGCAGTACTTCTTAGTTCTCTAGTACACAGAAAAAAATTGTACATCATATTGATGAATTCCGTTTTTCAAAACCATGATTCATTGCTTTAAAGAACCTTTTATAATATTAATGACACACGACATCAATGTTATGAATATAAATATGATGAACGCTTGGTAACTGTCGAAAAAGTGTTCTTCAATATGATGAACTGTATGTGTAGAATACGTTTCATCATATTAATGAACAAATACATAAAATACAATATATATGTATTTCATATTGAAGAATACTGTTCATCAAACCAAACTTTAAACAAAATATTTATTTTTCGTTCAGTTTTTGCCGTAATTATCAATTCTCAAGTACACAGAAAACAATATACATCATATTGACGAATTCCGTAGTTGGTAAAAAAATTCATAATATTTATGAATAAATTCATCATATTGATGATTTTTTTATTGTGTAGTTGGTCAATGATCGGGAACTGATCATTAAATTTTTATTTGGTCATAACACGATCAGTTACAGGACACACATATGATCTAAACATGACCATTTCTGCTCTAATAGGGTAAACCCTACTGAAATTGTCAATTTTATTAAACATCAATTTTTCATAATCGGTTTAATAAAAGGTGTTTCATTTCATTGTTTAATTAGAGGGATTTCTGTTTCATATTTCTATAACTGAATAAAATATTTAATAGCTTTATAAAATAGTTTATGGTATAAAGAATGTAATTGTAAATAGTTTTCTCGGGTGTGACATTTTGAAATTGCACCAAATCTGCCTTCAATTGTGCAATAATTTGCAATATTGTTGCAAATACCTTGAAGCGAGACATTTTTCAAAAGGTTGTGCCAAATATCCATGGACTAAGTAATTTGTTAGGGGGTTTTAAGATCAAAAGTTGAGTAAGAAAGAGACACAGAGAGAGCGCGCGATTTTAGGGCTGATGATAATCGATCGAAACAAGTTCGTTTGAGTCTGTTTGAAATTTTTTTTTTTTTTTCTGAAGTGGGTGTGTTTTTTTTTTAGTGCCAAAGTCTTGTCATAAATTGTTGCGACCATTATTTACTGTCATTACGATTGATCGCCTTTTGTTGGTGGTCACTGATTAATTGTTGTTTCGTGCGAGAAAATCGTTACTCTTTTATGATTTTCAGCACTAAATTAGATTTCGAATCGACTGCTAAAAAACTGCAGTTTCCGGCGATTATTCGCGAGTGTTGACATTTTGTGAGCCGTTGTCGTCGGCGTGTACCATTTGGCATGGCACGAGAAGATCAATCAATGAAATGGCTGGCTGGCTCATTGGCTAAAGGTGGGTTTAAAGTCAAACCTTTTCTTTTTAATAAATATGCCTTATCTGCACAGTGACCCTTCAGCGCCTTTTTCGCTGTCGCTCGCAACGATCGTTGGCAACAATTTAATAATTAACGCGAAAATCCGATTAAACCGAAAATGTGGCCTGCGATGACCTGTGCAAAAATTACTTAATTCCATTAAAACTGGTAAGCAGTACATCAAGATCATTAGATGGCTGCATAGGAGGAGATCGTGGTAATGTAGGTACACAGCAAAAAAAAAAAAAATGTTTTTAAAAATCGAAACTGAAAACAAGTTAATTTTTTTTAATATATATTTGAAAATAATGTATTTGACAATTCTTTAATTGATTCAACAAAAATATTTGTAATATTAGCAATTTTTTTTGTTAGAATAATAATGATGAACATTTTTATACAAACTATGATTGTTATATTTATTATATATTTATATATATTTAAAAATAATGTATTTGACAATTTTTTAATTAATTCAATAACAATATTTGTAATATTAGCAAATTTTTTTGTTAAAATAAAAATGATGAACATTTTTATACAAAATATGATTGTTATATTTACAAATAATTTAGTAGTTTTGGTTTTAAATAGATTTCTTCCTAAATATAGCAAATGCTTTGGCTATTTCAGTGAATTTCTGCAAAAGCATAGCAAATCCGTTTGACAACTTAAATGATCAAATGCATTAACAAATTGTTCTATATATTAAGTATTTTTTAAGCAACTACAATGAATTGTTATAACAAGTTTGTAGTCTTGATTTTTGGTACATTTCTTTATATGTACAGCAAATGCTTTTGACAATGAAACTCTTTAACAAATGCATTAAACTCTTTGTTTTATTTATATGCAGTACAAATTAAATTAATTGTTGTAACATACGATGTTGTTATATTTACAAATAAATTCGTAGTTTTGGTTTTAAATAGATTTCTTCTCAAGTTTAGCAAATGAGTTTGCGAATTAAATGGAAACTCTTTAAAATATGCAAAAAATTTAACAAATTGTTTTATTTGTTAAACATTTTTCAGCAAATAAATTAGTAGTATTTACAAATAATTTAGCAGTTTTTTACTGTTACTGAAAATCTGTTGAATTAACAAATTTTGTTGACATTTTGTTACGTGTACGAGTTAAACCGCATGTGGTAGACTTGCTGTTGATGATGAAGTTGGTGTTGATGATGCAGTTGGTGCTGATGATGATCGTCACGATGATGATGTTGCTGCTGCTGATGATGTTGACCTTTTGACATGTTGCATGCGATCTCGCCAAGCAGTTGTGCACACAACTCGCATGCGCTGCGCAAGAATGCGGCCAATAATGCAACCCAGTAATGCGGCCAGTTGCAATTAAGCCTGACTGCCTCCCCGTCGAATTGCCACTTGCAAGGTGCAGTTGTCGCAAGATGGCGCGCGCGTGCTCGCTCCAATTACATTCAATTGAAGCAAAAAGCATTGTTTTAATTTTATTTAATATTTTATTTGACTTGCGACGCAACGCAACGCCCGCGCTTCAACACAATCCAAACACTCAAAACTACTGCATGTTCGTTAGTAAACATTAGACGTCGCGTGATTCCATTTGCCAAGACCCATCGACACACCGATCCGCCGAGCGAACTCTTTGCACATCGTGCCACTCACTCATTGATCGCATCTCGCACACGCGCCTCACTTACTTACGTGATCGGCACACAGTGCTTGGTTAGTTTATGAGTTATTCGCGTTGTTGCGTCTGTCTGTGCCTTCGTCTTTCTGCCTCTGTGTAACCTGACATCGTGGCGGCAAGATCATCGCAGCCATAGTGCGCTGCATCTTCCACCATGTGAAAGAGTGTAGTGCGTTCAAGAAACGTGCCCAGTGGCGCTCGCGCTCGCTTCGAAGCAACAACATGGATGGCTGCCGACTGCCTGTCGTCTGTCATCATATCATTGCAATTTGAAAGTTATTGCAGCTTATTGTTGCCCTCATCATGTTGCTTCATCTTTTATTTGAGCCCAAACGTCTTCGGCATTCGCTTAATTTAAGCCATTTCTCGGCGGCATCGTTGACGACTAATCGCATCATAAAATCCAACTGTTGAGGGGTTTATTAGTTGCAACTGATCTATTGAATGTCTTAATTCGTGGTAACTTTAGGCTGTGATGCTACATTGAATAACTTTATAAATTGAAGTTATTTTGACATAACAATTTGGCAGAAATATTTAGTCAAAAGTATTAGAAATCTAATTCAAATGGAAACGTGGTAATTTTTATTATGTTTCTATTAAATTGTGTGTGTTATAACATTAAATTGGCTGGTCTTTTGAATTCACTTAGCTTCGATTTATTTCAAAATCAATCGCAAAGAAAAGTATAAATACTTCATTGAAGTTTGGAGTCTGCTAAACAGACAGATCTTTGTCTTAATGAGGAATGGTCCATAATCAATTCGAAAGTTGCTTTCTATGTGATTTTTTACATTATCTTCTTTGTAGAAATAGAGTTTTATCTGAATGATTACTAGATTTTGTTTAATTCTGCAGTTTTTTAAACATTATTGTTTTATTTAAAGAAAAATTAAAACATTGTACGAATTGTGATATCTGGTTAAGATAATTTCAATACTTTAAGAAATTTTAAATTTAGTATTGACAAAGAAAGCGGAGAGATTCGAATTTAGTTATGGATTTGTAGTCGAAAACAGAGTTTGCCACCTTGCCTCTAGGTTCAGACCCGTGAAGGAACGGCTGAAAAAATTCCTTAATTTGTGCGCACGCTCCGTCGATTGAGTTCGCGAGGCGATGAAACTAAAGACGCGCTAATGAGCTTCGACCAATATGAGAAATATGAGCCCCCGCCATGACATCAAAACCATGTTTGGCGACTTAAATGTTAAGGTGGGTATGGAGGGTGTCTTTAGTGCAATAGTACGAAAATTCATCCTTCCCGAAAACACCTCGGACATTGGAATGAGTCTGATCGACTTCAAAACCATGACATCAAAACCATGTTTGGCAACTTAAATGCTAAGGTGAGTAGGGAGAGTATCTTTAGCCAATAGTCTAAAAATTCAGCCTTGGCGAAAACACCTATGAAATGGAATGAGGCTGATCGACATCCTCGCATTACGAAACATAGTAGTTAGTAGTACTTGATTCCGGCATCTCAATTTTCACAAGGCCATATGTTGGTTATCTCTGATCAGAACACGACAATTGATCATTTTGTGATTTACGTACACTCGATTCAAAATGCCGAGTCACTTTCTTGTAGCAGTAAAGTTTCAAACACGCTTATACGACGCGAAATGTATGAAAACCCATTTAAAGAAAGCGTATTCACGCTGTACACGCGACAGACTAGACAGGTCTATATCATTCGACTA
The DNA here is from genome assembly GCA_951804985.1 of Dryomyza anilis. Lineage (NCBI taxonomy): Eukaryota > Metazoa > Arthropoda > Insecta > Diptera > Dryomyzidae > Dryomyza > Dryomyza anilis. The sequence goes on along the minus strand of OX638134.1, from coordinate 52,581,120 downwards.
TCACACCTGAACTTATCCTCTGCGGTGTACACACATCTCGCTCTGAACGATACGACTGCCGAAGAGGTGCTTGGATTCCAAAGCCTCTTACGGAATAAATGGTATGACGACGAGTGTCGTGTAGCCACAGTAGAGAAAGACGCTGCATATAGAGCCACCCTGCAGTTAGCGAGCGAAAAGGAGTGATACAAAGAAAAGAGGTGGGAAGCGCGATATCTGTTCAAGAGCAAGAATAGAAAATTAGAAAGACGCAAGTGTGAAGATATTGGGATGAAAGGACAAGAACGAGTCACGAAAATTCTTTCAGAAACTAAGACGCACAGACCGGAGATTTTTCCTGTCAGGACGAAGACGGGAATCTTGTAATTATGAAGGGAACCCTTCTTGAAACTGCTAGCCGCCGATAACGACAATAATTCTGTCGATAGAGAAGACCGATCGACAATCCCAGTTATTAACGTACCGCCGCCTGACCGTGATGAGGTTTGCACAGACATGTACAGACTGAAAAACATGGCCACAGGCACGAATGGTCTGCCAGCTGAGTTGTTTAAGATTAGGGGTATGAAAGTATGAAGAAAATATGCCCATCGAATAGAATCTCAGTGTTATCTGCTCAATCTATGAGAAGGAGGATCCCACTATACGCGACAACTACCGTGGGATAAGTCTCTTCAATATCGCGGTAAAGGTTCCATCGTCAACAGGTTTATTGGACTTTATCAGTGCGGCCTCCTCATAAGTCCACCATAGACCAGATTTTCACATACGCCAAATCCTGAAAAGACCAAAGAGAGGCAAATCGACAACCATCACCTTCAAGTCGACTGCAAAGCTGTCTTCGACAGTCCGACAAGGAGTTGCCTAAACGTCACGTTACACAGTGACAATTGGGAACAACCTCTCAGATAGTTTAATACTGAACGAAGTTTCAGACAGGGTGACTCCCTCTCGTGTGCCTTCTTCGAACTGATAATGAAGAACGATTATAAATCTGCTAAACTCCATCACAATGGCACTAACTTCTAATTGCTCGCGAATATTGATGATATCGACATCATTTGGTAGAGCACACGAGTCAGGACAGAATTCTCCAGTTTTGCGAAGGAATCGAATGGGTCTTACGGTGAATGAGGACAAAACGAAGTAGCTGATTTTTTTGTTTTTTTTTTACAAATTAACCAACGCTCAGGGGTTACCCCCTATTCATGCAATGCACAGTGTTGATCGTAAGAAAAGATTATATGTTTAAGGGAGGGGGAGGGGAAAGATAGAGTAGTGTCGGTGGATGTTTGTTTTAAAGTTCTCAATATCAAAAATGTCGGGAAAAACAGACGCAGGGAGATTATTCCAAAAACGTATCGTGCGACTGAAGAACGAATTCTCTCTGTAATGCGAGGTTCTCTTGAGAACCGAGTGGACTACGAAGTGGTGTGCTTGGTTTAATGCCCTAGTAGAACGAAAGAACACACGACCTGGTGGAATCAGGCCATGTATTTTCCTCGAACACTTACCATTGTAATACCTATAAAACAGGCTTACTCACCCTACGATCCTTCGGTGCTCAAGAGAACCGATAAAGGACGAAATATTGTCATCCCCTATTAAATTTATTACACGTTGTTGGATTCGATCCAGGAACTCCAAAAAAGATTTTGAAGCCCCAGCCCATATGTGCGAATTGTTTTCCATTTTAGGTCGAATATAGGTGGTGTAGACAATGCGCAAGTCAGCGGGAGTGAAGTATGTCTTACACTGTTTCAGAAAACCGAGACACTTGTCTGCTTCTTTCGACACATCAAATATGTGATCTTTCCAACGGAGATCACATTGAATTGATATGCCCAGAACGTCAAGAGCAGCTGACTGCGCAATATCGACAGAGTCCATATTGAGGGGAGGGAGGGGTGAATCCATTCTTTTGTGAGATAACAGAAAACATTGGGTCTTGCTTGCATTAAAATCAACTCTTTTTGCAAGACCCCACTCGGAGATTGTTTTCAGGTCATTATTGAGTGTGTCATTCATTGAGCGCCTTTTACTCTCAATCTCCAAAGAGTTTGGACGTTTGTTGAACAAATATGAATAACAAATGTTACTGTCATCTGCAAAGGAATGTATTGGGTTCTGGGTCGATGACGGAAGGTCATTGATAAAAACCAGAAATAGGGATGGGGATAGAACGGAACCCTGCGGGACTCCAGGATTGATGGATTGTCGTTCTGAAAAAACACCATCCATCGCAACTCGTATTGAACGACCCTGGAGAAAACTCGATATCCATCGAGTAAAAGAATTACCGGTACCATATGCAATAAGTTTTGATACGAGGTCTTCATGGCACACTCGATTAAAAACCTTCGAAATATCAAGAGCAACCACTTTACTCTCCCTGTAAAGGTGAATACAATTATTCCACTTTTCGGAGAGAACCGCCGTCAAGTCACCGGTTTATCTGGTCCTACGGAAACCATATTCAATAATGCTTTGAGGCTGACTAGGTAATTTCTTCTTATTCTGGTCGTTTTAGTTTCAATCTGATGCTTCCCTGTAGACATTGTATGGTCGGGAATTGATCAAAATTCGACCATTTACATGATAAACACGTCTTCTCTAATAATGTAAATTTTTACTTCGATTTTCAATCTTAATGATACACTCTACACCCTTCAGTGTATTTATAAAAGATGTTACATTATTAGAAAATGCTCACACCTTCATAACTCCTCATCGACGAGACTATAATCTACATAGTTTTCGGTTCACATCAAGAGGCAGGTTAACGATTGCATTGTCTTTATATTTACTGCAAAGACGGCAAAGTTTTCACTTCTAATTTTTCTATAACAAGCACAACTTTTCACAACTCTTTCTTTCACAACCATTATTTATTTTCATATCGTTTTAATCCATCGCCCACCGACCGTCCGACCGACCGAATAAGACAAAGAATGAAAAGTTTTCCTTTTATGCAATTATTTCATTTAGAATTTTGCATGTTTTCACAGTTAACTGTGTGTTAAATGAAAACAAACAATTCTTCTTATCCTGATTAGTTTTAGCCAAGGATAAGCGCACAACATTTAATATAATGTTGTACATGTAAATCTTATGCTCTATTTGTTGGGAACACATATGTCTGCACAAAAGTACAGTCGGTGTAAAACATGCCCGAAAAATGCTCTTTGCAATACACATTAATTAATGCAACTTTAGACTGATGGTTCCGGGAGAGCTGCTGCTGCTGTCGACCGCCCACCACATGACCAAAGACCAAACTTAACCAGCATTTGCATGTTAATCGAAAATTTGCTAAAGTTAAGATTATTGTTCAGGATACTGTTACTAAAAAATAAAAAAATACAAAATGAAAGAAACGATAGCTACTTCCAAAGTCAGTCATCATCCCACCAAAAGTCGTTTTGCCAAAACGACATCAATTGCAGCAGTACAATTTTTACATAAGCAACTAAAACAATTGAAAAAAAAAAAATAAATATAACTAGGGGTGCAACATGAAAATTTGCCAAAATTCAGCTTTGGATCATCCTTGAAGGATTAACTAAGCTGAGGTGGTGGCACCGCATAGACGACGACGTCGACGTCGTCATCGTCTTTGTGTGTAGTCGCAGGGCCAATGTCCTTAGAATGCAATACGGCTTGACTTTTCATGCTCAACACACATATGTATAATATATATTATATACATATGCAAAAAAAACCTCAAAACAAAAAATTAAAGAAAAAATATATATTGACTTCAGACATGAGCGCCAGACGAATTCTGTCTAGCCAGAATCGAATCGGATAGATTTCATTTATATTCGTCAGAGTAACTTATTTTTTGAGTGGTTGAGAGGGATCGACAGATATTAGGAGTTATGTTAATAATTTGAATAATGATTATTCATTTAAAACACAATAATTCCAAATAGGAATATCTATCAGAGGTTTTTTGTTTAGTAATATCTACTAACATCCACAGAAGTTTCTTCCCGTTTTGTGGTTAATATCACCACGAGAAACCATGTCCAAGCCATAAAGCGAATCGAGACTTCTAGAATGCAAGTTGAGCGCGCATACGTCTGGATTGATCGGTACTTAAACATGTAGACATTTTTATAGGGTCCTTATTGAAAACTGATCTTTGGTCGTTTTCATAGTCATTACCCGATCAGTTACATGATGAACATGATCTGTATGATCTTGTCTACCATAGAGGTATAATTTCGACTACTAATAGGGAATATTTTCTAGCGATTTATATCTCCCAATCATTTCATTTCTATACAAAACTATTGTGTTTACGGTTGTTCTATTATATCCGGATAATCATATCCAGTATTCGGTCCAATTAACCAGCATATGATTTTTCTATTTCGTAATTATCGAAAATTTCGCATCATCTTACACAAAATGACTAATTTTTATTTCAACAACTAAAAACCCCATATTTGTCATAAATATTAATATTGTTGACAATTCAATACAAATAAATATAAAATATTTACTCAGATCTACAAATAATATTTCGATTTGCACATAAAAATAAAATCACCATGCAATTAGTTGGTAATTGGGAATATCCCATAACTTATTTGTGTTTGGCTTATTTAAAATGAATTCCCTTATTAAAATAATTATTTGATTACACAATGCAATACTAATTCATTTGAAAAAATTTTTAATCAACACATAAAAAAACGACTTTATTACTTTTAAGTTACACGCAGAGAAAAAATATGGTTGCGCCATGATCTCGACAACTATACTTTGCTCCCTGCAATCATAAATGGTTGTCGTAATCAAAGTATAGTATTTTCAATTTTATTTCAACTATAATAAAGTCGCTATAATTAAGTTATAGTGGATATATTATTATAAAATGATTGTCTTTCTGAAAAACCATTTTATGGTTAATAAGAACCATGTTGTGATTATGAAAAATACTGCCGCCATCAAAATATGATATATAACATGATATCAATAACCATTTAGTTATCATAATATAGTTAAAAACCAAAATATGGTAGAAAAGAATCATGTTTTCGTTACGACAAGGAGTGCCACGAACAAAATATTGTAAATACCAATTATACCATGCTATTATCAATCATTGACATAAAATAATAATGGTCACCATAAAATGGTTGTATGAAATCGTAATATGATCATTGTAGAACATATTAACGTACACAATATTATTAATAATAATAATAATAGTTTGGCGCTACAGTCCTGTACAGAACTTCGGCCGAGCTCTCTCACCATTTTGAGCTGTGCGTGTTATATTTGTACTTAAAGTGGTGGGACCTACAGTTTATTGCCGAACGGCGGTGAGAGCTTTTTCATAGGCAATGTTTTACTCTCGTAGGTTTGCTATTTACTGCCGAGAGGTAGCGCGGTATAGAAAAATGTTTCTATGAAAAGATGTTGTTAGCCCCAGTCCAGGCTTGAACCGGGGACCTTTCGGCTCGCAGTCCAACGCACTGACCACTGAGCTACCGCGGCTACATTATTACTAAGGATCATATTAGACATTTATATGATTGCCTCCAATCACAACCCCATTCACAGTGCAATGCCCTTCAAATATGATCACCAGAACCATGTCTGTTGGTATCTGCTTGTATGCGCACAAGCAACAGCATTTAAATTTTAAATATCATTTTTTAAACGATTTAAAACAATTTCTCAAAGAGATCAACCAGCTAATTTAATGTTTGTAGAGAATATATCGAACATCAAATTAAACCTACATAGTAGGAAGGTTTTTTAGGGTGCAAGATATTTTACAAAATCGATTCAATATCGAAAATAAAAATAGTCAAAGTTCTAGATTGCTAATATTGCGATGTGATAGGTAAATATTTAAATATCGTGTCTATCATTTATAATTTTTGTTAAGTAATATTCATACTTGAAAAAGGAGCTATGAATTATATGACGATCAGAGTGATATGATACACAATGTTTAAGTCCCAATGGGAAATGTCATCAATGTTTCATCTATGTTTCACCTATGTTAGGACCATCGATGACCGATTGTATTTTCGCCCTGCAAAGTATTGATGACATTGTAATTAACGATGTAATGCACGTCATTCATAGATACAGCATCGAAGACATTTCATCAGGTCATGTTTCTGAAAAATTTTGACAACTTGATTGGTTATTTATGACTTGTTTTTCTAAGCTAAATTAATCTTAATAGATAATATGTTCATAATCTTGGCATATGGTGTATGACATCTTTAATGTAATTTCTTTTATTAAATATTTATAGATATATTCATCAATGATAAAATTCCAATGTCCTCGATTCAGCATTGATGACCTTGTCGTCAATGATGTGATTTTTCACTGGGTATAACGCGCAAATGCTGCATATGGGGCATTTCAAATAGTATTAAAATTAAATTAAATAAACATGAATATTGTTAATACTTTTTGAGTTGCTATTCATATGGATCTTTTAATTTGTGCTAATATTAGATACGTTGTTGATCCGGTTAGTGAGTATCAAAGTGGACCAACATCGTCCTTTTTACTATAGTTACTATTTCTTTGATTTTAATTAATTTTGTAGTTGCGGTAAAAAAACAAATATTTTATGATCTGATGATACTTTGTTGAACTTTTAAATTAAAATATATTTTTTTAGCGTGGTATTCATTAATCAATGGTTTTTTCCCCTCAAAAAGTGAAGAAATAGGATACTAACCACATAACAGTCGCCATATATGTCAAAATGTAGCTGTAGACTTTAAACTGCAGCATTTCACGTAGGAAAACATATTCTAAAATCCAGAAGAAATCAAGAAATATAAGGAGTATTATACAGCTAAACGAAAACGTTTTTTTAAGAAACAACATAGATTTTGCTGTGTCTGTAATATTCGCACTTATGCTTTGTTCTGAGTTGTCCGTCTGTTGAAACAAACTAAAAGCAATTATTCTTGATATGTAGAGATTATTTTCCCATGTATCAGAAAAGGAACTAAGCGCAATTATTCTGTATACCTCTGTATATCAAGAATAATTGTTCTTAGTTACTTTTCTGATACATAGGAACATAATCTCTACATATCAAGAATAATTGCTTTTAGTTTGTTTCAACAGACGGACAACGCAAAACAAAGCATAGGTGCGAATATTACAGACACAGCAAGATCTATGAAACAGATACATGAATACGTTTTAATTTTGCGAAGAATACAGCAACAAAATGTTGTGTTCTTTTTGGTATTTAATAGTCTTTAAATTGTCAAAATCTAGAAGAATAAATCTTGTTTATTTTCTTGATAACTAAGCAATTTGCTTTCTTAATATTCAGATGATAAATTCTAGAAAACATTATATTGGTATTAGTGAAATTTTGCTATTTCTCATATTTTTGAACATATTTTTTATTATACTCTACACTAAGGGCGAATGGGTATACAAGGGTAGGTACGCCGTTTAAAAGAGCCAGAAGATGGTATATTCCGTATGGAAATTATATGTATATTCATGATCAGATTGACTTTTTGAGACGATTTAGCTAGATATTCGTCTATCTGTCTGTATGTCTGTATGTTCACCTGTTCGCGTATCTGTGCGTCCGTCTGTCTGTGAAAATCACTATTACAAGAAAACTATAATGCCTGAATCAATAAAACTTCTAATTTTGATTACTTACATAACTACGTTATCTGATACAAAAAATGGGAATGATCAGTAGATTGTAACCTGTGAACTAAACATTTATGTTCAAATACCTCAATAACACTGACAGCTTTCCTTTATATCACCCGAAGAAAAATGTTTTACTCAAATATATAAGAAAAAAAGTTTTTTCTGCAAAACCACATGTAGTTCCCGACAAAAAAAATTGAATATCGGTACACTTACCCTTTCGTACTCAAATGAAAGGAAATCTATGTATATAAAACTCATTTTCCGTTTGTTTGTTTGTTTGTGCGCTATGCAAACGTACACCTGTGCACGGATTTTCTTAAAATTTGGAATATATATTCTAGAGACCCAGAAGAAGGTCACTACATAGTTTTCGTTGACCACGCCCACTTTTACGCCCATTTTTGTTTTCGGTGTATAACGCAGATTCATAGCAAAACCACTGAATGTATTTTTCTTATAATTTGCATTAATATGCTATAAAGTCCATGGAGTATCCTAAACCATATATTGACTAGATTGGGCAAAGGGGAGTGGCACTTCCCATAGAACCCAAAAATTCAGTACGCTTTATCTCAGCCCTAATGATATCGATTTCAACTAAACTTTAAAATTGGAAGTTACTCATCTTACTTAATCTCACCACATCAAAACTCACCACACTTAAACTCACCACACTTAAACTCACCACACCAAAACTCATCACACTAAATTCATCACACTAAAACTCACCACACTAAAACTTCTACTGGAAAAACACTACGGGGAAGAATTCTACCGGGAAGAATTTTACGGGCACGAGTCGTGCACGGGTCCAGCTAGTTCTTAATATTTCTCTACTTCCAAATTTCACATGTGACCTAACCTTCCTTACTTCTTAAAATGGAGACTGGTCTGTGGTCAGTATCGAACTTTATTTCATTTCAGAGAATTGTATTGGAAATAGCAAAATAACACAAAAATGCATATTTTCATATGAAAACTAGACAAAATCTCTACAAATTCCCATTTTTTTTTATTTTCTACCTAACTACAAAATAAACGAAAAATCCTTCATAGGATTTCAATAATATTATTTGAATATTTCAAACATTTTTCAAGACTACGTAACCGTAATTTGTAACCGGTTTACCGAAAACGATTTGCTATAAAAATTAAAACAATAAGCTTAACCGAAACAATGGAAAAACCGAAATCGATAGCATTACTCGATTGGATTTCAAAACTTGATCAAAGAATATATTGCACCGTATTTTTCTGTGAGTAAAATTTGTTAGAAAAAAAGGAAAAGTAATAAATAAATTTCGCACCCGTGCTGCTGTCTGGATTCCAATTAAATATTATTTAAGTGGAAGTGGAGTTTGCGCGTGCGCATGATCAAAACGGTCCATCACATTTGTTGGTTCCAGACATGGTATGATTTGTCAGGTTTAGAAGAAGCACAAAAATACGAGAAAGAAGAACTAAAAAAAGCCAAAGAAAGGCTGCTGCAATAAGGAGGCACAAGGAGCCAGCCAAACCATACCAGAGTAGAGCAGCAGGCCCCCACAATTGATGATCTCGTTGCAAATAAATATTTGCGCACAATCAGAAACGTGGCAATTGTTGGCCGATGGATGGATGTTGGCTACGCTCGAAGGCAACGTGTTGAAAAGGGGCGTTGCAACATCGTGGTCGTGGTGGGTCAAATTGCAAATTATTTGCAGGTCAAGTAAAAATTTATAGACACAGTCAATTGGTGTGATTAAATGATGGTGCACAGAAAGTTGTTATTTTTATGTGCAACACCCACGTGTGGTAAGCAATATAAAATGCTCAATAGTGAAACTTTTGATGCGATTGAATTTATTGAATGAGTAGCAAATAAAATTAAATGTCGTAAATTAAAATGAAACGTTAAGTCGTTGAAATTTAATATATTGAATTTTATTTTTTATTTTTTACTGGTTGAATTTTCAAGATTTTGAGAAACCACAGGTGGTGCTTTACTGAAGGTGCTAAATAAACGTGCCATCAGATTTTACTGGTTTAGCGTTAGAATTTATGATTAATCAAAATTTGAGAAATTTTCTTCAGTTACCTTAGCGCTGAACTTGTCTACTTGTTTTTAGTTTTTTTTTATTATTATTTTTCAATATCTTTTTTTTTATTTTATTTTATTTTATTTTTTATGCTTCGACGTGCTTTCTGAAAATCCTTGAGGAGTTAACAGCAAAAAAGCGCGCATAAGAATTGATTTTCTTATCCTGAAAATTGAGAAAATAAAAAGAAAATCCAAGCATTTCTTGAGAGTTCTTGCGAGACAAGTAGATTTATAGATACTCTACATTGTTTACCTAACATTTTGTGTTTCAGGTTATATTTTAAACAACTACACTCAGAAAAATTCCATTAAATCTCATTTAAATTGACCAATAGGACAGCTCTTGTTTTAATAGTTGTTATACTATTAAAACAATAGCTGTCCTATAAATATTTTCATATAAAATCAAATATAATTTAATAATATTTTGTGGTATTTAATGGTATTTACAGATTAAAATAATTGTTAACACTACACCCAGAAAAAAATACTATATAAATAATAATTTTTTTTACTATTAAAAATAGTCAATAGAATAAATTATTATTTTAATCGGAAAATACCATTAAATACTAGAAAATACCATGACATTGCCATTGAGTTTATATGAAAAGATTTATTTTTTGCATACTATAAAATCAATAATTGTCCTATTGACCAATTTTAATGGGATTTGAGTGAATTTTTTTCTGGGTGTATTGATTAATTTAATAGTATAAAAACTATTAATTTTATGGTGTACGAGAGTTCACTTTAAGTTGCTTAAAAAGATATTTAAAATATAGCATTTCAAACAATTTTACATTGCTGCAAATTTTTTTGGATTCCACACATTCCATTTACTATTTAAAACTTAAAATAATTGTTAAACCGATTGACTAATTTAATAGTTAAAAAAACTATTAATTTTATGGTGTACGAGAGTTGACTTTAAGTGGCTTGAAATGTATTTAAAAAGTCGCATTTCAAACTAGTTTACATTGCTGCAAAACTTTTTGATTTCACACATTCATCAATTTGTATAATAAAATTTATTTTAACGCCGAAAAAAAAGAATACTAAAAAAAATCATATTATTCGTTGGGGAACAGCGCTTCCTTGTCGCCGTCGTCCTTTTGTCTGCTGCTGCTGCTTCTGCTTGGATTTGATTTTTATTTCTCTCTTGTAGCTTATTGAATCTTTAATGCAAATATTTCCTACTTTATTTTATGATTTTATTATAAAGCACTTTCTTATACATTTCGCTGTCCTTCCTTCCATCTGTCTGTTTGGCTAGCTCTCTTTCTAAATCTCGGTCGCCGTGCAATTATATTGAACATTGTCCTTGAACATGGTCTGGGTCTTGGATGTGGTCGTGGTCGTGCCCGCGCATAAAGTTAAAAAGGTCAGCGGACGCAGTTAAAAGTAGAGCGAAGGACATTGATGAAAAAATCGCCTGGAATGGGTACGCGAAAGTATGTCAATTATAATAATAATAGTTTGGCGCTACAGTCCTGAACAGAACTTCGGCCGAGCTCTCACACCATTTTGAGCTGTGCGTGTTATATTTGTACTCAAAGTGGTGGGACCTACAGTTTATTGCCGAATCCGAACGGCGGGTGAGAGCTTTTCATAGGCAATGTTTTACTCTCGTAGGTTTGCCATTTACTGACGAGAGGTAGCGCGGTATAGAAAAATGTTTCTATGAAAAGATGTTGTTAGTCCCAGTCCAGGCTTGAACCGGGGACCTTTCGACTCGCAGTCCAACGCACTAACCACTGAGCTACCGCGGCTATTAATATTTTTTATTTGAATCGAGTTAATTCGTGTCAATTCCATAGATTGTAGTTACTGTATAAATGTATACGACTGGAATAAAAACTCCAAAATGTTTGCAATTTAAATTTAAGGACTTCTTTAAAACTGGAGAAAACTTAGCATTTTTGACTGATATTTTGCAGTAATTTTTATATCAAATATACAAGCATTTGAAACACATTATATAAACTGGAACCAATTTAAAAATTAGAATCCAAAAAACGAGTAATTTTGATCGTTAGTTTGGACTATACTCCGCATAACCATAAATTATTTTCTTACTTATCAAGATTCAAAATACATAAAAAATCTAATTTAAATTTAAATATATTTAAAACATAACAAATGCTTATCATTTGCCTTCACAATTAAGAGAAAAAATGCACACTGAATAACTCATTTGGCAGGATGTTAATCGAACGAACTTTTCATTGTTGTAACCGAAATACATTTGTTGTAAACACATGTCATTGAAATGAACGTACCATTTTTTTTACTCTAACCGAAAAGTTAGTCCGCGCAACTGCACGTTCGGTTGTCGTAACCTCATTAATTCATTCACTCGTTCATTTTCATTCTACCAAAATTGAGCTTCTTGTATTTGTTATTACTACTGAGTAAATTGTTATATCAACAACATAAATGACAAACGGCAACCTCATGGCTACCAGCAGTTCGGTTGGCAGACTTTTGCTAACTATTATGAATACATATAGAAATAACGAAACGTCAACACAATACGAAATTCATTAATTCAGTTATTATTTCAAACAAATATACAGGATGGTTCGCTTTGAGGTGCAAATATTCCAGGGATTGATTTCTTGGTTCATTTTATGAAAAAAATTGTTTTAGCGTTAGGATCTATTTGGAACACCCAATGATATACAGGGTGTTTTCCAAATTTACTTTACACAAATTGATACAATCGTATACTTAATAATAACTTTTACAATTTATAGCCCAGAGCAAAAATATTACATTCATTTTAAAGATAATCGATCACAGTTTCTAGTAAAATTTTAATATTGGCATTTTATGTGGGGTGCGCTAGAAGATTTTTCTCATCAAAGTAAAAAAAAAAATTAAATATTTTTTTACAACTTTTTTTTTTTAAATTCAGTTTTTCTCGAAATTTTCATCTATTATTTTCTTTATCTTTTTTTAATATTTGAATGTAACATAGTGTAGTCAACAATTTCTTCATACACTGTTTTTTATCTCGCACTTACCATTTTCTTTGTAGAGCACTCCTTGTAGTGCTCTCAAAATTCTCAAATTCCCCAAAATATTATTTTATTATAAAACAATATTTTTTGCATTTATTTTACAATATTTTCATCCAAAATACTAGTATAAAAGTGTTCTCTCCATTTAGGAATTAGTAGATATAAATAAATTGTGTGCGTGACATATTTACGCATTTTTAATAAATATACATTACATAAATAAGTTTTACTCCACCGACTTAAATGTTGCAACAACCTCATGCCTAATGACTTGGCGGTTGCCAAAACCTCATGCACATCGAGCAGGCGATTGCCACAACCGAATTAAGAGGTTGTTATTTTATTAGTTTTTACCGCTACCGAATTATTAGGTAGGGCAATTTAGTTGATTGCTGCCACCAATCAATTTTCTGTGTGCGGCTTTTAATTTTTTTTTTGCGACTTGTTTTGTAAAGGACTATATTCAGATTAAAGGGTATATTCAGATTACGGCGCACTGTTTATAACACCCTGAAGATCTGTCTGTTGAAATCACATTTACATGAAATCTAGGTCATTGAAACCCCTAAGTTAAATTACCTATATATCTATACTGGGTGGGATTGAAAATGGGCGTAATCGGTCGATTGTGACTTATATTAAAATACCTCATATAACGCAAACATCGACGTGTGAAATTTATGCTCAAAAATATATGTACAAATTATGTTTTCCTTTGAACCAACTTTTGGCTTTAGGAGAAATGTAAATTCGGTACACCTAACTGTTCGTACATATGAGCATTTCCTGTGGTTCCGGACGGGATATATATCTCGAAAGAAAGATGGAAATTTCAAAAAAGTCAGCAATTTTGCGTACAAATTATTTTTTTTGAATTATTTTAAAAAATAGCTGAAATCATGTGCTTTGTTTTCATATTTACATTTTGTTCCTAGAATTTATAGTTTTTTCATAATAAATCACAGAAATATTCCGGACGGGACAAAATATTCCGTATAGAAATTATCAGTACGATTTTAATTCTAAAAATACTTTTTGAGTACAATATATTTTTTTGAATTATCTGAGAACATAGCTGAGACAATTTACTTAATTTGTCTGTATGTATACTTTGTTCCTAAAGTTTACAGTTATTTCGAAATAAATCGTAGAATAATTCCGGACGTTCCGTATCGACATTTGCACTACGATTTTTTGCTAATAATATTTATATATATGACAATATTAATAATCATTATTACGAATTGAAAACTGATGTACTATTCGAATTTCTAGATGTTTTTAAAGTTTTTTATTATTTTTTTTTTACTTTTTTTGAAAAAAAAAAAACTATTAGAACGTCTTTTTTGACATATTTCAAACAGAAAAAGGTGGAGTTTGTCTCACAAGCTGTTTATTTTCTGCCCATTCCCAAAATATGCCGTAAATCTGCCAATAAAAATCCACAAAAATTTACAACTTGCCCATTTATCTGTTTGCTTGACCGTAATATGCCGGAAATACTCCTGAAAAATGCCAAGAATTTTATCTCGGGATATAATATATTTGCATTTCGCATTTCAACTTTTAAAGAAATTTGTTTAATTCAAAAACCATCGAAAGTTAGAGCATTTTATGTATGTCTAGTTAAGATTTTTTTAACAGAGATTAATTCAAGTTTTGAATTTTTTAAAATCACGAAATTTAGAATTAAAAAATAGTCTGATATTAAAACCCTTAATTGAAATCTATTAAGAATTATTTTTTATAAACGAATTTTGGTTAGCTATTGAAAAAAAAACACCATTGTGACATATTATTCTATACAAAATTTGACAAGAAATTCGAATTTAATTTTAAAGTTTAATTTTAAAAGTTTTAATTTAAATTTTAAGTCTATATTTTTGCGCAATTATTTTCCATAAATCCATAAATCCAATTTTCCATAAACTCCAAATAACAAAAGAAAAAAATCTGAAATCAGACGCAATAGATACCCGGGAACATGGAAGAGCTTATATGGCGCCACTGCTAAGGCAAAGTTTTAAATTTCAAAATTCCCAAAAACAAAAATTTAAATAAAAACAAATTTTCGACCAAGTCTAAAAACGTCGCCAAATAGCGATGGCGACGCGGCGGCAACTTTTAAAGCTCCGATGCACTGACTTCTCGAGAATTTAATACATGCAGCGAGCGCCTGCGCACAAGGAAATTTAATACTTTTTCAGAGTGAAAAACAAGGCCTCTATAATATACATATATATATAAATTTATTTGAACACAAAAACTCTCTGCCTGATTGCGCTTTAATTAATAAACGATCAAAATCAACTTAATACATGTGGTAATAAATAAGAAGTAAACTCATGGAAAAAAAAATAAAACCAAAACAAATGCAACACAACGCAACTAAAAGAAGATATCAGCGTTAACATGGCCAAATAACAAAACGGCCTGTTAGCCGGCCACGCCCGTTGCCAACGCATTCAATGCATTAGTACACAGAACTAAAAATTGGCTGTTAAAATTGAGAATAAATGTTTAAAATTGAAATTTAATATAATGTTTTAAAATTAAAAGAAATTGTTTTCAATTTAAACGAATGTGATTTCAATTTAAATGAATTTGTTTTCAATTCAAATGAAATTGTTTGTTTTAAAATCGAATGTTTGTGAAATGTCCCTGAAGGTATGCAGCATTTATAGTATGAAGTATAAATGTGAAATGCATGCATATTTCTAGGGGCAGCATTTACGCGTTAAACTGAAATTTGTGTTCGATGTCACCCTGCTCGTCCTATAATTCGTAGACTCTTTTTGAGGAACAACATTGAATAAAATACACATAATAAGTAATAGGAATGTGGGTAGATGCAGACCGATAGTGAATAGTATTGGCTTTAGCAAGTATATATACACACAGAAAAAAATTACCTCTAATTCCATTAAAATTGGTCAATAGGACAATTATTGATTTAATAGTATACAAAAAATAAATCTTTTCATATAAGGAAATGTCATGGTATTTTCTTGTATTTAATGGTATTTTTCGATTAAAATAACAATTTATGCTATTGACTACTTTTAATAGTAAAAAACTATTATTTATATAGTATTTTTTTTCAAGTTGTACCATACGAAAACAGAAAATACCGGGGTAAAATATAAATAAAAGTACAAAAATACTATAAATAAATAAATAAATAAATAAATAAAAAAATTATACTATAAAAATTTATATATAAAAAAAATATATAATATAAAAATATTTTTTTTTGTATATATTACTAAAAAAATAATAAAGGGTTTTTCAATAAAAGCGCTACAAATTTTTTTTTTCAAGGGTTTTTCAACAGGGACGCTACAAAAGTAGAGCGACAGGGACAACAAATGACGCCATATTTCTTGTCGCTCTTTTGACATTTCTCTTCAGTAAGATTTGCCATTTCATGATGGAAAGATATACGAGCCAACAACGAGTCGAAATTATTAAAATTTACTACCGAAATTCGAATTCGAATATCTTTCCATCGTAGCCGCGGTAGCTCAGTGGTTAGTGCGTTGGACTGCGAGTCGAAAGATCCCCGGTTCAATCCTGGACTGGGGCTTAACAACATCTTTTCATAGAAACATTTTTCTATACCGCGCTACCTCTCGGCAGAAAATGGCAAACCTCCGAGAGTAAAAAACATTGCCTATGAAACAGCTCTCACCCGCCGTTCGAATTTGGCAATATAACACGCACAGCTCAAAATGGTGAGAGAGCTCGGCCGAAGTTCTTATAGAACTGTAGTGCCAAACTATTATTATATTATTATTATATCTTTCCATCATGAAATGGCAAACCTTACTGAAGAGAAATGTCAAAAGAGCGGCAAGAAATATGGCGTCGTTTGCTGTCTCTGTCGCTCTACTTTTGTAGCGTCCCTGCTGAAAAACCCTTTACAATAAATTAAAAACATAATAATGTAAAAAAATATTTTTTCAAATTTTTCACTAAAATTAAAAAAAAGTTTTGTTTGTTTTAGTAAGAATTATTTTAAATTGAATTGCAATTATTTTAAGCGCCTTTTTGTTGTCGCCCTTAATTAATTTTAATACAATTTCATTCAATTTCAAATTTTAAATCAATTTCACTCAGTGTAGCAAAGCAGCAAGCAGGCTCTAATAAAGGCTTAAATAAAATAATGATGTTGTTGTTGCTTTTTTTTTTTTTGTTATTTGCCTAAAGTGGCTGCTTCTAGAAGCAAACTCATTGAAAATCATAGCAACTTAAACCAGCATCAGCACAACTTAGAAAACAACAAGCGATGACGACAACAACTTTGTGGTAACTGATATTTTAGCCATATTTAAAACCAAAGCCAACTGAATGCAGCCAACATAAACTGCAGGCGCTTTTAACCCCGCCAGCAGCAGCAACAACAACAACAAGGAGTTAATTTTCGCATTTTCGTAATAAAATTGCTGTTGACGCAGACATGATTATTTAAATGAACACATTAGACAAAAATCAGGCGGGAAATATTTACAATACGCCGTCGTCGTTACTAGGCGTGCGCGCGCGCTCCTTTGCTCGTTTTGCATCTAGCAATATTGCTGTGTATGATACAACAATGCAACAAATATGTTGCAAGCAACACATAAAACACAAAAAAAAATTAAATAAAAATACAAAAATGCAATAAAAATCGATTGATTTGTATGCCCAAAAGCGTAGCACGCATTGACGTGTTTCAATAGAAATTTCACCTACACAAGTTCGACGTGATCAGTGATTATGACCTGAGCAGATATTTTTTTACATCTCGCATTATGACAAGGACATGATTATAAGTGTTTCTTAAAGTAATTTTTAAATAATGTCACAGAATTGCAGTGATTTCTTTTGTTCGAAATCGAACTGAAATTTATTTCAGTACATTGGGTTATATTAATAATAAAAATCGACTTTGCTCAAAACTTGAAGCAAATACTTCGAATTGTCAAAATGTTCAGCATTTTGCTTCAATTTTTTTTATTACCCCCTTGGCCCCTTGTCTCAAGTATCTAGAACTCCGATATGGCACTAATTTTATTATTTATTAAATATATTTTAAATTTATTAAATACAAAAATAAATTAAATATAAAATTGTCTACACCAGAATCCAGTTTAGTATTTTCTATGGGAAATTAAGTAAAACTAACATTGAATTTGATGGAACATAAAGGGTTTTTCAACAGGGACGCTACAAAAGTAGAGCGACAGAGACAGCAAACGACGCCATATTTCTTGCCGCTCTTTTGACATTTCTCTTCAGTAAGGTTTGCCATTTCATGATGGAAAGATATACGAATTCGAATTTCGGTAGTAAATTTTAATAATTTCGACTCGTTGTTGGCTCGTATGAAAAAAACTTGAAAAAAACTTTTGTAGCGCACTTATTGAAAAACCCTTTACAAGAAAGTTTCATTTTTACTGAAAATCCAATAGTTTACGTAACACAGCGCCAAGTTAGAAAAATACTCTTAATATCAAAAACGATAATTTGGGTATTGTAGTTTAGTTTGCTGGGGAGTTACATTTAGATATAGCCATAGTAAGGGCTAGGGTCACTTTTACCTTGTCCCAATCCGTTACATGAAAACTATGATCATGTTATGATAAGGTCTTCCAATTAGGGTAAATTTATACTATGGAAGAAACTCAATTCTTCAAATCTGTTCAAGATATTAAAAATACAAAAAAATCGGTTGAATTTGTGAAAGACATTTTTACTGAGATCAGGAATCGGAATACGACAATTTTTGCAACCGAAATCGGAACCGTTAATAAAACAAATGTGTGGAACCGGAACCGCAATCGGATCTTTTCGAAAGTTTTTTTCGTTGGATCCGAAATCTTGGAAACAGAACCGAAACCGACAATTATAGTCCCTATCAGGGCACGCAAACATCGGAATCAAAACCGATATCGGTACCATTTCGAATTTGGAATCGGAGCTGTTATTAAAAAATGTGTGGAACCGGAAACGGGATCGAAACACATATACATTTTTTCGTTCGAATCGGAACCTATTAAAAATATTTTAAAAATCTTGGAACCAGAACAGGAACCGACATTCCAAAGGATTTTAGTCCTGAAATCGAGAATCTACTAATACATTTAGAATTTTCAGAATATACAGAATTTAATTTTTCAATTGAAAAAATTTCAGTCGAACTCAAATCTTGTGACAACAGATTAATGTGAAAAATTAATTGAAATTATTCAAATTCATTTCAAATTTCCTGAAAAGAACAAATAAAATTTAAAAATCTAATTGAAACAAAAAATGTTCATTTGAATTCAATATTTGTTTAATATAATTTAAATTAATCATTAGAAATGCAGAAAATATCAATTCTAATTAGGGCTGGACTCTTTTCAACAAAAATCCAATCCCATGGGATTTTTTGATTTTGTTGCATTTCTTTATTTGTTTGATTTTAATAGAATTTTTGGATTTTTTTATAAATAATATAATTTCAATAGAATTTATCGAATTTTAAAGATATTACTTCACACCTTTTCGCTGCCGAGAACTTTTAAAATATGCTCTATCAACAGTTTCTGTCAATACCCTAGTAGAAATTTTGGTAGGGCCATGGTCATGAAGTGATCATGTCATTATTTGAGATGATCGGTATATGACGAGGCCCATAATGTCCTTGTATCGCAGTGTCCTGATCATGTATTGACCTCAGGCCATGATCATGTACTGATCGGGCAATTCCCCATTTTAATATTTACCCGACAATTGCCTTGTCTGAGGTTTCTCTCATAAATCTCGATCATTGCCTGATGATAATTTCATTATCAGGAACAAATAATGTAGCTATGATCGGGAACATTGACTGTTTAGATAATGGAAACCTGGCTATGGTAAGCATGATAAGGGCATGCAAAGGCAATGATCATATTTTCTCTAATAGGGATTACCCAACGAAAACCCGATCATTTCCCGATGGCGCATCGGGAAAATTTCTACTAGGGTAACGATTGATACTAATTTTATATTAGTCGAATTATTTGAATATTTTAAACACATAATGTTACATTTTGTTACATATTTTTACTGACATTGAATTTGTACCTATTCAAAATAATATTTTTTAAATAAGTATCAAATATAGTAATTCTCATTTATCGATATGAGGAATTTATGCTAAAGGGTTTTTCAATAAGAGCGCTACAAAAGTTTTTTTCTAGGGTTTTTCAACAGGGACACTACAAAAGTAGAGCGACAGGGACAGCAAACGACGCCATATTTTTTGCCGCTCTTTTGACATTTCTCTTCAGTAAGGTTTGCCATTTCTTGATGGAAAGATATACGTGCCAATAACGAGTCGAAATTATTAAAATTTACTACCGAAATTCTAATTCGTATATCTTTCCATCATGAAATGTCAAAAGAGCGGCAAGAAATATGTCGTCGTTAGCTGTCCCTGTCGCTCTACTTTTGTAGCGTCCCTGTTAAAAAAACCCTTTATTAAAAAAACTTAGGCGGGATCTGATAAGTTATAAAATGCAATGATCAGCTCTCAATCAAACGCATTCTTAATTTCTACTAGGGACTTTATCTGTTTGAACATTTTATATTTTCTTTAAATCAACTTCATCTCGTATGCACAAGCGTACCTGCTGTTCTTGTCTATTTCCTGCTTCCAATGACAATGTCTTTAATAAAATTTTAATTTCAAAAAATATAAAAAAAAACTTAATACATCAAAGTGTGGTGATGTCTTTTGAATTACTAAACGTAAAACTGAAGTGCCAACAATTAAAACGTATGATTAAAAACAAATTCGAAAACAACATTCACAACAAGTTTGCATTAGTTGGCAGGAACCTTAGAAGCTAGGAAGGAATCGAAACAAACAAACTAACTAAACGAAAACAACCAAGAGAATGTCGGGGCAAAATAAAAAAAAAAAATAAAAATAGTTATAATAGTAATAACTGCGCCGCATTCCATGTGTAGCAGGCATTAATTCAATTCGCACAAATAAATGTCAGTCACGCTCAGTGCAAAACGAACCGAACGAGAACTGAACCGAACCGGACCGGACCGAGGCACAACCAAATCAAACGGAATCAAATCGAATCGAACCAAAGCGATACGATCCAATCCAATATGAACCGTTGTCAATGGGCTGGCGGTAGGTCGGTCGCTCGGTCGCTATCGCAAGTATTAATCCAACCGAGCGGCACATGTAACGCTGCTGGTCGTTGGTTTCCTAGACCAACAGACAGACATCCATCCATCTGTTCCAACGCAATGTTGCGACTCCGAATAGAGACGGTAGTATGGGTACCCGATGGTGGTGCTACGGTTACAACCCGGCAACTGGCGCTAAGTCAATAAGACTTTAATTTAATTATGCGACTCCAACTTAATTAGTAACCGGCGTTAGTGGTACTTGTTCTCGTTGTTGTTGTTGTTATTCTTGTTGTATTCCTATTACATTATTTTTCAAATTCTATTTTCTCTTTTTATAGCATTTTATTGGCCCAGTAGTGGTTGTGGTCGGTCTCGTGTTTATTACTACTATTGCCATTGAGTCGCCCCGATATTAATACCAATAATTGAAGGCAGGAGCTAGCTGGCATTCAATGTTGATAGTCATTGATCAAAATGTTTGTCATTTCAGCGAATTCATTCGCAGTTGTTGAATTCTAAATGATTGTCGACCGAAACATCGACCGACCGTCCGTCCATCCGTCCATTCATTTGTCCGTCGAATCGAATGTGGGCTGCTGCCTCTGTGACTTTGTGGTATTGCTGGCATGGTTTGGTTTTTGATGGGACGGTCGTACAGTGGTATGTGGGCTCTTTGGTGCACATACGAGGCGCCAATGGCCTAACAATAATTCTGTCTGTTGCGCCTGCAAGTGTGGGAAAAATGGTTATCGGTTGTTGTTCTGGTTGTTTTTGTGGTTCTTGTTGTCGTTGTTGTTGTTGCATTTTAAGTACTTATCAACAACTATTTACTCTTGACGGTGGGTCGTATAAATTGTTGAATAACCATTAGACAAAAACTATACATGGCGAGAAATTTCTGAAATAATGCCCTAAAAACAAGAAATTCTTGGTGATGTTTAAAATAAAAGGTTTTTCTTCGCTATTTCTAGTGCTGAGTCGATTGAAAATATTTTGCGTTATTAAGGGCCAGTAGTTTAAACTTAGTTTAAACTTCGTTTACTTTAACTTTTCGAGCAGTTTTTCACTGACAATTTAAGTTTCAATCAGATCAGTGCTTAAAATATGACAGCACCGACATCGGTGGGTTAAAATAAGTTTAAACTACGCTTAAAGTTCACTGGAAAGTACGATGTTACGTTTAAACTAAGTTTAAGCTACAACTAGCACTGAAAAACTAGCCCTAATGTTAGGTGTATCGAATTACGATTTTTTTTAAAAGATCAACGTAACTAAGTTCACAAGCAAAGCACTATTTTTATATGTTTTATCATAAAAGTTCACTTTTTCAGGCAAAAATGTCCCCTAAATTTAAAGCTGTATGAGTTATATCGTCACTGACACGGCAAAGGGGCGAATATGCATTTTTAAAAATGTTGAGAATAAAGTTTAAGTTCTTTAAGTTCTTTAGAAATTAGTAAAAATTAGTTCTTTTTTTCAATGTTGGTTTATTTATCAATTAGCATAACGTATATAAAATGTCATTGAGTTTGGACAACTTATTGAATTGGAAATACGGATTTTGTGTAGCTATATAGTGACCAAAACGTATTTTTTAGCAATAACTTTTTGAGGGTATAAGTAAGACAAAGTAGTTTGTGTAAAAAAAAATAATTGTTTGTTTTTAAAGCACCTATCAACCCAAGTAACCACTTTGTGGCAACTTAAGTGGTAGCCACACAATTGCCATTAAAGTGTTTGTTCCAAATCATGCAAAATATACTTATTTGCCACCCAATTGCCAGTTAAAAAGCCCCGGGGCGAGGCTTAGTTGCCACAAATTTTGATCCATTAAAGTGTCGGTTCACCTATTTGGAACATGAACCGGTATTTTAAATGTGGAACCTGTGTAGATTAAAAGCGAGTTGGGAAAGTTAGGTCACATGGGTAAGTTCGGTCACATGGGGCGGATTTTTATAGTCGGTCGGGCCCGACTATGGAATACCCTACACCTTTGGTGGGGATATTAATGTGGGATATTTAATTGCATCCTTAATTTTAAAGTTTTTAATTATGCTGAACCTCCCCACCTTCAGAATATTATTCATATATCAGAAATTTACGTCTTATATCCCCATAAATTAAAAAATGTATATAAAAGTATAAAAAAACTAAAAAAAAAAATTTGAAAAATATAATTGGGCTGACCACGCCTATATTTAAATTTTGAAAGGCTAATATTTCATAGATTTGATTTTAATAATTTACGAAACAAACTTCCACTATGAAAAATCGGGAAATAATGAAAAAAAAGTGGGCGTATCACGCCCCTTTTTGGACCACATATTCTTAGGTGAATTATAACAATATGTTTTAAATTTTATAACTATATCTTGAATACTTTTCGAGTTAGTAGTTCCTAAAGAGTTATATAAAAGTGACTTGTATGGGAGGTGGGCGTGTCCGTTGACCGATTTGGCTCATTTTCAAACTCAGTTCCTACTTTTCGCTAAAATATATTGAGACGAAATTTCATCGCATTCTGATCAATATTTCTCAAGTTATTCTGTATTCGGACAGCAAGACGGACAGACAGACAGACGGACATGGCTAAACGGACTCGGGTAGTGATGCTGATCAAGAATATATATACTTTTCCATACCGGACACGCCTCCTAAGGGGCGTTACAATATATGCACAAAGTTAATATACCCTGTACCTCATAGGTGTAGGGTATAATAAAAATAATAAAGATCGTACGCAGTGCCATTAACGTGAATGTTTGTTGTGTAATAAAACTGCACATAATGTCAAAAATATGCTATGGCATAATAATATAAGTTTTTACGAACAGATTTTTCGGCAGACTTCAACTCTAATTTAACAAACGGTTCAAGTTTTCGGGTTAAAGCTTATATTCTACCCTCTCTAATTTTAACGTGCACCTGAAAAAATGAAATTTGTGAACCTTATTTTTTTAAAAAAGTGATTTATTAAATTATACTATTTCGACTGTCCTTTTTTACAACCCAACGTTCCATGGACATATGTAGTGAATGTAATAAATGTTTTGTGTATAATAATATACATTTATAACATTTTAAAGTTAATAAGCTATATTATTTATAAATATGTTCCTATTAGGTTCTTCATTATATACATGCAACATATATTTTATGATTTGCCACTATTTTGCCACGTCATCACAACAAAGTTAGCTTCGTCCATTATCGTATATGTTCCATTATCGGAATGTATGACTTATATATCACAGCATTGTGACATTATCTTGCATTGTTCCAAACATGTTCTTAGCAACCGCTTTGGAACTAAATTTATGTTCCATTATCGGAATGTATAACTTATATATGTCAGCATTGTGACATATTATTGCGTATGTTCCATACATGTTCTTAGTCACCGCTTTGCAACTCAAAATTACTAGTTACACATTTACCAAAAGAGTTTGTAGCAATTTTCGAGCCGTAGTTAACTGGGAATTGAATCCCTATCATTATTTCTGTTATAGTGTTTAAAAAAAAGAAAAGATTCACCCTTTTGGCGAGACAAGATTTTCAAATTTCGAATACGCCTTTTTGGTTTTGCCTTTTGTTGCACACGATTTTGGCACATTATACTTGAGGAAAAAACTACATTTGTAAAAAATTACACATTCGTCCCTTTGGTATGATATAGACGATACACCCAGAAAAAAATACTATATAAATAATGGTTTTTTACTATTAAAAATAGGCAATAGGATAAATTATTATTTTAATCGGAAAATACCATTAAATACTAAAGAATACCATGACATTGCCATTGATTTTATATACAAAAAAATAATTTTTGTATACTATTCAATCAATAATTATCCTATTGACCAATTTTAATGGGATTTGAGGGATTTATTTTCTGGGTGTATGTACAAAAATGGTATGAACTAGAGATGGGCACGTGAGTAGATTATATTGTGATTCACGTGAATCACGCGTGATTATGATTGAATCATAAAATTACTCACGTGATAGTAAGTTATTGTGACTGAGTGTGAGTGAGTGTGAGTGAATGAGTGAGTAGCCCAAAAACACCGTAAGTGTGCGTGTGTGAGTACAGTGAGTGAGTGTAAGTGAGTCGAGTATTTCGTAAAATAAAAAAATCTCAATTTTACAATTGGGAAGGCGTCTGCCAACTAGTCATAACTATAATAAATCAAACCCTTGCTAACCGACTGTAGGTCATCTACCCACCCCTTCTTTAACTCAGAGGAAGTTGCAAGGTGTCAGCCAACAACTGATCTAACCCCTGCAAACCGGCCGAACTTAGTATGGTCTAGTCAATTTTGGTTGGGTCATGTCAATAATTTTGTTGATTGGTTTAAAGGACTATTCATGAAAATGGACGTGTAATTATTTTTTTTTTTATATACCCATTTTTGTAAAAAGTTCAATTTTCAATTTCAAATATACTTGAAAACTCAGTATTGACTTTATTAAGTTTAGTTTGTTCCAGGGGTTCCAGCAGGGTCCCGTTTTTATTCGAGTTATAAATGTAGTGACCAAAAGAAAAAATCACTTCAAAAGTAGTTTTTACCACAGTAAGTTCATCCCTGGGAAATTTTACCGAAGATTATTTTGTTATTGATAGTTCTTTTCCAGAGATAATTCTTTCCAGAGACAATTCTTTCTCAGATAATTGTTCCCCAAGATTTTACGCGAATTCTTCACCGGAAAATTATTCTTCGAGGCACGTTTTACATTTTTATATTAAGAGCAAATCGAAGATCTTTCACATTTCCAGCTCCGTTAAAAATTTCAATATATTTTATTAAAATACCTTGTTAGGTACATTATTACATCATTATTGCGGTTTAAAGATGTTGGTTGTATTGTAGGTGCCACACTCAGTCGACAAATCTCACCAATATATACCCTATATTCTGCCCAGGTTTACAAATGAAATGTGTATGTTTATGAATTCTGAAAACAATAGCAAAAAACGCGTAATTTAGCTTGAATCACGCATGATTGTGATTGAATCTTAATTTACTCACGTGATTGTAAGTGCGTGTGAGTAGAAAAAAGAACGCCGTGAGTGTGCGTGATTATAAAAATTCTTCGTGAGTGTGAGTGAGTGAGCGTAAGTCTAAACTCACATGCCTATCTCTACATCCAGAAAAAATTCTCTCAAATCCCATTAAAATTGGTCAATAGGACAATTATTGATTAAATAGTATACAAAAAATAAATCTTCTCATATAAACTCAATGGCAATGTCATGGTATTTTCTAGTATTTAATGGTATTTTCCGATTAAAATAATAATTTATCCTATTGACTATTTTTCATAGTAAAAAACTATTATTTATATAGTACTTTTTTCCGTGTGTAGTCTGAACATAAGTCAAAGGTCGACGATCACGCACAATATCCGAAATCAAGTAATCTAAGGACTGACTTTAATAGATTTAGCTCTTCTAGTTTTCTTGTAATAGTGATTTCATCAGACAGACGGACTTGGCATCAAAACGACTTGGCAGTTGATGCAGATTAGGAATATATAAACTTGTTCTTACTGACCACGCCTCCTTCGGGGTGCACAGAAAAAAAATCTTCAATATTATTTATTCATCAATATTATGATTTTTTTCTAAATATGGCACATTTTTTTTTGCAATATTTAGAGTTCTTAATTAATTAGTTTTTGTTTAAAATAAATATTTTGATTGAATTTTGGTTTGATGATATAATATTGATCATATTCTTCAAAATGATGTACATATAATTTGTGTCTTATGTATTTTTTCATTAATGTGATGAAAATTAGTCATCATAAACACTTTATCAAGTGGAAAAACACTTTTTGAAGTCATTCATCAAATGGATGATGAATTCGGGATCCGTACGAAATATCGAATAAAAAAATGTCGAAACCTTAAAATGTCGAAATTATAAAAGCCTTAGAACGCCGAAACAATATGTAGCCGAATCACAAAATGTCGAAAAATATTTTGAAGCTAGAAAATGTCGACACATTTTTTACACTATAAATACAAAAACATTTTTTTTATAGGATCAAAAAATGTCGAAAATTAAAATGCCGAAATATCAAAATGTTGAAATACAAATTTCAGATCCTATATGAGCAAGTCCACACCAAATCCAGTGGCAACTCACTCTCTTCGATTTCAATGATATTTTGGCAACTGATAAAGTGTATCGGGATCTGCATTCACCATTTTTTTTTCCGACCACTATTTCCAAAGATATCACTTTTTCCAGAGATACAGTCCAAAGTTAAAGTTGTCAATGATAACTTTTGTTTAGTGGTTCCTATTGAAATATACCTTGATGCTAGAAACATTAATAAGGTTTCGTTTTAAAACTAATAAAACAATCTTTTGGAAAATTCTTCTTAACATGAACATATGACCAATTGTCGTTATCCTTTTTTGATTTTTTATAAGTGTTGAAGCAAAATTCCAAGATGCTATTTTGAAGGCAGCATATTTAAAAATCTCCGCATGAATCCTAGAGTAGCTAAAAATCAGAATTCCTTCTTTTTTAATATCTTTATCTTCGAGTTTTTTCGACATTTTCCATCATTTTTTCGGCAAAAAATGATTTCGTCATATTAAATTGCGACATTTTCAGTTTTCGGCATTTTGGTTTTAAACATTTTAGTTTTCAACATTTTTTTTTTGGAAATTTTGGTTTTCGACATTTTTGTTTTCGACATTTTCAGGTTTCGAAATTTTTATTTCCTACATTTTTGTCTTCGGTATTTTTAGTTTCGATATTTTAAATTTCGACTTATCGTACCAGACCCGATTAATTCATAATATTAAAGCTTTGCAGTCATCAATATTAGGAATCCTTCTTCAGTACAATGAATCATAGTTTGAAGATCGACGTTCATAAATATGAAAATAATTTTTTTTTATGTGTTACACACGGAAGATGAAATTGAATACACCCTTTCACTTGTAGTGTAGTAAAATAATAAAATTATTTCGGAAATTTTTTCTTGATGCAAATAAGTTATTTCAACTTTAATAAAAAAGAAATCACGATTTGTATTTCATTTCATTAAAGGTATTTTATGGCTGTGAAATAATATTTTAGTAACCAGTTCTTAAATTTCAAACGTTAGATTACAAATATTATTATAAATAATATAATAAACTCATCTGTACCATGTGTATGTACCATAAACTAGCAAACATTAGTTTATACAGCAAATAAATTAAATACTATAAATAAAGATGTTTCTATTAAACACATGTATTTATAAATTAAATGATTCTACTGGTATAGTAAAATGTATAATTAAACTTTGTTTAGCAATAGCATCCTCACAACAATATTAATAAATTGATGTAGCAAAACAAGTTTGGTATATTTATAGAAAGTATTCACTAATTAAGCGAAGTGTACACAGAAAATATTTTGTTCATAAATTGAATGAACGACTATGAAAAAACATCATTCTATTTATGAATTATTTATCGTATATATGAATCGCACATTTTGTGCGGAACTAATGCGTTCAAAAATGAAATGAACGTCGTTCAATAAGAAAATATTCATAATTATTATGAACAAAAATTCATAATATTTATGTACCATAAAGCAGTGCAGTTTTCACGTCATGTGCAGGAAGAAGCAAGACTGAAAAATAAACCAGTTGGGAAAGTTAGATCACATTTGAAATTTTAAAGTAGGGACATTTTATAGTAGGTGTTATTATAATAGTTAGGATTATCAGAATTATAGTCGGTCTAAGCTGGGTATACGAATCCTGAAAATAACTACAAACATTCAATCGCTGAAGAATTTCCATTCATTTGATACCCATATTTACAAATGGGTAGGTGTATCGAATTTCGATTTTTTTTTTGGAACCACAAGTCGTTTCGCGGGTGAACATTATTTTCATGTATTTGAGCATGAAGTCAATATATATTTGACCAAAAAAAGTTTACCTGAACACGTATACAGTAAAATTCACCAGTAGATGCGTTTTATATGATAAATTTGAATATAAGTTGTCGGTTCACAGGTCATAATTCCCTGACAGACAGCGTAGATATATAAGTAATCTAAATTAGGAGTTTCATTTATTTAGCTCTTCTAGTTTTTCTGTAATCGTGTTTTCTAAATTGACTCAGGAGGTCATGCTGATCAAGAATATATATACTTTTCCATACCGGAGATGCTTCCTTCTGGGTGTTACAAACGGCGTACCAAACTGAATATGCCCTTTCACTCTTAGTGTAGGGTATAAAAACAAAAACAGTAAACAAAAAAAAAGTACTATTGAAAAGACAACACAAAATAGATGGTGTTTTAGTATTTCTGTATTATCGAATTTGTGCACTTGGAACCATTTTGACCATTCTATAAATAGATAATATCATGTTTAGTGCCCGTCGTCGATAATCGAAGAAACGGATACAGCATTTGTTAAAATAACGACTGAATTTAGATGACTTTTTGCAAATTTTTCCTGCATTTAAAAAATATATATATCAGTTGGTAATATTTTCATTGAATTCTAAAAATTAAAATCAATTGCTATATTTTTGATTTTCTTTCGGTGTATGCAAATGCTGCATGAGAAATAAATTTCGAATTTTGCGTTATAGTCCAAAGCTGCTTTTATCTAATAGTTCAGAATATTTATCTAAGATTTGAGCAACCTGCATTTGTAAAACTAGCACTGAAGTAACCCGCACGAGACCTCAAACAACTCAATTATTTTTTATCGTAGACCTCAACGTTTTTCTTAATACCTTAACTAAAGAAAAAGATAAAAAAAAACCTGCATAAAATTGCAGAAATTTTACCAACAACTAAAACAACAATAAACATTAAACAACTATAACTATGCCACCATATATATATTTTTGAATAATTTAATGATTAAATCTTGACAAAAGTTAAGCTTTTTAACTTCAAAATGAACAATGTTTTTGAGTATATTTTTTCATTTTAACGTATAATTAATACTATAATTAATTTTTTGTGGAATTTTTAGGGCAGATTCACGCCATATTTTGGGAACGGGCAGAAAACAGACAGCTTTTGATACAAACACCGCCTTTGATATGAATATGTCGAGGAAATGTTTCTGAACTGCCTCGACCCTGCCAAAAATTTTGTCTGGAAATTTGTTTAAGTTGACAAAACCCTAGACAGTATTTTTGGGATTTTTCAGGAATATTTCGGGCATATTTCTGACAAACACATAGATAAATGCAATATTTTGGGAAGTGTATAGCAGGTCGTAACATTTTGTGAAATCTTAATGGCAGAATCACAACAAATTTGGCAAACGGGCAGAATATACAGCTTTGGTACAAACTCCGCGTTTTTCTGTTTGAAATAGGTCGAGGAAATGATTCTGAACTGACCTCGACCCTACCAAAAATTGTGTCTGGGGTAACAAACCAAAAAAAAAATGTTTTCATCGGGTTTGTTATTCTGGCATGAATCACAAATTCAAATCGGTCACAATAGTGCGGTTTGTCACAATTGTAACAATTGCGTATTCTGTCAATTTTATTATATATGTTTATTGACGTAAAAGTCTGAATCAATTGTCATTTTTAACAATTGTTATTGATAACAATTGTCATTTTTAACAATTGTTATTGATAACAATTGTCATTTTTAACAATTGTTATTGATAACAATTGTCATTTTTAACAATTGTTATTGATAACAATTGTCATTGCTCGTTAGAATAGGGCTCTTAATTTCCTTTAATTTTTGTTCAATTAATTTATTAATCAATATTATTAAATATTTAATCAATATAATTAAATGCCATATTTGCGATGAAACGATTAAATTTTTTTTTATTGATAATTTATTTCTATATTTAAAAGTCTGAATCAATTGTCATTTTTAACAATTGTTATTGATAGCAATTGTCATTGCTCGTTAGAATAGGGCTCTTAATTTCCTTTAATTTTTGTTCAATTAATTTATTAATCAATATTATTAAATATTTAATCAATATAATTAAATGCCATATTTGCGATGAAACGATTAAAAATTATTTGTATTGATAATTTATTTCTATATTTGCACATACATCTTTTTTTTGTGTAGTAAAAAATATTCAGGAGTCGTGAACGGAAACAAATAAATTATTTTTTTCTTTGCAGAGCGCGACCAGTTTTATTTAAGGATTCAACAATTTCATTTTGAAATTGACCATTTCCCTTATTCGGATTTCGCTGAAAATTCTGCACATCGTTTTTTGACTCTGTAAAATAAGGCCCCACCCCCAACAGTTCTCACTAAAACCACAATACTACTTCTCAGGATGTTATTTAGTGTTTGGGGCTTTATTTCGTTCTTAAATTTGGGGATTTCTTTAAAAATAAAATAAAATCTCATTTTTATGTGATTTTATTTCATTTCATTTTTATTTCAGTTTCAAAAATGGTGCTTTATTGCATTACGAAATAAAGTCCCACTTTTGGGGAGATAAAGGGTTTTTCAATAAGAGCGCTACAAATTTTTTTTTCAAGGGTTTTTCAACAGGGACGCTACAAAAGTAGAGAGACAGGGATAGCAAACGACGCCATATTTCTTGTCGCTCTTTTGACAGTTCTCTTCAGTAAGGTCTGCCATTTCATGATGGAAAGATATACGAGCCAACAACGAGTCGAAATTATTAAAATTTACTACCGAAATTCGAATTCGTACAATGGCAAACTTTACTAAAGAGATATGTCAAAAGAGCGGCAAGAAATATGGCGTCGTTTGCTGTCCCTGTCGCTCTATTTTTGTAGCTTCCCTGTTGAAAAACTCTTTATTTCGTTTTTATTTTAGGGTTTTGTTTTATTTTATCTTTCAATAGAGCATTTTTAGCAGTTTTACTTTTCTCGATTTGATATACACAAAATCCATGTCAGTCTAATGATCATGTCTTCGCTAATAGGGTAAATTTCTACTAGAAAATAGGACAAATATCTTCAAGGTTAAATTTTCTACAAATTCGTACATTTTCGAATGAAATATTCAAATATTAAAACCTTAATTACATAAAAAAAAGAACAGGTGACTAAACAAAACGATATTTATCAACAACTTAAAACATAGAAATTCGTTTAAATTCTATATATTTGTTCACCGGAAATCATAAAGCGTCTGTTGATTTCGTGCTTTTGTGCAACCATCACAAAGAAATATCTTCGAATAATGCGATTGTGTCACGAAACACAAGAAATACAAAAGAAAAAAACCTAAAATTTCAACAGAAAAAGTCCATGAATCGCCTGTCGTTGCAAAACAAAAATTAAGCCTTAATTCCTAATATCGTCGTGCTCAAGTATAACTTATGGCCAGCGATATGTCAACACACGTAAATGTCAAAATCGCACGCGAAACTCTCGAAAACTTTCACTGGAAAAAGTCGTTAACCAAAAAAATGTCGCGACAACAGTTAATGCGCTCAGAAAGGACAATGACGAGCCGACATGCCGACCGCCCAAGGATATGTTTGCCAAAAAAAAAAAAAAACAAAGAAACTAGTGACAGAGTCCTCAGACTCATATCACTTTCGTCCATTACGAAGGCTCTATAGCCACAAAAGGATTTCTATTCTACGCTGTTGTATTCAGTAATTGTGCACGACTTCAAAGTTTCATGTGCCCCCTCCGCTGGACTTACAATATGTACAGTTTTTCAAATTTGTTACCAAAACAAAAATTATAAAAAATGTGACACTTGGTGTAGAAATAAAAAAAAAAAATCGATGAAGTCGCGTGGAGGGCCGATATTCAGTTTTGTTCATTTGCACAGTCATCGCCGCGAAGCCAAATAACAGCGAACATATTAAAGGAATTCCAGTGACTGCTAAAAAGTGTCAAATTATGTCGCATACATTGGAAATTTGCGACTGGCCATTTTTAGTTTTTTTTTCTTTCGATTTATTTATTTTTTGTGTGTCATGTGTGGTATTGGTGCTTTTTTTTAGTGCCGTGCAGAGGGTGGCATTGGCTGTCATTTCACTTTCACTTTTCTCGAAAGTGCCTATACTCCGTCCACATCCTTCTAATGGGTGGGCTTTGACTATTGTACCGTGTCACCCGCTGATTTCATGTGTGTGCTGTGTAGTCGGTGTTCTTTGTCTGCATTTTGTGCGTCGCACACATGTTGAATTTTCTTTTTGTTGCGCATCGTTCGATTTATTGGGCGGGTTCTTTTTGCACACAATTTTTGACATGGGAGTGGGTTTGGATTTGGTGTAGAAATAATGTATACATTAATATTTAAAATTGGTAACGCATTTGAGAATCAATATAATTAATTTTTTCACTTACTAACGTTTTCAAAGATGTTAAAGCCGTCCAATATATTATTTTCTAAAATTTTTCGTACACTGTTTTTGTTGAATATTTTGTTTTCAACCATAGCGTTGTTTTTGTCGAATATTTTAATGTTTTTTTTTTAATTTTGATTTTAATCATTGCGTTAATTTTGTCGTCCAATTTTTTTTCGGAAATTTTCGAACATTGTTATTTTCATCGAATAATTGTTTTTTTTATTGTTTATTTCGAACATTGCGTGTTTTTTTTTAATTATTTTATTACATTTTTTTTGAATTTTCGAATATTGTTGAATTTGTCGATTTTTTTTTTTTTTGGAAAATGCTGACTTTGAACATTTCGTTGTATTTCGAACAATTTGTTTTATTTCGTTTTTAATATTTTAACATTATTTTTGTCGAATACATTTTTTTATGGAATATTTTTTTTTCGAACATTGTTTTTTTAATACTTTTTTTTATAACCCAAAAAAATTTTGCCGGTCAAACTTTTTTTATTTTTCGAAAAAAACATTTAATTTATTACATAAAGGGTTTTTCAATAAGAGCGCTAGAAACGTTTTTTCAAGGGTTTTTCAACATGGACGCTACAAAAATAGAGCGACATGGACAGCAAACGACGTCATATTTTTTGCCGCTTTTTTGACATTTATCTTCAGTAAGGTTTGTCATTTCATGATGGTAAGATATACGAGCCAACAACGAGTCGAAATTTTTAAAATTTACTACCGAAATTCGAATTCGTATATCTTTCCATCATGAAATGACAAACCTTACTGAAGAGAAATGTCAAAAGAGCGCCAAGAAATATGGCGTCGTTTGCTGTCCCTGTCGCTCTACTTTTGTAGCGTCCCTGTTGAAAAACCCTTTACATTCCCAAATTTGTAATCAAAAGTTACGACCAGTCTGTGGTCCATCAATATTGGAAGTCATCTGAAAAGAGAATTGTGCATCAACGCTTCTCAAAAATTATTAATGAGAGATACATTTTGTTAACATTTATATATCTCGCTTTTCAACCGCATCTGAAAGGTTTCAAATATAAAGTTTTGTCTCAATAAAAATTTAATTTTTCAAAAATAAAGGTTTCTCTCATACTAAAAGTTTTTTGTTTCATTTAATTTTTGGTTCACTGATTTATTTAATAAGTGTTATTTAGTGAGATTTATTCAGGAGCCTCCGAAATTGTTAACCTTTATCTCTGATCTCTGATTAAATCTTAAACACTAAAAATATTAAAACAAGTGTGCAGCCGCGATAGGGAGTTGGAGTTAAAGGGTTTTTCAATAAGAGCGCTACAAATAAGAGCGGTTTTGGATATCAATGGAATTCTTTTTTCCTGTAAAACTACGTTCGATGCCATTATGTATGGAACTCGATTTCTTTTGCATGGCCCCCACGGGCACCCCCCACGGGACGCTGAACCCAATTTTAGACGGTTTTCAAGCATAAATCGGCCGAAACTGCTGCAATTTCACGTTCGATATTCGTACGAAGTTCATCAATCGTCGCTGGCTTGTTGACATAGACCATGTAGCGATTCCCATTCACAGTAACGTGCCGGTCTTGATCATCACGGAAGGAGTACGGCCCAATGACGCTGCCGGCCCATAAACCGCACCAAACCGTAATTTTTTCGGGATGCAATGATTACTCATGGAGTACGTGTGGATTGCTGTCTGACCAATAACGCATATTTTGTTTATTGACGAAGCCATTCAGCCAGAAATGAGCCTCATCGCTGAAGCTGATTTTTTGAATTTTTACTACCGAATTTCGGTAGTAAATTTTAATAATTTCGACTCGTTGTTGGCTCGTTACTGAAGAGAAATGTCAAAAGAACGGCAAGAAATATGGCGTCGTTTGCTGTCCCTGTCGCTCTACTTTTGTAGCGTCCCTGTTGAAAAACCCTTTACTTATCCTGTTATATGTAAAAGAATCGTAATGGAGCTGGTACACAAAGTGGGTCCTGTTCAAGCAGGACTTCGTTATTTCGA
Organism: Dryomyza anilis; assembly: GCA_951804985.1. Classification (NCBI taxonomy): domain Eukaryota; kingdom Metazoa; phylum Arthropoda; class Insecta; order Diptera; family Dryomyzidae; genus Dryomyza; species Dryomyza anilis. Next base: position 52,545,850 of record OX638134.1, on the reverse strand, counting down.
GTTCTCCGTCTCTGTTTTTTTGTTTTCACTTCTACCGGAAGAATTCTATGAGCAGGATTCTACGGAGAAGCATTCTATGGGGTAAATTCTACTGGGAAGCAATCCTCGGTGAATAATTTAACGGCGAAGATTTCTACGGGAAAGCAATCTACGGGGAATTAATTTACGGGAACAGTACTCGGAAGTATAATCTTTGAGTAAAGTGGTTTTGGCGGGGAATTATTTTACTTTTGGTCTCACTTTTGGTTTCGTTTGGATGCACGGATCTCTGCTAGTATACAATATTATTATTAGATTAAAAAATAAATTCCTATATGATTAACAAAATTATTTTCAAACAACTTCATTCGATATGAAATTAAAGACGTCATCGCCCGTGAAACATTATTAAATTTATAACGATTTATTAAAAACTGTTCCATGACTTAAAGAGTAGAAACCAGGAGGCACCTCTATGCATAATTTTTATAGAGTGTTAAAATCTGCCGACAAACACGCCATAAACCAACCAACCGCCGCGACCAACCGACCGACCGCCTGACTTTTGTTTACAATTTCTTAAAGAGCTTAAAAAATAATCCGCGTTGAATTTTTAAATATGAAAACTTTTTACTTAGATTTAAACGCTTTACAAAACCAACCACACAGCAACTTAAAAGTAACGTTGTAGCATTTTTTTTTTAATTTTTTTTTTGTTAAATTGAAAACTTTGATTCAAATTTGAGGCTCTTGAAGCTTTTGACGTGCTATGGCTTCTTGTTTGACTTCAAAGTGTTGGCATTGTCGTCTCGTCCATGTGGATGGCGGTGAATGCAACACAAATTTTGAAGAAGCCGACTTTTGCGTCTTGTGCGGTGCGACGCGACGCGACGCAACGCGGCTTGACGCTTTGATGTGTTGTCGAGTGTTGTGCAATAGTAGAACCATGTGAGAACCAGAACCGCTCAAGGCGCGGCGCGCCGCACTTTTGAAAGAAGTTTTTCGTTTCTTAACCGGAAATCGTTTGCATGCGAGTGTTTGGCAAAAAAAAAAAAAAATAAAAGAAAACAGAAAAAATACCAGAAAAATGAAATAATAATACTTAGTAACAAGTGAAGGATTTTTCTATTTTATAAATTGGCTTTTGCATGCGAATGGGTATCGCATGTGTTTTGCCATTGAAATCTACTCAAATATCAATGAATGAATGAATGTTTCTAAACCATAAATAAGCCCTTAAAAATCATTTTATTTTTATGTTTACAACCCCCACATTCGTGAGGCACTTTTTCTGTTCAAGCCTTTTTATGTTTTTTTTTTCTTTTTTTTTAGTCCTTAACTAAATTCCAACAGCTGCTTAATTTCGTCAGCAGCAGAAATTCAAAAATGAAAAATCTCATTTTTATTCTCAACTTATCTACAATCTTTCTATTCTAGTACCAAAGTACCAAACGTGTTGAGAAAAATTAAAATCCTTTATTTTTGAGTTACTACCAACCTGAACAGGTTGTTGATGAACGATTAACGTGTCACCCCGTAGGACTCTGCACCTCTCGATCGGAAGTGCTTTACATCCTGCGTTCGATTGAGGCAGCGGCGCACATGCTGTGACCACGTTTGATCGATTACGCAGATTGCTACGCATGCGCACACATTCAGGGAAGTAGATATCGCAAGGATGTTGTTCCTGACGTAAACAGGATTTTGTCTTATGATTCGACATGTGTCATTGTTAGCGCTGCGTGAGAGATATAATCAATGTTAAATATAAAATATTCAAAAATACCGTACATGAAAAAAAAAATTATACTTTTGCTTTTAAGGTTTTTCACAGATGCTGTAAAACTATTATAATTTAAATAGGTTGATAATAAAAATAAATTAATATTTATGATGATTCGCAAGATGTGCACAATAAGCCAACATATGACACAGTACAATTACACCATACTAAATATCAGATTTCTGTCTATTTATTATAATTTAAATTATTTTGATAACGAAAATATATTAATTTTTCCAAAAGAAATATGGGCATTTCCAGAAAAATGCCAACCACGAAAAATTCAAAAAAAATCAAATCTTTGAAATAACGTGAAGAATACGATTCAACATATTAATGAACAAAAACATATAATACAACATATATGTACCTCATATTGAAGAATGCTGTTCATTAAAACAAATTTCAATCAAAAACTTTTTTGTATTATTTTTTTTAAACATTTTTTTTAAATTTTTTTTGAATTAATTTATTCGGACCATTTTTTTTGGAAAACCTTTTTTTGTTTTTGGATTTTTTTTTTCAATTAATTTTATTATATATATTTTTTTTTTAATCAAATTTTTTTCCAATAAAATTTTTAAGTACATTTTTTTAATTATTTTCTTTAAAAAAAAAATATTTTGAAAAATTCGTAAAAAAATAACATTTTAAATTATTCATATAAATTTTGATTATATTCATGAATATGACTATTTCGTTCTTCACTAAGAGTTTGTATGAATAAGTTCATATATATAATTAATGTATACATCAATATGTAAAGGGTTTTTCAATAAGAGCGCTACAAAAGTTGTTTTCCATCATGAAATGGCAAACCTTACTGAAGAGAAATGTCAAAAGAGCGGCAAGAAATATGGCGTCGTTTGCTGTCCCTGTCGCTCTACTTTTGTAGCGTCCCTGTTGAAAAACCCTTTATATGATCGAATTCAAAACATTGATGTCGTTTGTCATTAATATTATAGTTCTTCAATATAATGAATCATGGTTTGAAGAAGAAATTCATCAATCTGATGTACATTTTTTTCTGCGTAGTTGGCAATAGATTACCTACAATTATAATAGTGAAATCCCGTCACAATGAAATACAAAACGAGTTTGGAAAGTTAGGTCACATGGGACGGAATTTTATAGTCGGTCGGGCCTGGCTATGGAATACCCTACACTCTTGGTGGATGTATTAGTGGTATAATACGGTGGTATAATTTTCAATAATTTAATTAAAAAATTGATGTAAAAGTATAAACAAATTAGAAAAATATATGTGGGCGGACTACGCCTATATTTAAAATTTTGTAAGGCTAATATTTCATAGCTTTGATTTTAATAATTTACGGCTCAAATTTTTACTATGAAAGCCCTAGAAATAATGAAAAAATTATATGTGGACGGATACCTCCCATTTTTGAAACATATATTTTTAGACGAATTTTAACAATACGTTTTAAATTTTATAAATATATATGTAATACTTTTCGAGTTATTCGTTCCTAAAGAGTTCTATAATAGTGGCTTGTATGGGAGGTGGGCGTGTCCGTTGACCGATTTGGCTCATTTCCATACTCAGCTCGAATCACACGATTGAATAAACAGTCAACTTTTGAAACAATTTTCAAAACAATTTAAATATCAATCGTGTGATTGCCTAATTTTCCATACAAAAATTGGGCAATCACACGATTGATATTAAAATTATTTGAAAATTGATTCAAAAGTTGACTGTTTATTCAATCGTGTGATTCGAGCTTCAGTTCTAACTTTTGGCGAACACTTATTGAAACAAAATATTTTCGGACAGACAGACAGACCGACGGATGTTGTCTCAACGGACTCGGGTTGCGATACTGATCAAGAATATATATTCTTTTCCATACCGGCCACGCTTCCTAAGCGGCGTTACAATATCTGCACAAACATAATATACCCTGTACCTCATAGGTGTAGGGTATAAAAATCACGCTAAAAGTTCGTAAATCAATAACTTTTTATATAGCGTTATTTCTCGCTTGAAAATTCGACAGAAAGCTATTCATTTGGGTATTTGCATGGTACTCAATAAAACCTCATCACTATTTTCACTGAAATTACAAATTTATGTCGATTTTCATAGGTATTTTTAGCTTGATAATCGACATATTTTACTTTTATTCAGTATTGCAAAGTTACTTGTGTTGCGTTACTACTACTTAATCTATTCCACATATTCTGAGACATGTAGTTGTAAATATTACACTAAAATAGCGCAAAAAATGAACGCGAATTTCAATAAAATGTAAAAAACACACTATTTATGACGTACATTTCAAAAACACGCTCTGCAGCTGTTTTTGTAATACCTATTTTAGCATATCACCAAAAAAAGCGTGAAATTTAATACATTTATAGTAAAATTACATTCTTTTTTTATAGTGTACGTTTCCCACTTTACCCCAGAAAATGTTTTTTTTTTTTATATAACGTTAATCCTCGCTTGAAAATTCGACAGAAAGCTATTCATTGGGTATTTGCTTGGTATTCAATAAAAACTCATCACTATTTTCAGTGAAATTACAAATTTATGTCGATTTTCATAGCTATTTTTAGCTTGATAATCGACATATTTGAAATTATTAAAAACACACTATTTATGACGTACATTTCAAAAACACGCTCTGCAGCTGTTTTTGCAATACTTATTTTAGCATATCACCAAAAAAAGCGGTAAATTTAATACATTTGTTGTAAAATTACAATCTTTTTTTATAGTGTACGTTTCCCACTTTACCCCAGAAAATGTTTTCTACTTTACCCTAATATGCAATGTTAAATTATTTACTAAATCCGTTTGTATTTCAAAAGATATAGAATATGCGATGATTTTAAACATGCCGTATTAATTAAAATGATAAAATTCTCACTTTTTTATAGCAAACACCAGCTCTCTAAAAAAAAAAAAAACATAAAAAAAATTGTTTTCACTTGTTCGCGAATAGCAATAAAAAGATTAATACCTTGATAATAACCATTGATGAAAAAGTTGTGCCAAATTAAGAACCACTTGACTTTATTTTTTAAAGTGCATAAACTTGTCCAATTGTTGCAATTTCCCACATCACTTCATTTCTTACTTTACCCCAGGCTCTCCTATATTTATTAAATATAAAAAAAATCGAAAACATTATAACTGATTTTTTTATCGAAATTAAGAAAATTTGGAAATAAATATATTTTATAAAAAAAAAAAAATTTCGAAAAAAAATTTTTTTTTTGACAAAAAAAATATTTCCGAAACATACTTTTTTTTTATTTGAAATATTTATTAATAAAAAGTTATAATTATAAATAAATGTATAACAAAACATTTTACTACCAAGGATGTGTTATAGTTTTTACGTACTTAGTCCTTAAAGCTCAACTTTTTTAAATTTTCCCGTAAAAAATAGATTCGCTTCGGTTTCAGTCCCTGGCTATGATTATGAATTTTTAATTTTCCTTCGAAAACAATCCTTTTAAGAGCTTCATCAACATTCACAAGCATTTTGCCAAAGGATTTGCGCTAAAATGCAACGCGTTTTGTGTTCCACGCGCAACATACAAAGCACTTGAGCATGAGCACGTATAACGTATATGGGTACCGTGTGTTTGGTGAGGCTCTTAATGTCTGTCTGTCTGCCTATCTGACGCCTACCGCCTGCCTGCATTTTTAATTCACATATCCTCACGAGCACACATTGCCACTCGTGTGCATACATTAAAAATGCAAACACATCTAAAAAAAAAAAAAAACACAAAAAAGAAGTAAAATTTCATAAAGATAAAAACAGTAAAAAAATGCAAAAAAAAAATTATTAAAAAAAAAATCCTCGGACGCGCCTAACGAGGCGTTTGTGCCGCGCGCGACACCTTTGCCGCGCATCTCAGCGCTCATCTGAGTGCATCTCGCACACGGCAGGACCCTTCAAGGGTTTTGAAATATTTCACATGTTTTTTTTTTCATACCAAATTCAAGGGTAAATGCAGTGAGAGGAGAGCTGCAGCCTAATGAATGCAAATACTGCACATTTTTTGTTCTAGAGTTTTGAAAAAATGCCCGCGACTTCGGTAGTCATTTCTGTCAGTGCAGCCGACAGGACAGGAGGCAGGATTTTGTTAATGTTGCGTAGACCAAGCACAAACAATGGAATGTCTCAAGTGCTGCAAAAATTCATTCGCATGCAACTGAGTCGGGATAATATCAGCAGTAAGTAACACCAACAAAAAAAAACACAAAAAAAAACAGCCAAAAATACTCTAAAAGCTCAACTCTTTTCCTGTGACCATGAAATGTTTTATTTTTTGCTTTTGTTTTTCTTCCTCTTCTCTTCATTTGACTAAAAATTAAAAACAAAACAAAAATATGCACAAAAAAAAAATAAAAAACGGAAAAAATTAAAAACTGAAAGGCTTAAAAGGCTCTTTTATGATTGTCCTTTCATTATTGAGCGCACACAAAGGGTTTGCAAATGAGTTGAAATTTTTTTATTTTTTTTTGATTTTTCATTGTTGGTAGAAAGCATAGAAAAATATAATGACGACTTTCTCACACTGAGCAGTGTTTGTTTCTTGCAGGAAACAAATTATGCTTATGGTTGTTTTTTTTATTTTGCTTTTTTATTTCAGTAATTAAAGTTAAGATGCTGCTCTAGACGGTACAACAGTGAAAAATAGTAAAAAACTATTAAATATTACATGCAACGAAAATAAAATTATTTATAGCAAACATATTATCATTTTTTGAACATAGTTGACTGTAACAATGATTTCAAAGTATTTCGCATGAATTTTAGTAATCATATTTTCAAATAATTATCAGTATAACTTTATTATTTAAAATATAAGAAACATTTGTTTCAAACATATTACGTTTCCTTGTTTGTAGGAAACATATAATAATTTAAAAAAAAAAAAGCATAGAACAATATAAAGACGACTTCCTCACACTGAGCAACGTTTGTTTCTTGCAGGAAACGAATTATGCTTATGGTTGTTTACTTTGTGTTTGTTTTTTATATCAGTAATTAAAGTTAAGATGTTGCTCTAGACGGTACAACAGTGAAAAAAAACTATTAAATATTACATGGAACGAACATAAAATTGTTTGTAGCAAATATATTATCATTTTTTCTGAACATCGTTGACTGTCACATTGTTTCTTGCAAGTGAAAAAAAAACTATTAAATATTACATGCAACGAAAATAAAATTGTTTGTAGCAAATATATTATCATTTTTTCTGTCTTTTTGACTGTCACATTGATTTCAACGTTTTTTGAATGAATCTTAGTAATACTTTTAATGCTTTTTTCAAATAAATAACAATATAACTTTATTATTTAAAAAATCAGGAACATTTGTTTCCAACATATTACGTTTTCTTGTTTTTAGCAAACATATTATCATTTTTGTTTTTGCATTGTTGGTAGGAATCATAGAAAAATATAGTGACGACTTTCTCATACTAAGCAGTATTTGTTTCTTGCAAGAAACAAACGGTTCCAGACGGTACAATAGTGAAAAAAGTAAAAAAAACTATTAAATAATACATGCAACGAAAATGAAATTGTTTGTAGCAAACATATTATCATTTTTTCTAAACATTGTTGACTGCCGCAATCATTTCAATGTTTTTCTCATGAATTTTATTAATACTTTTAATACTTATTTTAGAAAATTTAACAATATAACTTTATATTTAAAAAATCAGAAACATTTGTTTAAAACGTATTACGTTTCTCTGTTTGTAACAAACATATTATCATTTTTTTTCAGAACATATTTGGCTGCCACAATGATCTAAAAGCTTTTCGCATGCATATTTTTAGGACTTTTAATTCTATTTTATATAATTAACAGCATAACTGTATAATTGAGAAATTCAGAAACATAAGTTGCAATCATATTCTGTTTCCTGCAATATTAAGTTTACACTGCATAAAAGAAACGTTTAATTTTCGGACAATGCTGTCTATACAGCTTATCATCTGCTTTTTATTTCACAGAAAAACAAATTTCGTTTGCAGCAATCTTTTTTTTTTTTATATAACATATTATCATTTTTTCTGAACATAATTGACTTTCGCAATCAATTCATAGTTTTTCCAATGACGTTTGTAATACTTTTAATGCTTTTTTTGAAATCACTAACAATATAACTTTATTATTTAAAAAATCAGGAACATATGTTTCAAACGTATTACGTTTCCTTGTTTGTAGCAAGTATAATATCATATTATCATATGTTTAGCTGTCACAATTATCTAAAAACTTTTCGCATGCATATTACTAGGACATTAAATGCTATTTAATTAACAGCATAACTTTATTATTGAGAAATTCAGAAACATTAGTTGCAATCATATTATGTTTACTGCTTTTACTGTTTACTGTCCTAATTTTACACTGCATAACAGAAACGTTTAACTTTCGGACAAAGCTGCTTTAAGATCTGATCATCAGCCATCTATTACACAAAGAAACAAATTTCGTTTGCAGCAATCTTTTTTTTTGTTTATCAGCGCAATAACTCGCCAGTTTTTATAATAATTATGGTAAATAACTTTAGGACGAATGATATCATTCAACAATAAAAATATGGTATTTTTAAAAATTTGTGTGCATTTTTTACAATTATTTTATGTTTGCTACGAAACATAATGTTACTTACGTATAAAAAAATTAAAATAACATAATGCTATGCAAACACATTACTCAAATATAATTTTATAGAATTAAATTTAAAATAAAAATTACATATTTTATATGTTTATTAAATGCAACGTTATTTCTAGAATTATCTATCGTTATCTTTAAACTTCATGGCAACGGTTTATTATTTGCCGCCATTATATTATTAAGCCGTATATTTTTTTTGTTGGCATTAGATTCTTATCGCATTTAACGAAAATTTATTGAAAATAATAACATAATGGAACTCGAACTCAAGGAGTCATGTCAATTACAATTAAATTTATCGCGGTCTCACAATAATTGCTAAATAAAATATCACTTGAATGGTTGTGGCCGGTGTCCAAATGAGCATTCAAGTAGCTGCAGCTGAATGTCTACGTTTAGACAGAAAGTTAAAATAATTGTTAAAAAAAAGAAATATTTAAGTAAGGTATTTCTTTAGAGATTGTTTTGCGATAGTGAATATTTTTTGAAAAAATTCCACAAAGAAATTTAAGCGGTATCTGTGAGTATTACTCATAGCTACCTACAATTGGATATCAGCTACAGATAGACATGCATGATGCCCATTAAATTAATAAACAAAAATATTAAGTTTGAGAGTTTAAATATACTAGTATTCAACAACAAGTATAATTAATTAAATTTCTATAATATATATACTAAAATCAATACTGGATCATGACTTTAAAATTATTTATACTAGGGATATATGCAGCAACACGAAGGAATAACAAACTTCTAAAATCCAGAAGGAATCAAGAAATATACGGAGAGATATACGGAAACATTTGGATTTTAAGAAACTATCCACTTGGTTATCCAAAAAGTTACTAGAGCAATTATTCTTGAGGTTTATGTTTCAAGTATTTCACTGAGCCGCGGTAGCTCAGTGGTTAGTGCGTTGGATTGCGAGCCGAAAGGTCCCCGGTTCAAGCCTGGACTGGGGCTTACAACATCTTTTCATAGAAACATTTTTCTATACCGCGCTATCTCTCGCCAGTAAATGGCAAACCTACGAGAGTAAAACATTGCTTATGAAAAGCTCTCACCCTGCCGTTCGGATTCGGCCTTAAACTGTAGGTCTCACCACTTTGAGTACAAATATAACACGCACAGCACAAATGATGAGAGAGCTCGTCCTAAGTTCTTCGGGACTGTAATAATTTATTTTATCCGCAAATGCTAACGATGTCAGTGATTGCTCAATTTCTTCGAAAAATTGTTGAAAGCTCGGTTCAAAAGTTATTGGCCGATATTTTGTAAACCTATCCAAAGAAACATTTTTTAAACCATATCTTCGGAATCAGTGGGTCATTTTACATAATACGAAAATAGTCTTGAATTCTGCGAAGAATGGCTGTTGTGTAGTGTTATTAAACATATTCCATAATCGATGATTTTTATTTGGAATTGTCGCAAAAACAATTTTTTTTTAACGTAAAAATTAGAACAAATAAAAGGCTATTCCAGAATATATTGTGGAATGAGTATATTATGCATAATATACCCATTAAGCAATTCAGAAGCGATCTGAATTGGAGTTATAAAGCAGACCAATTTTTGAGTATTTTAAGTCCATTTGAGAGCTCCTAAATAACTCATTAATATGACTCCTTTATGAGCAATATTTTTGAGAGCTGCAGAAGTAGTCTTAAAAAAATACTCTTAAAAGTATCTCATGTTTTTAAGAGTATTTTTTTCAGTTATGAGCCCACTGAAAAAATACTCTTAAAAGTATGAGATACTCATAAAGGAGCTATATTAATGAGTTATTTAGGAGCGCTCAAATGGACTTAAAATATGACTCATAAAAGAGTCTCATTCATGAGCACTTTAGGCGCCTTCTAAAATGAAAGCATTAAATTTCAGAGTATTTTAGGAACACTCGGAAAAGGGAGTATGAGCAGGGCTGTAGGAGGCTACTGTTGAAATGAATTTGATATATTAATATTTGTTTTGAAATTTCAATCAAATTCATTTTAAGTAATTGTGTTGTCTAAAGAGTCTCAAAAATATGAATGTTTTAAGAATGTTTAAAATATGATATCAAATATTATTTTTAAGGAGTATTAAAAGTCTAATAAATATTAGTGTTTTCAAGCTCATAAAATCGTGCGTCTACCCGGGGATCGGGAGTCTTTTTGAGCTTTTAAAGTGCTCATATATGTGTGGGCTCTTTTAGGTGCTCATATATGAGGTTATTTTTTTTGGTTCAAATTTGAACTTTCCTTAGGGTGACAGAATTGTGTACCACTACGTTACATACGATATACTAAATATATATTTTTCTTTTATTTGAATATAATTTGAAAGTTAAAACGAAGAAGTATGATTCGGAATTATGTACAGAGAATAACACAATTGTTCTTGTCCCTGGTTATAAATATAGACAAACTATTTTTTTTTTTTTGGCAACATATTCAAAAAGGTCACTTTTTGAACTTTAAAAAAAAAAACTTTCAAAAAACAACTTTTCCATGTTCTAAATAAAGTAAAAGTCATAAATAAAGTAAAAGTCAAAAAATAAAAAGTAACCAACTTAGAGTTACGTAAAAAAAGTGAAAGGTATTACCTAAGATACTTGTACAAAAAAAAAACTCAGAATCTTATGCAAGTGCCATAAAAAAGCTTCTGGTGGGAATCAAAGCACGAATTTTTAATTCTTGGCGTATTTTGTTGAAGGCAATAGAACAAGGCACAGGTTGCACCACTAATAGACATTTTGGCACGCCAACCCACCGAACAACCAACAGACCAACCAACCAACCAGGCAGCCAACGAGCGAAACAACCAACATGATCAGCGCCACTCTGAGCCACTAGAAGACTACAAAGTGCGATGCTATATTTCAAAAACTGAAAGGAACTCATAAATTGTGCCACATTGAGGCACAAGAAGCTGACAAAAAAAAAAAAAATAAAACAGACACCATCGAGAAAAAGTGTTGCACCGCAAATGATGAATGGCGTTTGATAAAACGATCGCGCTGCAACGTGCAGCGTGCAAAACTGCCACAAAACTGCCACAAAACTGCCACAAAACACAACAACAAACCTAGCAAACTTTACTGTGGATCTGCTCTGTGTGGATCTGCTGCATGTTGCATAGAAAAAGCTCACAGTTGTCGCAGCACATTGAGAGGCAACTAAAAAAAAACAAAAAAAAAAAAATAAAAATAATACTTAAAAAAAAACTATAAACATGTTAAACGCGATCATGTTAGCTCTCATAATAAGACAAACACTTTTTGAAAGCTTAATAAACGACTTACGTTTGACAAATTGAATTTGTGAAATATTACCTATCTCGCCGATCGCGGGGGGTGACCGGGTGAGACCGTGCGATGATCGCACAGACAGACAGAGAGAGAGAGACCGACAAGCCACTTGGGGCACATAATTGCTTGGCAATTCGATTTAACGGTCGCATGAATTATTTTTTAACGATCGACGGTAACTATATTCTTTGTATTACAGCATTTTGCCGCTAGAAGTTAGAACTAAGCTTTGGTGACAGTGTTTATTAATGAGGAAAAAAAAATGTTAGTGTCAAAAACTTGTATTTGCTTAGCTTAATAAAAGTCTTATAGATGCAGTAGTATTAGATTTGTTTGGTGAAAGGAAAAAATACCATTTTTGTACATTTTTTTTATATATTTTTTATTTAATTTTTTATATAATTGTTTATTATTTAATTTTATAACCCATATATGATACGCGATTTATTATATTTGTGTGAATATTGTAACATTCCATACCATAGATTTATCGAGTCGATTTAGTTACGTCCGTCGCTCGGTCCGTATACACGATAACCTTAAAAAAACTGGTTCAAATTTAGTTTCAATATGTAGCCGCGGTAGTTCAGTGGTTAGTGCGTTGGACTGCGAGCCGAAAGATCCCCGGCTCAAGCCTGGACTGGGGCTAACAACATCTTTTCATAGAAACATTTTTCAATACCGCGCCACCTCTCGGCAGTAAATGGCAAACCTACGAGAGTAAAACATTGCCTATGAAAAGCTCTCACCCGCCGTTCGGATTCGGCAATAAACTGTAGGTCTCACCACTTTGAGTACAAATATAACACGCACAGCTTAAAATGGTGCTAGAGCTCGGCATAAGTTCTTATAGGACTGTAGTGCCAAACTATTATATTATTATGTATTAGCCTAAACGTAATTTCCATTTGGTTCTCTTAACACCAATTTGAATAAAGGATCAATATACATAATAGATCAATTTCATATTAAGAAATTACCCAGTCTGCCATGTCTCTCGGTGACCTTCGATGACTTGAATTTTGATCGAGTAACTTGAAGAAAAAAGTTCGATCTAGTTGCTTTATCGATTCTTCTCGATAACTTCTCGTACATTCAAATTAATTGGCAATATACGATATATAAACATTTATCGCATCGATATCGTAATATTTTTCGATGCAATATCGAGCTTTGTTCATTTTTTTCATCGATATCGTTCCGATTTCCGACAAACCGCATCGATATTTTTCCTTTTTCTCGCATTGATCTGGTAACGTTTTTGAAACAAATGTACACTCAGAAAAAAATTCCCTCAAATCCTATTAAAATTGGTCAATAGGACAATTATTGATTTAATAGTATACAAAAAATAAATCTTTTCATATAAACTCAATGGCAATGTCATGGTATTTTCTAGTATTTAATGGTTTTTCCGATTAAAATAATAACTTATCCTATTGACAATTTTTAATAGTAAAATACTATTATTTATATAGTATTTTTTCTGCATAAAAAGCATAAAAAAAATATTAAAAGTGACCAAATATAACAAGGAATTGGGAGATTTGGTCTCTCCGAGACTTAGTACTGCAAAGTATTTCTTTCATGAACTAAAACCCTTTGGAATCCTTTGGAATCTGGTTTCAAGATTTTTTAATAGTAAAATACTATTATTTATATAGTATTTTTTTCTGCATAAAAAGCATAAAAAAAATATTAAAAGTGACCAAATATATCAAGGAATTGGGAGATGTGGTCTCTCAGATACTTAGTACTGCAAAGTATTTCTTTCATGGACTAAAACCCTTTGGAATCCTTTGGAATCTGGTTCCAAGGTTTTTTAAATAGCGTTTCCGGTTCTAACCATAAAAATATGTGGGTTCCGATTCTATGCATTTATTAAATAATGCTTCCGATCCCGGTTTCAAAAATCGAAATGGTTTCAATTCCAAGATCTTTGCCAGCGCTAACAGGGAATAAAACCATTTGAAATATCGGTTCCAGTTCCAACCCAAACCATGGGAAATTTTGAAGAAGAAAAAATGTGGTAGTTGGTGTGATGAAGTAAGTAAGAATTATGAGAGTTCTAGTCGTCTTAGCCGACTATAAATACCCTATATAGAAGAGATAATGTAACCATTTAAAGTGCTGCATAGGTCACCTGGGTATTCGAATCCTGAAAATAACAAGAAACTTGCAATCTCTAAAAAATATCCCATATGTACAATTGGGTAGGCGTACCGAATTTCGATATATTTTTTTTGAACCAGAAGTCGATTCGAGGGAAAACATTTTTTTTTAGATATTTGAGTCAAAATATATTTCACCAAATAAGTTCACTTAAACCCGTATAAAGCAATATTCATTTATAGATATAAATTTTATTTGAGGTATTTAAACATAACTTGTCGGTCCACAGGGCACAATTGACCGATCAGGCCAATTTGAGACAGCATAGATATATTGAGACAGCGTACTCTAAATTCATTGTCTTAATTGATCTAATTCTTCAATTTTTTGAGTAGAACGGATTTCAACAGACAGACGGATATCGCTACATCGACTCAGAAGGTCATGCTTCTCAAGAATATATATACTTTTCCATACCGGTTATGCTACCTTCTGGGTATTACAAACCGCGTACCAAACTGAATATACCCTTTCACTCTTACTGTAGGGTATAAAGATTATATGGGTTCCGATTCCGGTTCCACACATTTTCATAATAACGATTCCTGTTCCGATTCTAAAAATTTAAAAGTTTACGGTTCCGATTCCGATTGTGGTCCTGATAGCTGTTATATGTTCGACGACAGAAAAACTAAATTTCTATAACGTCACAATTTCGAGTTATTGACCCCTCCAAATATCTGAATAATACATAATACTCATGGTCAAATTTCAGAAAAACGGTATTATATATGGATTTCTTAACTAAGAACTAAATTTAGACATGGGCCTACACACAGAATAGAGATTTGTTGCGCCAACCAACTCTTTGCCCAACAAACGTATTCGGTGCTCTCAACCGCCTAGTCGTTTGTAATTGTGAAAATAAAAAGAGTTGTAGTTTGTTCTGCAACCAATTTCGAACTGTTTTTGAACAATTTAGTACAGATTTAGAACAATTTTTTAATTTGGAAGAGATAAAAAATGATGCTTTTATTGGTAATGAAACCACTTCCACTTAAATATTTTATATAGAAAAGAAGCAGCATTGAGGTGTTTTTTTTTTGTATACTCTCACCTGTAAGCCAACCAACAACCACACGCAATACTTAACAAATAAGTAGCCTCTTTGCTGGGCATACGTGTCTGTTGCCATGTTGTCAGGATAACGTCGTTGTACAGTTCTTCTCATGCGCTTAAGTAGCCACTTATAAAAAAGGAATTATGCAGCATCCTTCATGTTTCTTACATCATCATCATCTAGCATCATCATTCTCCCCACATATCATATCGTATGGTATCATTTCAATGCATGGCTGTCATTGTGGTCCGTGCCATAAGCAGCACCACCATGGCCAACACTACTTACTTCTCGTCGCATTGGCTATAATGTTAAGGATAAGTGTTTCTACGTGCTCAAAAGCCCGCATTATTCGATGCTTTGAAAAGGATAACATGTGTTGGTTGTATGTGTCTTTGGGTGGGTCGGATAGATGGATAGGATAGGTGAATGAATGAATGAAGGAATGAATAAAAATAAGTATGTGGGTGTGTGTAATTGAGTTGGAGGAGTGGCAAACCTTTTCTTTTCCTTGGTGAATCACTTTCTTCACTTGAAAATTGTTTCACCTTGAGGATGAGATTTCATTTTTGGTATGGAACTAGTGGTTGTATTCTTTTCAATACGTTGACATATAGCGTATACTTTGTTGTACAGCTTAAAATAATATAGATGACTTTACAGTCTAAATAAAGTGGTTTGATTGAGTTTAACCACGACGAGTCTAAGAAATCTAAAACACTACAAAAATGTAAGACCGATTTCGATAACAGATAAAAATGATGGATTGAAATATCACAATCTTTTACTTTCTTCTTATGCGTTATTGTCCTATATAACGTGGAGAAATGATGAAAAGTTGATTAGTTAACTATCCAAGCAATAATTTACTAGGCAGCTAATAAATCTCCGCCAAAACAACTTTTCTCAAAGATAATTTTTTCTCAGACTGCCCCGTAAAATTCTTCCCATAGAATTTCCTTTCATTTGATACCCATATTTACAAATGGGTAGGTGTCGATTTGTTTTTTTTTTTTTTGAGAACCACAAGTCAGATGGCTTGAAAACATGATTTTCATATATTTCAGCATAAAGACAATATATATTTGACCAACAAGAGTACACTTAAGCTCCTATAGAGTAAAATTCATCTGTAGTTGTAAATTTTATATGAGGTATTTGAACATAAGTGGATGGTTCGCCGGTCACAATAGACCGATCATAACAATTTTCTAGTTGAGACAGCGTAGATATATAAATAATATAAATTAAGAGTTTCATTGATCTAACTCTTCTAGTTTTTCTGTAATAGTGATTTCAACTGACAAATGGACATCGCTAAATCGAATTAGAAGGTCATGCTGATCAAGAATATAGATACTTTTTCATACCAAATATGCTTTATTCTGGGTGTTACAAACGGCGTACCAAACTGAATATACCCTTTCACTTTTAGTGTAGGGTATAAACATATATATTTTTTTACGACGTTGCTACTCTACAGCCAATGGCAAAATTCTGGCAGTAAAACATTTCTTTAAAAAAGCTCGAGACAGTCGAACTGACATCCCAAATGAGTTTTACATTTATACAGGAATGTCCTATTACCTGTAATAGAATTTTTTGCCTGTAGATTACAATGTAAAAGATAAATCGAGCTATATCCTATACTTTTAGATTACATTGCTATGTAGAAAATGCAGTGATATAGTTTCCAATTCTCAATTGCATTGTAAACAATCACTAAAACTTTCGATAGTATTGAAAGATGCAGGTTGATTCGAATGTACGGTATCTATATATATAAAACTCTTGGTCCGTCTGTCAGTCTGCCTGTCTGTCTGTCTGTCTGTTTGTTCCAGCATCACCGCTGAACAAATTTTGCACCAAGATGCTATGGATTCCGGAGGGTGTCATAGGCTATATATGGGCGAGATTGGACAAAGGGGCGTGGCACCTCCCATACAACCTAAACTTTCAAAACGACATATCTCGGCACATACAGAAGCTAAGAAGATGAAACAAAAAAACTCAAATATAAAAAAAAATATACAAAAGCAACCACACCACATTAAAACTCACCACAATGAAACTCCCCACACTAAAATTCACCACACTAAAATTTTTATAATGAATATAATGAGGAATACATAGATAATTTCATTTCATTTACAATACAGTTTTTATTTTTTACGTCAACTTTTTAGATCCACAATATTACTGTTCGTTACTGAGCATCCTCTTAGAAAAACTGACCATTTTTAAACCATAATTGTCGCAATGCTTCTATTTTATATTTAAACGAAAAAGACTGCTTAACTTCAAGACAGCTCTGAACCATTAGTCTTTTTAATAGATTTCACGAACTCTGGTATGATTCATTTTGTTTTCTCTGAAGTTTTGTTCTATTAGCGGATTTTCACAATATTTTTGCATGTGCGTACTTCTAGTTTCTTGAGTTTCTGAAATACGAAGTTACTTTTAGTAGTACTTAAAATAAGAAACCACTAAGAACAGAAATCAAAACCGGTACCGGAACCGTTTCGATTTTTGGAACCGGAATCAGAATCGTTATTAGAAAAATGTGTGATACCGGAACGTGAATTGGAACCCATTCAATTTTTTTCTGTTGGGGCTCAGAACCGCTATTTTAAAAATCTGGTAACCATAACCAGAACCGATATTCCAATGGGTTTTTATTCGCTGTCAGGGACCGTAAAGAACCAGAATCGGCGCATTTCGATTTTTGAAACCGGTACCGGAATCGGAACCGTAATTAAAGAAATGTGTGAAACCAAATTCGGAATCGGAATCCATGTTGTTTTTTTTTGGTTGGAGCCGGAACTGCTATTTTAAAAATCTTGAAACCGGACCAGATATTCCATAGGGTTTTAGTCCCTTCCTAAAATTATTTCAAATCCATGTATAGACACTCATTCTATTTATTTACATCGACCTAGTGGATTCACAAAATGGCTATTCCTTAGTCGGAGTAGAATCTTGTTTTATATTTTTACAAATTAACCTACGTGTTATGGGAATGTATAGGCCGCCCAAATAGGACTTCATTATTTTAGTAATCTTCGAAATATGGAATATTAAATAATACTACACAACAGGCATTCTGCGCAGCAGTCAAAGTTATTTTTGTATTATATAAAATGATGTCCTGATTCCGAAAATATGGTTTAT
This sequence comes from Dryomyza anilis, assembly GCA_951804985.1. NCBI lineage: Eukaryota > Metazoa > Arthropoda > Insecta > Diptera > Dryomyzidae > Dryomyza > Dryomyza anilis. Next base: position 52,527,701 of record OX638134.1, on the reverse strand, counting down.
TTATGTTTCTTTGGATAGGTTTACAAAATATGGCCCAATAACTAATGAACCGATCTTTCATAAAGGTGCTTACATATATTTGTAAATATCTCGCGTTCTGAATAACACATATGATCAAGTGTTATATCGAATGAAAGGCAATTGAATATCTAATAAACATTTTTCAGAACATTTTTAAATTATAATTTAGTGCTATACAAATAGGCATAAAAATAAAAAATGTGAGCGGATCACGCTCATTTTTTCAGCATTTTATAACTTTATCTCTAACACTTTACGAGATATGTGATCCCAAAATGTAAACCCATATCTCGTAGTGAATGCAGTAGATTACGTTGACTATTTCTACTCATTTTCGAACTTTGAATTACTATTCTACTAAAATATATTGAAAATTAATTTCACATTATTCGGAATAGCAGTTTTAAAGTTATCGTGTATAGGCGAACAGACAGACGGTCATATCTAAATCGACTCGGAAAGTGATGTTTATTTTAGCGCCTACTAAGAGGCGCTAAAATATCCTCACATACATTTTATAACATATTACCCATGGGTATAGGGTATAAACATAAAATGCCATATTTTTATACCCTACACTAAGAGTGAAAGGGTATATTCAATTTGGTACGCCGTTTGTAACACCCAGAAGAAAGCATCTCCGGTATGGAAAAGTATATTTATTCTTGATCAGCATGACCTCCTGAGTCGATTTAGCGATGTCCGTCTGTCCGTCTGTCTGCCCGTCTGTCTGTTGAAATCCCTACTACTTAAAAAATTGAAGAGTTAGATGAATGAAACTGCTAACTTAGATTACTTATATACCTACGCTGTATGTGCGAAAAAATTAGCTAGATCGGTTCATTGTGACCTGTGATCTGACTATTTATATTAAAATACCTCATATAAAGTTTACATCTACTGCTCAATTTTACTGTTTACGTGGTTAGGTAAACTTTTTTGGTCAAATAAACATTGACTTCATGCACAAATACATGAAAATAATGTTTTCCCACGAAACGACTTGTGGTTCCCAAAAAAAAAAAAATCGAAATTCGGTACACCTACCCATTTGTAAATATGGGTATCAAATGAATGGAAATTCTTCAGCGATTCAAAGTTTGTAGGTATTTTCAGGATTCGTATTCCCTGGTGACCAATATACCACTTTGAATGGTAACCACACATATGTGTAGGGTATGTTTAGTCGGCTTAGACCGACTATAATTTTGATAATTCTAACTAGGTGATATTATGACCTACTATAAAATGTCCCGACTTTAAAATTTCCCATGTGATCTAACCTTCCCAACTGGTTTTAGTTTATACTCAATTGTAATGCTTTCACAAGATTTTTTCTGTTCTCAAAATGTATCCATAGATTTTTTTTATTTTTACATCATTTTCTTTAAAAATGTGCAAATTGTGCTAATTTTGTAATATTACAAACTGTGCATCATCTTGCGTTTTCAATTTTTCGCCATTTTTTAAATAAATTTTTGAATAAAAATTTTGTCGAAAAAATTTACATTTTTCGAGTTCTTCTATAGAGTTCTCTTAAACCAGTGAACCAATTCCAAAGTGTTGTAAGAATTTTTAGGTTTTTAATTACCTTTCATTCGATATTACAATTGAGCATATGCGTTTTATTAAACGCGAGATGTTTACAAATATATGTGACCACCTTTTTGAAAGCTCAGTACAAAAGTTATTGCGCGAAGTCTCGTAAACCTATGCATAGAAAATTTTTTAATTCATATATTCAAATTCTGCGAGTCATTTTCAATAGTACAAAAATAATGGAATTTACTGCGCAAACTTTTTTTCGCATTTTGTTGTGTTGTGTAATTTATTAACTGACACAGTGATGTAAGCGCGATGGTAAGGTTCGGAATGTTAAAAATTATAAGTTTTTTTTTATAATTTTCAAAGAATTTCTTGTAAATATATTTATTTTTTATTTTATATTTCTTTTTTGTTAAATTCAACGGTGCTTAAATTACATTAAAATTGATATATCGGCAGACTTAACATAAAGTGGACTTTAAAATCAACCCCCTTTTTGTATATATCTACCTTTTATATTCACTGGGACATAACCATTGTATGTTAGAATAGGTCATTGCGGGTTCTATTAGATATGTAGTTGAATAAGTCTTTTTCTACGACAAGTCAGTATTCTGTCAGGATTTAGTAATTAGTAATTTAAGTGCACTTTACGAATTATGGTATATTAATTAATATATTTAATTAATATAGTTAAAAATTATATATTTTTTGATAGGCACATCGAGGTAAGTTCGATTGGTTCATATTTTCAGTCCGGTGCTGTAAGCTGGAAATGTTTTCTTTTGTTCAAAGTATTTTCAAAGAATTTCTAAAGAAATCACTTTGTCGATTTGGTTTTTCACATATATAGACATATGTATATATTGTCCCAAATACTTACTTGAATATTGCCAAACACCATATGTACTTCGCTGAGGCAAAGATTATATCAGAACCGCATTCTACTCATACAATTGCATTGACCATCAAATCAATTCTGGCTACGTTTACTGCTAAATTGATCTAAGCCAGACGCGTTGTCGCATCCAATGTGTTTGAAGTAGGCAACCTGTTCTCCAGAGGTAACAACAACCACCGGCAGCTGTAGCGTCAACGACACCGGCATCATCGGTTGAATTAGTTTGTGGTGGGCTGCACTGGGAGGCTTGTTGTTTACACACTCAAATGGGCGTTGCTGGTGGTGATACTGCTTCTGATGCTGTGATGTTTACCCGAGATTGCATATCAATCTTTTTGCAATTTGGAGCGCAATTTAAAATTCATGAGCATGGCTATTGACGACAAAAACGGTACTGAATACTGCTGCTATGCACCCGTCCTGTCCATGTCCATTAATTTGCCCATCTGGCTGTCCGCAGCAACGGTTGCATTATTTAAATGCCTCAACCGCATTTCTTTTGGAGGTGGTCACTGGCTTCAGCACATTACACGCATAGAAAAACACATGAAAAACATAAATTATAATTTCTAAATATGCTGCGAGTTACTCAAATGATTGGTGCAATTATTATTATAAATGATAAATTATTTATTTAAATTTTAAATCATTTTTTTAATTTATTTTAATTAAATAAAATAGTAATCTCAACAGTCTCAAACAGTTGAAGTATTAAAAGTTAATAGTCAATACTGTTATGTGATTGACATAATCATTAATATGTTTGGAAAAATCAAAATCGGTATTTCATTAGTTGTAAATCTGAAATGTTTCTATTTATAATAGGTCTTCTTAAAAAAATTATTATGAACAAAAATATTGAAAAACAAGCAAAATATGTTGCTGAATAGTTTACTTGTTTGAGACAATAAAACTATGTTTCATACAATAGATTATTGGTTAGAATGAACAAAAACACAATTATAATTCATAACACTATTTGTCAAATTATTGCTTGAAACAATCATTTAATAATTTTAATTATAGTTAAGCTTCAGTTAAAGCATATATAATAATATGATGCTTGCTGCAAACAATATTATTTTTTCGCCCTGTGCAGCATCATCAGTATCTGCACAATCTGCAGGTGGCATGCTGGCCAAAGCATGTTTCTTATGGATAGAACGTATGGTATTCTATTGATATACGAAGCCGGTATGTTCTTCTATCACCTTATTTACAATACGCATTCAAATTGTTGATAAATTTTAAAATATTATTGCGAATAAAAGTTTCTTTCTAATGGTCTCATGAGTGGCAGTTTTGTTGCCTTCTGTTCGACTCTGTTCAGTTGCGCATCAATTTACAAATGGCGGAGTTATATTAGCTATGTTCACAATTGACATTATTCTCCAGAGTATAGACGTTTTTCCAGTTGATTTTAATGTATATCGCTGAATAAAAAAAGGTTTTAATTTTAATATATTTTTATTAATATACATTAAAACTGTAAATGCAGTTGGAGTTTCGCACAATAGCGAAAATTATTATACGACAATTACATGAATTAATCGGCCTATGTTTCTGTATGTGTGAAGTACGTTCATCCATGCCTAACCAGGGATTCGAACCCGAGATCATTTGAATTCAAATATAAGTACAGTGTACAAATAGTATACTGGATTTGTATTTAGGTTAGGTTGTAATGGCTGCTATAAGCACACTTAGACTAAAAGAGATCCATTGTGATACCAGGGATATATTTCCTATTACACCTCGTTGAATCTATTTGCTCTTTTGACAAAGCTAAGTATATGTTGTATGTCGATGTTGGAAATATCGTTCAGGTTTCCTAGAAAGTGATAGCCGAAACATTTGTTTCTTTTGTGCGAAAGGGCTGGGCATGTACAGAGGAGGTGCAGAGTGCTTTCCTCTTCCTCCTCGTCCATGAAGCTCCTACAAAAGTCAGGAGCTCGTACATCCACGCGCCGTTTAAATAGTGGCCAGTAATAACTCCAATCATTGTGCTGATGTCTTTCATGTTTATCATCAGGAGTTGTGTAGATCTCTATGAGTCAAATTTAGGCCAAACTTGTTTGGTGTTGGAACAGGTTGTCCCACCTACCCATCTATTTTTTGTTTTCTTTATCCTGTCTGGCTCCAGTATGAGTTTAAATGTTGATAACGGAATACCCAGATTGATCATCTCAGACTGGATGTTAAGTTTGGTTCCCTTACTGCGTAGTTCGTCGGCCTTCTTATTTTTCTTGTAATATGGAATTGGACCACCACTCAATACAATATACTTACAATGGAATGTTCTAGTGATTTAATCATTACATACAATACAATTAAGATTTGTTCACTGCATTGGAATGTATCATATGTCGAGGATTAGTTCGATTTGTCCTTTACATTATAATAGATTATTTGTCTAGGCTATTTTTCTGTATCTGGAAAGCTAATTTGGGATGTAACTTGGATGACTCGGATGTCGATTGACACATTCCGTTTTATGTACCGTCGGTGGCTCAGTGCTTAGTTCAGTAGACTGCGAGATGAAGGGTCCCGTAGCATAGGTTCAAATCTGGACTGGGACTAACATCTTGAAATAGAAAATGTTGTTCTATACCGCGCTACCTCTCGGCAGAATATGAGAATACGTGCAGAGTTAACATAACCTTGCAAAAAGCTCTTACTCCGTCATTCGGAATCGGCATTAAACTTTAAGGCACACCATTTGAGTACTAATATTACACGCACATCTCAAATAGTGAGAGGGCTCAACTATCCTTTGCAGAGCTGTTGCGCCAAACTTTTATTATTATTTTTGTATAAGTATTCGCATTAATTTGGCTATTACAAAAAAACCTTATTTTTCTTGTATTCCTGAACATGACTTCTCAGGTAATAGTGGTGCTCTGACATCACTCTGGATATACTTGAGACCGACAAAACAATTCTACCACCAATTCGAAATACTTATAACGTAATAGACGACTTTTTTATGAAATGAGACATACCACACCTGACAAGTTAAAACAGAGTGCATATCTTTTAAATGCTATGGCCTAAATTAATCGAAAATTGGTAGAGCAAACCTTCTATTTCTATCAAAACCCTATATGCCACTGCTACTGGAGTATTACAGAACACAAAGTCCTGACAGGTCAAATGACAAATTGGATCAAATCAGAAATTATGCAATTATTAGGTAGGGATAAAGACGAATCCACATTTCATGTGTCACTGCCCCGTTATTAATGCTAAAATGCATGTATAGTACATTTGGAACATATGGAAAATGGAATTGAAGGATGTTGTACGGTGCAATGAACATGAGGTTCAATAGCGATCAGTCGAAATAAATTTGATAGTTTCTGACACTCTAATACAAGGGAAACACAGGAGATATTAAGTTCTCCGAATGGAATTAATGGGACCACGAACACACACTCGTCAAAACTTAAGCTAATCTTCCAACTTCGATTCAAACGGGATTTTTTAATGTGAATGCGCACAAGACGAAAATCTTGATCCATCAATTTTTGGAACCGGAATCGGAAACGTTATTAAAAACATGTGTGGAACCGGAATTAGAACCCATATAATTTTATTGGTTGAAACCGAAATCGGAACCGCTTTTTTAAAAATCATTGAACCAGAACAAATTTTCAAAGAGTTTTAGTCTCTGTCAGGGACGGTAAAGAACCGAAATCGGAACCGGTACAGTTTCGATTTTTAGAAGAGGAACCGGAATCGGTATCGTTATTAAGTAATTGTGTGGAAACGGAATCGGAACCGCTCTTTTAAAAATCTTCGAAACAGAACCGATATTTCAAAGGGGTTTAGTCTTAATTAGGGACGGCAAAGAAGCGAAATCGGAACAGTTTCGATTTTTGGAACCGATACCGGAATCGAAACCGTTATTAAGCAATTGTGAGGAACCGGAATCGGAACCGTTATTAAGAAATTGTGTGGAACCAGAATCGGAACCCATATAATTTTTTTTTGTTGAAATCGGAACAGCTATTTTAAAAATCTTGGACCCAGAATCGATATTCCAAAGTTTGGAATCCCTACTTTAAAAATTCGAGAACAATTTAAGATGAAATTCGGGATTTAGAATATTTTCGAGATCGAGACTCGAAAATCTCGAGCACAACTATGTGTGAATGGAATCTACATTTGTGAGATGCTGTAACTCCCGATTTAGAAGACTAATAGTTTAGAGATTTTGTGGAGAGTTTCATATCCATTATGATATTTATCACGTCCTTGGATAATGTCTTCCATATAACTTAAACTTTTGACATGATATGCATTGAAAACGAGTACATAATCAGATGGAATGATGAGCTGAATGCGCTCAGTGCTGACAGGCTCGTAAGCGATCCAGCTAAAAGGGTGTTCAATTCTGTACCCAGTGGTGGCCAACGTAGGAGAGGTTGTCCGGTGTATCGATCAAGTGCAAGGCAAGCAAAACTGGCGCCAGCGCACCCAACTCAGAAACGTCAGAACCCTCGAACGTCTTCAATTGGAACCTTTTCAACATCACCAGTTCTCAAAAAACTTTGTTCCCCATATGTTGGAGTTGGCTTGTTTGGAGTTTTTGACATTCGCTTAGTAGGTGTTCAATTGACTCTACTTTATCAACATTCTTGCAGCTTCTACAGTAGTAGATCCTTTAAATCCAGACTAACCCTACGGTGCAAAGAACTGGTCCTAGACTAGGCACTTGACTAATTCATCGGAGATAGTTAACCGCTGTAACTTTTGTAAATGTAATTCACTGTAACTTTTAACGTAGCAATAGCTAACAATATTCGAAAAACATAACCTTTTCCTTATTATGCGGAAAACGAGCACAATATAATTGCATAACGTGAGCACGCATTGAAGCATTTTATTTGTTTTCACCATAAGTGTCCGCTCTCCTCACCGTACCGCTCTTGCCAACTTTTGCGCAACCATTTTTTGCACCATTGTTGATCCGCTGTTTATGGCGGGCAACGCGGTAGACGGAATTAACGCTCTACTTACGGCTTGATTATCTGATTGATTAAATTATGTGTTTATGCGATGTATTAAGGAATTAACACTCATGCTGGCAACGGGCAACATGCTGCTGGTAACAACTGATGGCAACATTTATTCATTCGTAGCAACAAGAAAACAAACAACGGCAATTCATACAACGAGAGAGAGAAAGACAGATAGAGATTGGAAAGAAGTGTGTCCGAAGAGAGCAGCAAGGTGCGCAATGAATTCGCAAAAGTGTGTTGCCGGATGTGCGGCTCATGCGGCGCATGCGTTGCTGATCGCCGTAAATCCCCGTGATCGGGCAGGCACATGTGCGCGCGCACATCCGCGATTCCTTAATGATGCACATAATTGCATTTTAATTGCAACTAACGGTGAACTGTAAACAAAAACAACGCACACACTCTTGGCCATTGCAATTTCAGCCAAGATGCTAACGGAGCGATAGCAATTGCAATGACGAGTAAAATTGCTAAAAGTGATGCTAACAAAAAAAAATATAAAAATTACCAAATTTTTAAATTCGCATTAAGAATGTGCTGTAAAACATTACATTGCTTATATAGAATTGGTTTTTTTACCAGCAGCGAAGCAATATCAACAGCAGCAGCTGCCACATGTCGACAATGTGTTGGCAGCTCATAGCCGCGCACCAGGCTTTGCCTTCTTAGGCGTTGCCACCATTTGTAACTATTTGTCATGAAACCTCTACTTGATTTAATTATCGTCTCTGTTGGCCAACTGGAAATTGACTAAAACAAATGAAGCACACTTAACGTCAGCATTTGGCATTAAGTTGCAGATCGCAAGTCGCAGATCACTTTGGTTACATGCTCCAATGCTGGTCACTTGATAATATGAACAATTAAAAACTAATCATGCTAAAAACATTGAAAATTTAAATTTCAGATATAAATCAAAGTTTTTTACTAATTAAACTTATCGGGGATGTTTTCAAATCATTTAAGACCGAATTTCAAATATTTGTTTAGAAATTATTCCATATTCAATTATGGCTGACGAGGTTTGTTTGGTATTGTAAAATTGAAATCAGAAAAAGTAAATAAAAACTGTTATCTATATAAAATATAAATATCAGTCGTAGGAAGGCCGAACCCATATGGTTAACCCTCGTTAACGACAACTTAGTCTGGCCATATGGATACCTTTTGCATACGCTCAAAGCAAAAGTTGAATCTTCTTGACTTTTAACACCAAGGAATCAGAATTCCAGAAGTCAAGCGAAATTATTTTCAGGAATATTTGGTATGTGAAAAACAACACTTGGTAGGTTTTTATGAAACAACGTCAGACAAGGCGACTCCCTATCGTGTAATTTCTTCAACCTCATAACGGAGAAAATTGTAAGAGCTGTCGAATTCCATCACAATGACACTGTCTTCAACAAGAGTACTATGCTGCTCGAGCAGCTGAAGATATCGACATCATTGCGCAGAGCACACGATCACTCAGTATAGCAATCTCCAGTTAAGAGTTGGAATCACGTCAAATGGGTCTTTTGGTTAACGAAGAAAAGACGATGTATCTGGTGTCAACAATCAAAGGGTCCCGGAGTCTTGGACAGTACGTCGCTATTGACACCCACAACTTAGAAGTTGTGAAGGACTTCGTCTACTTAAGTACCAGCATCACCAAAGATAACAATATCAGCCCTGAGATAAATCGAAAAATAACACTTGGAACGGATGTTACTTTGGGCTCAGTAAGCAATTGAGGAGCAGAGTCCACTCTCGACGGACAAAAGTTACGCTCTAAAAGTCACTCTTCATGCCAGTCCTCCTTTATGGTGCTGCGGCATGAACGCTTGCCAACACCTATAAGCGAGCTTTAGGAGCGTTCGAGATTCTAAAGAAATCTATGGCATGACATGCATTGAAAACGAGTACATAATCAGATGGAATGATGAGCTGAATGCGCTCAGCATTCCATAGTCAGGCTCATTATAGTCAGGCTCGTAAGCGATCCAGCTAAAAGAGTGTTCAATTCTGTACCCAGTGGTGGCCAACGTATGAGAGGTTGTTCGGTGTATCGATCAAGTGCAAGGCAAGCAAAACTGGCGCCAGCGCAGCCAACGCAGAAAAGTCAGAACCCTCGAACGTCTTCAATTGGAACATTTTCTACATCACCAGTTCTCAAAAAACTTTGTTCCCCATATGTTGGAGTCGGCCTGTTTGGAGTTTTTGACATTCGCATAGTAAGTGTTCTACAGTAGTCGGGTACGGGGATGCCCACTTTGTGACCTATTGTGTCAATTGCACAAAGTCCTGTCAGGACACCGATGATGATGTGGGTAGCATTATTATTATGTATCAAGCTTTTTGAACGTTTTCATTGGTATGAGGTCAGAGACGGCGTTAGATGACGCAGTCATTTCTGGATGACCAATTCGAGTCTATTAATTCTTTCGTTTTGCGGTCAATGTTTTAAGGTCTTAGGACTTAGTACTAATGGAATGTTTATCGAGAAACGTTTCGTTCTCTACGTTTCGTGCAAAAAATTGCAGAATCTCGAAGCCTTTTCGTTCCCTTCTATATTGATACGTCCCTGATATCGCGTTGTTTTGGCTCAGTTCACTGATTGGCAACTGCTGAATACTGTACTCTATTTTGTTACTTCATTTGTATTTTCTTCATTTTCTTGATAAATGTACTAGAGACTTTAAATCCAGATCTAACCCTACGGAGAAACGAGCAGGTCCTAGACTAGACACGTGACAGATTCATCGGAGATAGTTAACCGGCCCTAGTTCTGGTTATTTTTAATGAAACCAACCGGAAACTTGGACAGTTGGTGTTGTCCTCGGGAGGTGTCAATTAATACATCCTGAGACATTTAGACTTATCATAGAACTAGTCTTCAAAATCGTGTTCTGTGACCGGTACCTTTAGAGCTAACACAGAACTGGCTTTCAAGATCCAATCCACCGTTGGTACTAACGGTACCGGTCGCAGTTCTATTATAAAGGTTTTTTCTTATTCGACACACAATTGTAGTATAAGCTTTAATTAAGAAAATGTATTCCAGTAAAAATTTTAGTAGTAACTTAAATTGTATGTTCCATTTTTTATTTCCTATTTATTTCTTAGTCTGCCAAAGTATTAACAACATAAGCTTATTCATTGTTTTTATTCCAGTTACGATTTAAATTACATATACACTTTTTCATATCAGCTATTTAAAGATGACTTGAGGCCCTAATAGGTTTTTTCCTTGTCAGAATGATCAGTATTATAATTTATATTCCAGTATTTTTTTTTTTGTGAGACGGATATTTCCTGAACCGGATTCGTTGGTAACCGATATTCCAAAGGGTTTTAGTCTCTTTTAGAGATCGCAAAGAACTGGAATAGAAACTATAATCGGAACTGAAATCGGGATCGGAACCGTTTCAATTTTTGGAACCGAAATCGGAATCGTTATTTTATAAGTCTTGAAATCGGAACCGGAACCGATATTCCAATGGGTTTTAGTCCCTGATTAGAATGGAGCACATGCTGTATTGACATATTGACATATTGACGGATATTTCCTGAACCGGATTCGTTGGTAACCGCTATTCCAAAGGGTTTTAGTCTCTTTTAGAGATCGCAAAGAACTGGAATAGAAACTGAAGTCGGAACTGGAATCGGGATCGGAACCGTTTCAATTTTTGGAACCGAGATTGGAATCGTTATTTTATAAGTCTTGAAATCAAAACCGCAACCGATATTCCAAAGGGCTTTAGTCCCTGATTAGAATGGAGCACATGCTGTATTGACAACGAATAATAAGAAAATTTCGAATCTATTTCTAACATTATTATCAAATAGTATATTTTGCGTTACGGCTCTGTCAAAATGGGACTTCAATAAAATTTCCCAGAATAAACAACTACTCACAATGCGATCAGTTCTCTTATGACCTAATGCAACCGCGTTCGTTAGTAATTATACAGTTTTTCTAATATATCATAAACCAAATTAAAAAAAAAAAAATGACAAAGCAACAACTATATTCTCAACAGCCCACAATTGATACAAAACAAAGTCTTTGTTATGGCAACAACCGCCCCTTTGATATACACTGAACAGACTGGCCTCCTAAACACCTCCTTCAATGCCATGAAAACAATTTGTTTAATTTTTTTGTTCGTGTTTTTTCTATATTTCATTTGGAACTTATATAGCTTATGCGATGGCTAGATTATTCTGCTCTATTTCAAATATGATGGATATCTTCAAGTAGCTTCTTCACTTCACTTTAGTTTACTTCACAGTGCAACGCAACACAAAACATCGCCTCGCATCGCATTCAATCAACTAAAGGCCGCACTAGACTCTCAATCAGTTTGCGATGGATGCACTGCATATAGAACCTAAACGTGCCGAAACGAAACGAACCGAACCGAACTAATAAATAAATGGAGCACATGTCTAAAATGATGAAATGCTTCGTTCTAAGAATTTTGTATTTGTGATAGATGGTTGGTTGGTTGATTATGTATGTGCTCTACGATCCTCCTCATGTTTGCAAAAATATCAGAGTACGATCAGTGTGATCTTGTACCAGCAGCAGCAGCAGCAGCAAGAACTGAAGTCCTCTAGCCTATATTTGGCAAGCGATACGAAGTTAATGAATTCCTTATGAAAAGTTCTCGTTTATCGAGTCCATCATTCAGGCATAATACGTTCTCTATGTTCGCGCGCGTATTGAAGGCATCTATATCTCTTTGTTTTTTTTTTTTTTTTTTTTTTTGAAAACTTGTATTAAATGACAGCCGTATAACTTAAGTGGCGCATGTGACTGGAATCGTGTATGGCATGAACTTAATTTGATCAAAACACTTAAGTGCGGCATATAAACAGCAAGGAAGTTGAATATATTCTAAGAAGTAGGTATGAGAGTGATTATAGTCCATAAATATCTAATTTGCTTCCGCTATTGTTAGTTACAGTTTAAATATTAATTCGATTTAAAGTAATAGTTCGATTCTAGTAGCAATTATTCTATCTGGCTCTGTCCATTGAATTTTGTTCTTGTTATAATCCGATCAGTTGCAAGATCACTATGTTTATCATGTCTACCAAATAAGGTAATTTCTGCTAGTGTAATTTCTGTGTGAATTTAAATTTCAGTTCAGTTTGAGTTTTCAATTTCAATTTCAGTTCTAATATCTGCTTCCAATATTAGTTCGATTCAATTTGAAGGAAGAATTAGCATTTTTTTGTTCAACCAATTTTTTATGCATAGCTGATCATTTTGTTTTTGTTTCTTTAGGGTTTTGCTTATATTTTTATTTAAGTTTTAGCCTTTTATGTTTTTTCTATTTTTGTTTTTCTTTTGTTGTGCTATTCTTTTGATTTTTTTGCTTTTTTGTACTTTTATTTGTCTGTTTCTATTTCTACTTTTGATTTTTTTTGAGATTGATTTTGTTTTGCTTTTGTTTTTACTTTTTTTCTTTTATTTTTGTTCAAGCATTTTTGTTATAATTTTTTTTTGTTTTTGTTTATATTTTTGTATTTTCCTTTTACTTTTACATTGTTTTTTTCTTGTGTTTTTGCTTTGTGTTTTTGATTTTGTTTTATTGCGTTTTTGCATTTTTGATGTTGTTTTGCGGTTTTGCTTTTATTTGTGTGTTTTTGCTTTTGTTTTAGTATTTAAGCATTTCGTTTTTCTATTTTCCTTTTACTTTTGTTTTTGTGCGCTTATTTATTTTTATTTTTGCTTTTGTTTTGTGTTTTTGATTTTGTTATTTGCGTTTTTACATTTTTATATTGTTTTTGCGGTTTGATTATTTTTATATTGTTTTTGCGGTTTGCTTTTATTTCTGTGTTTTTGCTTTTGCCCCACTTGAATAAAACCAGTTCAAATTAATGATGAAAAACACAGTAAACCATAGATTTTTGAAAACTTTAGTACAACAATGTAAGAGTGGCTATTTTTATTATTATTTTAAAAGTCCATTCTTCAAAATAACTTAAAAGTAGTCCACGTCACCTATCTAAGGAGTACCTCAATCAAAATATTTTTTAATCAAGGATTCTGAAATCCTGCCTGCATAATTTAAAAAAAAAGGATATCTTTCCATCATGGAATGACAAACCTTACTGAAGAGAAATGTCAAAAGAGCGGCAAGAAATATGGCGTCGTTTGCTGTCCCTGTCGCTCTACTTTTGTAGCGTCCCATTTGAAAAACTCTTTATAAGTGTTTTTGAATTTGGTTATTTTTATTTTTTTTTTGTTTGTGTTTAAGATTTTGCTCTTGTTTTTGTGTTTTATCTTTAGTTTTATCTTCGCTTTTGCTTTTGCTTTTGTTAAGTGTTTATGCTGTAGTGTTTTTGCTTTTGTGTTTTTGATTTTGTTTTTGATTTTGATATTTTCGTTTTTGCTTTGAAATTTTGATGTTGTTTTTGCGGTTTTGCTTTTATTTGCGTGTTTTTATTTTATTGTTTAAGCATTTTTACTTTCGTTTTTGTTTTTGCATTATCCGTTTACTTTTAGTTTTGATTTTGCGTTCTTTTGTGTTTTTGATTTTGCTTTTGCATTTGCATTTATGATGTTGTTTTTGCGGTTTGCTTTTATTTGTGTGCTTTTCTTTTCTTTTAGTGTTTTTGAAATTGTTTTTTTTTTTTTTTTTTTGTGTTTAAGATTTTGCATTTGTTTATGTGTTTTAGCTTTAGTTTTGTGTTTGTTTTGGTATTTTTGCTTTTATTTTTATTTTTGTGATTTTGTTTTTGTTTTTGTAATATTATTTTTTTTTTTATTTGATTTTTTGTTTGATGTTCGTACTTGGTGTAGAGTTATATCATGTTGAGTGTTTAGGTTGTATAGGTGGTGTCACGAGCCGTTGTCCAATCCTGTCAATGTAGCCTATGTCACCCTCCGGAATACATACTAGACAAATAATATTTCATTTGTACAATTTCGATAGCGGTTTTAAATACTATTTTAGTTCCAGTTAAAAGTAAAACTCGAAGTCCAGTCTTTTTGGGTCATTTCTAATTTATTTTCAATATTTACCTTAAAATATTGAATTCCATTTTCATTTAATATTGCAATGTATTTTCAATCTTAGTTTTTTTTGTGCTGTTTTCCGGTCTGTTTCATATACTATTTTAGTTCTACTTAAAAGTTCAATTCCAAGCCCAGTTTATATTTTTCTGTATACCATTGCGATAGCAGTTTCAAATATTCGAATTCCAGTAAATATTTCACTTTTCTCACAGTTCAAATCTCTTTTTCGTTATCATTTTTTACTTCTAATTCAGTTAAAGTTTTTACACCGTTCTGGTACTATATATCACACTTGTAGTTTTATTTCTGTCACTTGCAATGTAAACATATTGAATCAAAAAATTAATATATTTAAAATCAAACAGTAGTATGTTTGCGCCGGTTCTGGCTCAAATGGGCTTCATGGAGCCATAAGGAGCCATGAGGAGCATTTTTTAACAGAGGTGTTGTTATTGTTTTCAATAGGGATCATTTTTTAACAGAGGTCTTGTTAGTGTATTTTAGTTTTTGATGCCCTTAAAAAGGACCCTTTTTAAAATTCTGAAAAAAAAACATAAATTTTCGTCAATTTATTGTAAATGTTCATGCAAAAATTCAAGATGGTATTTTAATGGCATCATATTTTAAAAAATAATTTTCGAAAATTTTTCAATATTTTTTGTATTGAAAAAAAAAAATATTTATTTTTTTCAAAAGTAAAATTTGCAATAATTTTACAATGTATTTGTTACTCTAATTTCGAAAATGGCGTCAGTTTCATCAAATTGTCTTTAGTTTTTGAGATATATACCATTTTTCGAAAATCGTAAAAACTATATCCCAAAATCAGTATCTCAAACACTAGATTCAATATCATAAAACTGACGCCATTTTAGAAATCAAAGTTACATATATATTCAGGAATTATTACAACTTTTACTGTAGAAAAAAATATATTTTTTTCAATACTAAAAATAAATTAAAATTTAGAAAATTATTTTTTAAAATATGATGCCATCAAAATACCATCTTGAAATTTTGCATGAACATTTAAAATAAATTGAAGAAAATTTAGGATTTTTTCCGGAATTTTAAAAGCGGTCCTTTTTAAGGACATCAATTTTGAAGTGCAAGGATAATGCCCACGGGCCAGATGTTCACGTTTAGAAGTTACAACTTAATTTTTCTGAAAGCTTGTTCTATTAGCTTTAAAACGAGCCATTAATGAAATTTCTAGCATTTCTAGTTCAAGAGATATTTAAATATGAACATCCATACAAAAGTGATTTTTGGCCCTTTTTTTCCAACTTTGAGCCACCTTATCTCTGGAAGTAGTGGTCGGAAAAAATAAAAAAAAATAATTAGTGCATATCTCAATACCCTTTAATAGTTCCCATAATTTCATTGAAATCGAAGAACGTGAGTTCTAACCGCTGGTCGATTTGGTGTGGAATGGTCTATATAATTCTGTTATTTTTTTTTTTAGTTTTTAAATAAAATTTTATTAACTTTATTGTAATTACGCAATGTTTTAGAAATAGATTTCCATATATTTCAAACACTGTAGTAATTTTAATAATTAAAATTTTTAATAATATTCGAAATCAATTAGAGATTTGGTTTATACATTTAATGATCAAATATTGAATAATGGCAACGTGTATCAAATTTTCCATTTCCTTTAGCCATTTCATTTTTTCTTTTCCTCCGTCTCCCATAACGAAATTAAGTAAAGGTAGCTAAAGTTTTAGCCCATGGCTTAAAAGCACCTTAGCATCCAGGTCGTAAACTGTGCATATAGTATAAAATATGTAGTGTGTACTTATGTGAGGGCCAACATCATTCAGTAGTCAGCAACTTAGTGACGGTGGCAGACACCCTGCCAACAACTTGGACCCGTTGGTGCCGAAAATCGTGCATATTTATGGACTGGAAAAAAAGGTTATTCGTGGTGCAACCAAAAAAAAAAAAGAAATATAAAATTGTGCTGAGAAGACGTCAGTCAGTCGATTGGTCGCATAGTTGCTCATATTATCAAAAACTAAAATTACTGTAATTCACCGCTATTAGAGTGCATATTATTGGTATCGTAATGGTTTATTAAAAGACCCAAATGGTGTTCAATGCATTTTTTCTTTTTTTCCTTTTATTTATTTCATTATTTTCTTTTCTAAACATCAAAAGAGCATGCAATGGATGTGCTGTCGATGTCGATCTATTGTAGCTGGTTTATTGGTAACACATAGCTTAAAGTGGCTGATGAATGGCTGACTCGAGGCGGTCAAAAAAAAAAAACGTAACATACGTGGAGACTTGCAGATAATCAAAATATTTAGTGGAAAATTGTCTATATTAATTATGGACTTTGGGCTAAACGTGGATGGGAGACGTAACCGATGGTGGTAGCAAAAATGTATATGGTGTTCAATAAATTGTTTCTAATGACAATGACGATATACTACATATTGTGCTATTACTTAGTTGCATAAGGTAAAATTAGATTTAACAATTATTAAAAATAAAAAGTTTTTAATTCAAATTTTCATTAAAAAATATAAAGTATTACTATTTTCTTTTTTTTTTGTTTCTAAAATAAAAAAATGCTCAATAAATTTTACTCTAAGTTTACCTGTTACTAAAAGCAAATGTCATTAAAATTTTCAATTTCAACTTGAAAAATAAAAACATTTTTCACTAAAAATTTCAATTTCTAGTCAAAAACAAAAAAAAAATATTCACTATAATTACAACTTTCACTAATTTCACTCGAAATGATTTTTTTTAATTTAATTTATTATTCAAAATTTAAATTGCATTAAAAATTATATTTTTCAATAAAAAATAATTTTTTTTATTAAAAATTTAAATTTTCATTAAGAATTAAAATTTTCACTCAAATTTAAATTTTTCATTGAAAATTGAATTTCTCCAATAAAAATTAAAATTTTCATTCAAAATTAAATTTGTTAATTAAAATTCAATATTTAATTAAAAATTCATTGTTTCTATCCATTATTCATTAAAAATTCTATTTTCACTAAAAATTCAATTCTTCATTGGATAATAAATTTGATTTAATTTTTCATTAAAAAAATTCATTTTTCTAATAAAACTTCTAATTTTCATTCAAAATTAAATTTTTCATTATAAATTAAATTTTTCATTAAAAATTAAATTTTTCATTAAAAAATAAATTTTTCATTGAAAAAGAAAATTTTCATTGAAATCCAATTTTTCATTCAAAACTCAGTTTTTCATTTAAATTTCACTTTTCCGTTAAAAATTTTATTTTTCACAATAAGTTCAATTTTTCAATAAATATTTAATTTTTAATTAAAAATTAAATTTTTAATTAAAAATTAAATTTTTAATAAAAATTAAATTTTTAATTAAAAATTAAATTTATTATTATAAAATTTTCATTAAAATTAGATTTTTCTTAAAAATTAAATTTTTCATTAAAAAATTTTTTTATCATTAATATTACGATTTTTATAAATAATAAAAATTTTCATAAAAAATAAAATTTTTCATTGAAATTATATATCCCATTAAAAATCAATTATTCTTAAACAATAAATTATTTTTTTTATATTAAAATTTTCATTAAAAGTTCAATTTTTCATCAACAATTAAATTTTTATTTTCATTAAAAATGGATTTTTTTTTTAAACTTAAATTTTTCTTTAAAAATTAAATTTGTTTTTTAAATATTTTATTTTTCATTAAAACTTCCATTGTTCATTAAAAAATTACTATTTTATTAAATTAATATTAATTTTTCATTAAAAATTTAATTTTTCATTAAAAATTTAATTTTTCATTAAAAATTTAATTTTTCATTAAAAAATTTATTTTTATTAAAAATTTAATTTTTCATTAAAAATTTAATTTTTCATTAAAAATTTTATTTTTCATTAAAAATGTAATTTTTAATGAGAAATTAATTTTTTTTTTCATTAAAAATTTAATTTTTCATTAAAATTTAATTTTTCATAAACATTTTTAAACATTTAAAATTTAATTAAATTTCATTTTTGTTTCTAATTAAATTTTTAATTTCACCATGACTTCAAAACTAAAATAACCTTATTTTAGTACGAATCATATTTGAGTTCAAATATTCCAATAGAATTTCTTTTATCTAAAAATTTATTTTATCTTTTTTTTTAATTTTCTTTAAACTTTCTTTATTATATTACAAAATAAAACATAGAAATCATGTATGTATTACATTCACTTTTTTATATAGCCACTAGTTAAATGATTAAAGTGTAAAAGAGTTTCGATTGTCACTTTTTAAATTAACTTTTAACGGCTACACCTAAAATTAAACGTTTATGTCACTGCAATAAACAAATTAAAAGCGCCCGTTCAATGGCACGTTAACGAGCTATAATATCAGTTAATTAAATTTTTACGATTTCAATTAAATCCAATTAAATCCACGTTATATTTTTTTGTTTTGGAAGTTTTTTTTTGTTCATTTCATTTTTTCTTGTTTCAATTCATTACATTTTTCTCGTTGCGTGGTAATAACTAAGCATTTCATTCAATTTTCACACAACCACATACATAGTAATTTCAAACAGACTTCCTACAAAATTACAGGTTCATTGACCCCGCGCGCGCACTTCGCATTGAATATATTAAGTTGCAGCTAAAACAGAACCACCTACCCACCACATACCGCACATTTAGCAGCCTAACCTACCTACCTACTAAGTTTGCAAAAGGCATTACTTTGCTGAAAAAAAAAAAAAAAAAAATGAAAAAACACACATAAAAAATGTCAAATCCGACGTTAACTTTTTTTTTTTTTTGCATTTTAACCCACACATTTAACTCGCACATGCGTTCGCATTTACATATGGTCACCTCATGCACACACGGCACTCTTGGTCGGCACTCTTGGTTCTTGTTGTCCGACTATACATCGTAACTTCTCTAACTCTACCCAAATGCCGCCGCCGCCGTCGCCGCCGTCGACAATCCCCAATCCCCGTTGCGTCGTCAAATGTCAAATGTCAAAATATATGGTGAAAATGTGTCAAGTCTCTTATCTGATTTGGTCACGCTGCTACTTTATTTGCCCCTTCTGCTGCCGCCACGCCACATTTTTCGTATATGTGTTCCCTTCTGGTCATGGTGGTTACCATGGCATTGTCATGTAATGCCTACGAACAGAAAGAAGTCCGTGTTAAAGCATTCTGCGACGCTTTAGCTTGGTTTGGTTTGGCTTTGACCGACATGATAAAGTGGATTTGTCTGCTGTCCTGGCCGAACCTGCTGTGGCTGCTCCGTGTTCTGTTCTCTAGAGACTCTTTATTATTAAATGTGAAATATTTGTAACTTAGGTTTTTCAATATAATAAGAGTTAAATTCATGTTTCCTAAAGTTTAACTGAAAATAATGGTGCAAATAAGTGGGAATTATAGTTCCAGAAACATTATATTATTATAATATAATCGGTACCATAATTCAGAAAACGTTTACCTTATAAAATTGCTCAAAAAAATACACTCAGCATATAAATAAAATTTGACCAATCAACTAAATATTTCTCTGAATTGTAAAGTCGTTTCTTATAACCAAAAAAGAGGTTTTTGTATTTCCAATTTAAAGCCATTTTAGTACAATTAGGTGTTAGTATATGATATAATTTTAATTGCGAACCAAGTACAGTATTTTCATGAACCATTTTATAGAAATATAATTTAAAACGATCGAATTTGGTTACAACAACTAACCTATTTCTTCTCCCAAACTTTATGTCAAAATAGGATTTTGCTGAGTATGAAATTGTTCTGACAACCATGTATGTTCATTTAATTGTGAATGGAATACGGCATTTTCCATCAACCAATTTGTAAAAATATCATTTAAAACGAATGAATTTGTTTGCAGCAACTAACATATTCCTTCTGCCAACCTCATGTAAAAGAGAATTTTTCTAAGTATGCAATTATTTTAAATACCATATCTGTTCGTTTAATTTATGTTTGAAATCATAATATATAATCGACAAAAAGTTTTATTCATACCAATAATATTTTAATAGAAATGTTTGTCTTAAACACTTTTTTAGTTTTTGTAAATATTCAATATGTTTCTTATAACCAAATACTGATAGATTATAATATTGGCTATACAAAATATTCCAAGACAAAATTTTCAAGCAGATAAATGGGTATTGATACAAACTCTCCATTTTCTTCCAGTACCCAAGATATTCCGCGAATCTACGCGTAAAAATTTAATAAACTATGCACTTTCCAAAATCTACACATCACCTCTGTGTTTGCCGAAAATATGCCCCATATATTCAATTCGATTTTTTCTCGGTATTGAGCAATAATTTGAAAATTAAATTATCAAATTTGTGAAATTTTCGTTTAAGTCCGGTCAGATAAAAACGTAGACCCAAACCAAATTTTTGAACAGAGCATTAATAGACCGTTAAAAGAGACGAAGTCGGTGGGAAAAATGCGTCAATCAGTACATCTAACTAGTTACTGTCGAGGTGGTGATGACTGTGTAAACGCATAGAAAAAACATGGTTGTGGTGATCATATTTGAGGGGCCATACCATAATTAGTGTAATTGTTGTAGACAATCATATACTATGTCTAATATGATTCTCAATGACAATATTAACAACCTTTATATGATCCTCAGTGACAATATTATAATTTCACGCAACTATACTCTGGTCTTCATTACCATGTCATACAACAATATTATGGTTAACAGTGGCGATATTATGATTTCGCACAAGTTGAGTGGAGGTATGCGATTTCACACAACCATAATATGGTCATCAGTGACCATATTTTCATTATACACAAAAATACTATGGTTGTCAGTGATGATATTATGATTCCACACAACCATAATATGTTGTCAGTGATCATACAACAATAATATGGTTAACCGTGGGCATATTATGATTTCGCACAACAAAACTTTGGTCCTCAGTGGAGGTATGCGATTTCACACAACCATAATATGGTCATAAGTGACCATATTTTGATTATACACAAATATACTATGGTTTTCAGTGACCATATTATGATTCCACACAACCATAATATGTTGTCAGTGACCATAATATGATTCCACATAACCATACTGCAGTGATCGTATTTCGATGTCATACAATCATACTATCATACTATCATACCGGACCAGGGATTATATTGTGATTATTCCTAAATTCATAAAAAAGCGGATTGAACAGAAATTATAAATTGTTTAAATTGTTTATCTTTTCAAAATTGGTCATATTTTGTGGGAAAAGTGATCATGATGAAGTGGCCACTGTCCAGTCAGCGAAGACTGTGTACTTACCAAGCATAATATGTTGGATAGGTAATGGATAGGGTGTTACAAAAACATATACCAACATTTTGTATTGATTTTCTTAACATTTTTAATTATTTTTTAAATTGGATGATATTTGTAGGGAAAAGTGGTCATGATGAAATGGCCATTGTCCAGTCAGGGATGACTATGTACTAACGAATCCTAGAAACCTAAATAGATAATGCACAGGGCTTTCCAAAAACATACAAAAATGTTATATAGATTTTCCTAATATTTTTAGGGCCAGTTTTTCAGTGCTAGTTGAACTTTGTTTGTGGTTTAAACTTCGTTTAAAATCAAAATCGATTTTTTCAGGGCCAGTTTGTCAGTGCTAGTAGTTTAAACGACCGATGCTGATGGTTTAAACTACGAATTTTTGAATTTTTCTCACAACACTTTTCACTATTTTTTGTCGCTGCGTTGTTTCACAAATTTTTATTAATTTTAGTATTTTTGCACACTCTCACGTGCACTTTAGTTGCTTTATTTGTTGCTAATATTTAAATTTTCATTTATTTTATTTTTCTGAAACAATTTTTGTATTTATTTAATTTTGAATGACATTTATCAAAAGTCAAAATCAAGAGATTTATATGTCATTAGCCTGTGGTGCCATATGTTGTGTCTTGGTCTGTGTTCATTTTAAACTATCACTGAAAAACTGGTAAAAAAATTAAACGACGTTTAATTTAAAGAGAAGATTAATTAAACGGAGTTTAAACTACGTTTAAACGAGCACTGAAAACTGGCCCTCAGTGATTTTCAACCGACCTTTAAACTTAGTTTAAACGACCGATGCTGATGATTTAAACTACGTTTAAACTTTTAAAGTTTTTTATATAAATCACAGCACTTTTCTCTATTTTCTTTCGCTGCACTGCACTGTTTCACAAATTATTATTAATTTTTGTATTTTTGCAGTCTCACGTGCACTTTATCTCTTGTTTAAATTTAAAAATACATTAATTTTATTTTTCTGAAACAAATTTTTTATTTATTTAATTTTGAATGACATTTATCAGAAGTCAAATTCGAGAGAATTATTTGTCATTTGCCTGTGGTGCCATATATATTGTCTTGGTCTGTGTTCATTTTAAACTATCACTGAAAAACTGGTAACGAAATTAAACGAAGTTTAATTTAAAGAGAAGATTAATTAAACGGAGTTTAAACTACGTTTAAACGCGCACTGAAATATTTTTGGCCCTTAATGTTTTTTTTTTTTTTTGAAAATGGGTCAATAGAATAGGGGAACTTTAAGTGTATATTTTTAGAAAGTCCCATCGATTACCTATCCAGCGTACTAGGTTCGGTTAGAGCACAGTCATCCTCACCTGGACAGTGGGTGACCATTCAAATGCACTGATAGATTTTGCACAAATAAATTTATGTTTATTACAAATTTTCATAAATTATACTTTTATTGTTTGTAGCATAATATAAGTAATTAAAAGCATCAATAATTTCTTACTGTAAACATTCGATAGTTTACCCCAAACGAATTGCAATCACTTATTTTAATATTTTTTCTTTTTTTTTAATTGTTTATAAAATTTCTCATATTTTGAGCGCTATAAATCAAAACATAATTACAGAAAATTGTTAAATAAAAAAATGCTTGTATTAAATATAAAATAATTCATGACTTTATCATAAGTGTCAACTATGATACATGATTGTAAATATTAATTCAAATTATATACAGTACGAACTAAAAATAAAAAAAAACCATAAAAAGTTAATGTTTTCCGTTGGCAAGCATGTGTTTATAATTTTCGTTATTAATAAAATCATTAAACGCGCAACCGCTCTTTATAGAATTAATTAAATTACTTATTTGAAAAGTGTTGAATAAACTACATCGTCGGACGCGTCGCGACGGACGCTTTAACTAGTCGCAGAAACAGTGACAGTAGCTGCAACACGCTGTGCAGACCAAATTAATTGCTGACGGACATGCATTATGGACAGGTACGCGTTTTTTCTAAAAGAAAACATATATATTATAAAATATACAGAAATAGTTAATAACGGATTTTATGCACCATATGCAAATGTAAGAGCAACGGAAGTGTGTGACACAGTTGTAAGGAAACGACCTGTGGGAGGGGTAACACTGTGATAAGCTCTTTGAATTTGTAGGCTTAACACACGTCATGTTTAACACACAGGTACAGTAGGTAACTATTTTAGCATAAATGTAGCAATCATGTTTTTATCAAGTACAACGATTTTTTGATAACAGAACTATCTAAGCTTTTTAAATACCGTTTTTGCGTATTAAATAAAAAAAAAATGAATGGAAGTTTTTAAACCACGGTCATTTTCTCAGGTGTTTTAATGAAGAAAGTAAGAATTTTGAAAGTTATAGTTGTTCTACGCTATTTTAATAGTCAGGTTATGAATTTAACCTCCGCATATGTGGTAATATGTGTGAAAATGCAAAATAAACACGAATACTATTTCTTGCCATTCCTGCCTTTCTTGTCTGTCTTGTCTTTCTTGTCTTTCTTGTCTTTCTTGTCTTTCTTGTCTTTCTTGTCTTTCTTGTCTTTCTTGTCTTTCTTGTCTTTCTTGTCTTTCTTGTCTTTCTTGTCTTTCTTGTCTTTCTTGTCTTTCTTGTCTTTCTTGTCTTTCTTGTCTTTCTTGTCTTTCTTGTCTTTCTTGCCTTTCTTGCCTTTCTTTTCTTTCTTATCCTTATTGTTTTTCTTGTCTTTCTTGTATTTCTTGTCTTTCTTGTCTTTCTTGTCTTTCTTGTCTTTCTTGTCTTTCTTGTCTTTCTTGTCTTTCTTGTCTTTCTTGTCTTTCTTGTCTTTCTTGTCTTTCTTGTCTTTCTTGTCTTTCTTGTCTTTCTTGTCTTTCTTGTCTTTCTTGTCTTTCTTGTCTTTCTTGTCTTTCTTGTCTTTCTTGTCTTTCTTGCCTTTCTTGCCTTTCTTTTCTTTCTTATCCTTATTGTTTTTCTTGTCTTTCTTGTATTTCTTGTCTTTCTTGTCTTTCTTGTCTTTCTTGTCTTTCTTGTCTTTCTTGTCTTTCTTGTCTTTCTTGTCTTTCTTGTCTTTCTTGTCTTTCTTGTCTTTCTTGTCTTTCTTGTCTTTCTTGTCTTTCTTGTCTTTCTTGTCTTTCTTGTCTTTCTTGTCTTTCTTGTCTTTCTTGTCTGTCTTGTCTGTCTTGTCTTTCTTGTCTTTCTTGTCTTTCTTGTCTTTCTTGTCTTTCTTGTCTTTCTTGTCTTTCTTGCCTTTCTTGCCTTTCTTTTCTTTCTTATCCTTATTGTTTTTCTTGTCTTTCTTGTATTTCTTGTCTTTCTTGTCTTTCTTGTCTTTCTTGTCTTTCTTGTCTTTCTTGTCTTTCTTGTCTTTCTTGTCTTTCTTGTCTTTCTTGTCTTTCTTGTCTTTCTTGTCTTTCTTGTCTTTCTTGTCTTTCTTGTCTTTCTTGTCTTTCTTGTCTTTCTTGTCTTTCTTGTCTTTCTTGTCTTTCTTGTCTTTCTTGTCTTCCTTGTCTTTCTTGTCTTCCTTGTCTTCCTTGTCTTTCTTGTCTTTCTTGTCTTTCTTGTCTTTCTTGTCTTTCTTGTCTTTCTTGTCTTTCTTGTCTTTCTTGTCTTTCTTGTCTTTCTTGTCTTTCTTGTCTTTATTGTCTTTCTTGTTTTTCTTATATTTCTTGTCTTTCTTGTCTTTCTTAGATTTTTTGTCTTTCTTTTTTTTTGTCTCTCTTGTCTTTTATGTCTTTCTTGCCTATCTTGTCTTTCTGGTCTTTCTTGTCCTTATTGTCTTTCTTGTCTTTCTTGTCTTTCTTGTCTTTCTTGTCTTTCTTGTCTTTCTTGTCTTTCTTGTCTTTCTTGTCTTTCTTGTCTTTCTTGTCTTTCTTGTCTTTCTTGTCTTTCTTGTCTTTCTTGTCTTTCTTGTCTTTCTTGTCTTTCTTGTCTTTCTTGTCTTTCTTGCCTTTCTTGCCTTTCTTTTCTTTCTTATCCTTATTGTTTTTCTTGTCTTTCTTGTATTTCTTGTCTTTCTTGTCTTTCTTGTCTTTCTTGCCTCTCTTGCCTTTCTTTTCTTTCACGCCTTTCTTTTCTTTCACGCCTTTCTTGTCTTTCTTGTCTTTCTTGTCTTTCTTGTCTTTCTTGTCTTTCTTGTCTTTCTTGTCTTTCTTGTCTTTCTTGTCTTTCTTGTCTTTCTTGTCTTTCTTGTCTTTCTTGTCTTTCTTGTCTTTCTTGTCTTTCTTGTCTTTCTTGTCTTTCTTGTCTTTCTTGTCTTTCTTGTCTTCCTTGTCTTTCTTGTCTTCCTTGTCTTACTTGTCTTTCTTGTCTTTCTTGTCTTTCTTGTCTTTCTTGTCTTTCTTGTCTTTCTTGTCTTTCTTGTCTTCCTTGTCTTTCTTGTCTTCCTTGTCTTCCTTGTCTTTCTTGTCTTCCTTGTCTTCCTTGTCTTTCTTGTCTTTCTTGTCTTTCTTGTCTTTCTTGTCTTCCTTGTCTTTCTTGTCTTTCTTGTCTTTCTTGTCTTTCTTGTCTTTCTTGTCTTTCTTGTCTTTCTTGTCTTTCTTGTCTTTCTTGTCTTTCTTGTCTTTCTTGTCTTTCTTGTCTTTCTTGTCTTTCTTGTCTTTCTTGTCTTTCTTGTCTGTCTTGTCTGTCTTGTCTTTCTTGTCTTTCTTGTCTTTCTTGTCTTTCTTGTCTTTCTTGTCTTTCTTGTCTTTCTTGCTTTTCTTGCCTTTCTTTTCTTTCTTATCCTTATTGTTTTTCTTGTCTTTCTTGTATTTCTTGTCTTTCTTGTCTTTCTTGTCTTTCTTGTCTTTCTTGTCTTTCTTGTCTTTCTTGTCTTTCTTGTCTTTCTTGTCTTTCTTGTCTTTCTTGTCTTTCTTGTCTTTCTTGTCTTTCTTGTCTTTCTTGTCTTTCTTGTCTTTCTTGTCTTTCTTGTCTTTCTTGTCTTTCTTGTCTTTCTTGTCTTTCTTGTCTTTCTTGTCTTTCTTGTCTTTCTTGTCTTTCTTGTCTTTCTTGTCTTTCTTGTCTTTCTTGTCTTTCTTGTCTTTCTTGTCTTTCTTGTCTTTCTTGTCTTTCTTGTCTTTCTTGTCTTTCTTGTCTTTCTTGTCTTTCTTGTCTTTCTTGTCTTTCTCGTCTTTCTTGTCTTTCTTGTCTTCCTTGTCTTTCTTGTCTTCCTTGTCTTCCTTGTCTTTGTTGTCTTTGTTGTCTTTCTTGTCTTTCTTGTCTTTCTTGTCTTTCTTGTCTTTCTTGTCTTTCTTGTCTTTCTTGTCTTTCTTGTCTTTCTTGTCTTTCTTGTCTTTCTTGTCTTTCTTGTCTTTCTTGTCTTTATTGTCTTTCTTGTTTTTCTTATATTTCTTGTCTTTCTTGTCTTTCTTGTCTTTCTTTTTTTTTGTCTCTCTTGTCTTTTATGTCTTTCTTGCCTATCTTGCCTATCTTGTCTTTCTGGTCTTTCTTGTCCTTATTGTCTTTCTTGTCTTTCTTGTCTTTCTTGTCTTTCTTGTCTTTCTTGTCTTTCTTGTCTTTCTTGTCTTTCTTGTCTTTCTTGTCTTTCTTGTCTTTCTTGTCTTTCTTGTCTTTCTTGTCTTTCTTGCCTTTCTTGCCTTTCTTTTCTTTCTTATCCTTATTGTTTTTCTTGTCTTTCTTGTATTTCTTGTCTTTCTTGTCTTTCTTGTCTTTCTTGTCTTTCTTGTCTTTCTTGTCTTTCTTGTCTTTCTTGCCTCTCTTGCCTTTCTTTTCTTTCACGCCTTTCTTTTCTTTCACGCCTTT
Organism: Dryomyza anilis; assembly: GCA_951804985.1. NCBI lineage: Eukaryota > Metazoa > Arthropoda > Insecta > Diptera > Dryomyzidae > Dryomyza > Dryomyza anilis. The sequence continues at coordinate 52,500,126 of OX638134.1, read as the reverse complement.
CTTGTCTTTCTTGTCTTTCTTGTCTTTCTTGTCTTTCTTGTCTTTCTTGTCTTTCTTGTCTTTCTTGTCTTTCTTGTCTTTCTTGTCTTTCTTGTCTTTCTTGTCTTTCTTGTCTTTCTTGTCTTTCTTGTCTTTCTTGTCTTTCTTGTCTTTCTTGTCTTCCTTGTCTTTCTTGTCTTCCTTGTCTTCCTTGTCTTTCTTGTCTTTCTTGTCTTTCTTGTCTTTCTTGTCTTTCTTGTCTTTCTTGTCTTCCTTGTCTTTCTTGTCTTCCTTGTCTTCCTTGTCTTCCTTGTCTTTCTTGTCTTCCTTGTCTTCCTTGTCTTTCTTGTCTTTCTTGTCTTTCTTGTCTTTCTTGTCTTCCTTGTCTTTCTTGTCTTTTTTGTCTTTCTTGTCTTTCTTGTCTTTCTTGTCTTTCTTGTCTTTCTTGTCTTTCTTGTCTTCCTTGTCTTTCTTGTCTTCCTTGTCTTCCTTGTCTTTCTTGTCTTTCTTGTCTTTCTTGTCTTTCTGGTCTTTCTTGTCTTTCTTGTCTTTCTTGTCTTTCTTGTCTTCCTTGTCTTTCTTGTCTTCCTTGTCTTCCTTGTCTTTCTTGTCTTTCTTGTCTTTCTTGTCTTTCTTGTCTTTCTTGTCTTTCTTGTCTTTCTTGTCTTTCTTGTCCTTCTTGCCTTTCTTGTCTTTCTTGTCTTTCTTGTCTTTCTTGTCTTTCTTGTCTTTCTTGTCTTTCTTGTCTTTCTTGTCTTTCTTGTCTTTCTTGTCTTTCTTGTCTTTCTTGTCTTTCTTGTCTTTCTTGTCTTTCTTGTCTTTCTTTTCTTTCTTTGCTTTCATTTATTTCTTATATTTCTTAGCCACTTTGTCTTTTTTTTCTTTCATGTCTATCAGAATATATTCAACTAATTGCTGTTTCGTAATCTGTGTAATTTGCGATTGGTTAGTTTATAATTAATTTTGCTATACATTTAAATTATTTCTTTTGTGCTCAATGACGTTTATCAGGGTTGGCTGTCGAAGCACCAGCAATAGCAGCAATTGCAGTAATTCGCAGCAACACATGATATGTTGTTGATTGAACAGCGGCGTTATAATCCAATTTTTCTTTTTATAGCTACAAATTCGTTTCGCTTAACTTAGCTTCGCACTGGTTTCGTATCAACCTTGCCAACATTCTCCCTTCCGAGCGAAATTCGTATAATTATCGAATTTTAATTTCTTATTACTTTATCGTGCAACAATGGCAAATAATATTTGTGTTTGTTTGTATTTTGTACTTTTACAAATCAACGCAAGCGCGCCAGCGTATAATTTACTTGCTGGACTAACGAAAAAAAAATATATATATTTTTGCAAAACATACATTTGCAGGTGCTAACAAAATCTAGCCAATTTGAGCAACTTCATGTTGGCGCATTTCGTGTGCAATCCAGCCAACAACAGCCACTTTAAGTAGCCACACATTTAGCCAACATACTCGACCGTCCGTAGATTTTAATCTTAAGCATCGGTTTTGTGTTTCCTTTTAACGCTCACTTCTCAAGCCAAGATGCAACGACGGTCTGCTTTTCCGCCGGCCTTCTATTCCACCGGCCTGCGGAAAATTAAACTAACCAACCACTAAATGTAGCGGAAGAAGAGGCGAAAAATTATGCGTTTACGTCATTCATATATCAGCTGATGCTGTTAGATTGGCAGTCCCGATTGACCGCCAGTTTCTAACTCACTTGCGGTCCAGCACATGGCCAACAAACACAATCGCGATCATCTTGTGCTTGGCTTGGACTGGCCTTCTTTCTTTCCTTCCATCCATCTATCTGTTCATTCATCCATTCATCCCGTTGTGCAACTGTTTGCCGCATGCTGATTATGCCATGGCTTGATTGCCCGGCAGTATTTAAGCCTTCGTTTGCTCAACGTCTGCTTGTTAGTGGTTGCGGCAGGCATTACCAGGTTCAAGACCCTTTGACTGACCACGTGCGTTGTTGAGTAACGGCTCGAAATGGTGCATTTGCCCTGAACCTCGGTGAGGCAATATATAGGTTATTGGTGTCAATGCACTCAACGTAAGATTTCTCATTTGCAATGCAATATTTTATCAGCTTTTATTCGAAATTCAGGAAAACATGATCATTCTAATGTTTTGTTGGTTTTGTTTTACATCCTTTACCAAAAGTGAAATAGTATTTGTACTTTGATCGTACGTTTCTAACAACCCAGAAACGGCGTAGGGTAAAGTATATATTCCCGATCAGATTCTCCTCCTGAGTCGATTAAAATTTATCCGTCTAAATGTATATACTCACTATTACAAGAAAACTAGAAGAATTAGATTAATGAAACTGAAAACTTAAATTATCTGCACACCTGCGCTGTCTGGGATTAAAAATGAATGCGATCGATCCACCTATGTTTTGAGTTCTGAACTCTTCTGTACCGTATAGACCCATTCGTACATATGTGTACTCATAATTCTTACTAGTTGGATTAGACCGACTATGACTTAGACAAATCTTATTAACTTGGTTTTATTGACATTCTTTCTTGTCCTTCTTGCCTTTCTTGTCTTTCTCGTTATTATTCTTTTTCTTGTTTTTCTTGTCTTTCTTGTATTTCTTGTCTTTCTTTTTTTCTTGTCTTTCTCATTTTTCTTGTCTTTCTTCTCTTTTTTGTCTTTCTCCTCTTTCTTGTCTTTCTTGTCTTTCATGTCTTTCTTGTCTTTCTTGTCCGTCTTGTCTTTCTTGTCCTTTTCGTCGTTCTTGTCTTTCTTGTCGTTTTTGTCTTTTTTTTTCTTTCTTGTCCTTTTGTCATTTCTTTCTTATTTTCTTGTCTTTCTTGTTATTTTTCTCTTTCTTCTCCGTCTTGTCTTTCTTGTTATTACTCTCTTCCTTGTCTTTTTATTCTTTCTTATCTATCTTGTCTTTCTTTTCTATCTTATATTTCTTGTTTTTCTTGTTTTTTTTTTTGTTTTTCTTGTTTTTCTTGTTTTTCTTGTTTTTCTTGTTTTTCTTGTTTTTCTTGTTTATCTTGTATTTCTTGTCTTTCTTGTCTTTCTTGTCTTTCTTGTCTCTTCTTTACTTCTCTGCAAATACTAAACCATGTTGTGACGTATCTTGAAATAAGTGGAAGATAAACTACATAAGAAGTGTTTCTTTAAATCACATTAGTTTATAGTTTATTTTACAAAACTATCTGAATTTAGAAAATTGTTATTTAATTATTTGCAATACGAAATGATTTTTGCAACGGCAACATGTAGTTGGCAGCAACCATTGTAGTCACTGCGTTGGCTGCAATTATCATGGACTTCCGCAAGCAATTTTCCGCCACTGCCAGCTATACCAGGGACTTACAGTTAGTTATACAAACAACGGATGCCAATAATTCATTAAGTCAGTTAGCCAGTCCATCAGTCAGTCATTCAGTCAGCAGCAACAGTCACAAGTTTAGCAACAGGCCATCAGCAATACCAGCAAAGTTATGACACGCACAAAAAAAAAACACTCACTCCAACAACAGACCACAGCAATGGTTGCTTGTTTGCCTTTGATTATGGTTTCCAGTCTGTATGTTTTTCCATAATGTACACTGGCGAAAGACGCATTAGCAGAAGCAGGAGCATGTAATTGTTGGCTTATTGCGAACCATTGTAAAATTCTGCAATTTCTACTGCATATAATTAGGCGCTTATTTGGTTTGCTTCACACATGCAAACCCATACGCATTATAATTAGCAGAGTGAAGTGGATCCGTATGCGTTATACGCACTCATGGGCGTTACAATTGCCACGCCCATGTAATTATTCGCAATGCGCCCTGTGTGTTTGTCGTGCATAATGGTAACAGGAAACGCCATGCATGCTATTGCCTCAATTGCCGCAATACGGAATGGGGTTTCGAACGGCGTTACTTGTTCATTGGCAGTCAAGAAAAGTCATTTTAAAACGGAAATCAAGATCGATGAGAGGAAGTATGGAAAATTATATAAATCAATATCCTATTAATATGCTTAATTGTCTGCTACTGTATTGCGTTGTCTATAGAAAAAAAAATATTGAAGCTTACATCTTTATTAGAGATAACGTCATAAATTTGCATCCTAATATGACTTCTACTATTAAATAGTCTCATTAATAAATTATTTTGAGCTGTGCGCTTCAAAACTCAGCTACACCATATTCTGAAAATATTTGAAACAACTCTCAAGTTCCTTTGGGATGTTTTGTTAGTAAAGTATGTCGGGATATGTAAGGTATATTTTTGGTCAGATTTTTGTTTTTTGTGTGAAGTAATCGAAACGAATACCGACATCCATTTCAAACCGTCTTTTGTCGCTACTGTATTTTCTTTCTTGGGATTTTCTTGTCTTTCTTGTCTTTCTTATCTTTCTTGTCTTTCTTGTCTTTCTCGTCTTTCTTGTCTTTCTTGTCTTTCTTGTCTTTCTTGTCTTTCTTGTCTTTGTTGTCTTTGTTGTCTTTCTTGTCTTTCTTGTCTTTCTTGTCTTTCTTGTCTTTCTTGTCTTTCTTGTCTTTCTTGTCTTTGTTGTCTTTGTTGTCTTTCTTGTCTTTCTTGTCTTTCTTGTCTTTCTTTTCTTTCTTGTCTTTCTTGTCTTTCTTGTCTTTCTTCTCTTTCTTGTCTTTATTGTCTTTCTTGTCTTTCTTGTCATTCTTGTCATTCTTGTCTTTCTTGTCTTTCTCGTCTTTCTTGTCTTTCTTGTCTTTCTTGTCTTTCTTGTCTTTCTTGTCTTTCTTGTCTTTCTTGTATTTGTTGTCTTTGTTGTCTTTCTTGTCTTTCTTGTCTTTCTTGTCTTTCTTCTCTTTCTTGTCTTTATTGTCTTTCTTTACTTTCTTGTCTTTCTTGATCTTCTTGTCTTTCTTGTCTTTCTTGTCTTTCTCGCTTTCTTGTTTTTCCTGTATTTTTTGTCTTTCTTGTCTTTTTTGTCTATCTTATCTTTCTTGTCTTTCCAGTCTTTCTAGTTTTTCTAGTCATTCTAGTCTTTTTAGTCTTTCTAGTCTTTCTAGTCTTTTTAGTCTTCTACTCTTTCTAGTCTTTTTAGTCTTTCTTGCCTTTCCCGTCTTTCTTGTCTGTCTTGTCTTTCTTGTCTTTCTTGTCTCTCCTGTCTTTATTGTCTTTCTTGTATTTCTTGCCTTTCCCGTTTTTCTTGTCTGTCTTGTCTTTCTTGTCTTTCTTGTCTTTCTTGTCTTTCTTGTCTCTCCTGTCTCTCCTGTCTTTATTGTCTTTCTTGTCTTTCTTGTCTTTCTTGTCTTTCTTGTCTTTCTTGTCTTTCTTGTCTTTCTTGTCTTTCTTGTCTTTCTTGTCTTTCTTGTCTTTCTTGTCTTTCTTGTCTTTCTTGTCTTTCTTGTCTTTCTTGTCTTTCTTGTCTTTCTTGTCTTTCTTGACTTTCTTGTCTTTCTTGTCTTTCTTGTCTCTCTTGTCTTTCTTGTCTTTCTTGTCGTAATTGTCTTTCATGTCTTTTTTGTCTTTCTTGTTTTTCTTGTCTTTCTTATCTTTCTTGTTCTTCTTCCCTTTCTGAAAAGGACTACAGCAAGACTATCTTATAGCTGAAAATGAAAGAACTTAGATTACTAATATGAATTATTACAGAGCATAACACCTTATTCTCACTCCTTAAAAATTGAGTTTAGAGGGGATGACCTGTTTAGGTGGTGCGGTAACTGTAATGCAATGTCTTGCACTAACGATCAAACTTAACAAAATTCTAGACTCTATTTTTATTCAAGGATATAGACATCAATATTAAATGTCCGCTAAAATCGTGCAATTCATCTGCACATCTGATGGAAACGCGTCCAAAGAACACCACATAAAAGAAACACTCTGGTCTAAGTGGTCGACAACTCAACAATTGCCGACACTTCAAAACCTAATATATAAGATTTTGAAAAAAAAAACCCTATTGGAGCAAACATGATCACTGCCTTGTTCTGCACTTATCATATTAACCGGAATATGTTTAAATCACATCTCTGTAGCTAATTAAGCTGACCAGAGCAGTCTTATTTCATCTTTGCAAATGAGTTTCAATCGGGTAGTGGTAGAACCTTATCAGGATGGTTCTTGTTGTTTTCGAAAATTGAGAACAAGATCGACATTTCTATGCAAGAACAAGACCTATACAGACCATCTCAGTAGTTAATGGAGTAATCTTTCCGGCAGTGGCAGGAACTTTTTCAGGATGATTAAGCTCACCCTATCGTAGTACACTTGGTTCTCAACAGAACCACTCATTATGGAGATAATGCGTTCTTGAGTCGTACGATACGTTTGTGGAACAATCTCCCTCCGACTGTTTTGGCAGACATTTTTGAAATTTGCAAATTTAAAACAAACATCCACCGATACTACTTCATCTTTTCTACGATCAACACTATGCATTGCATGATATTTTAGGCTTTAATAGAACAAGAACTGTCATGTCTTATTTCTTGACCTTGCATTTATTATCAGTATTGGTAACATTTCAATTTCAGTTTGCTATGGTATTTGAAAATCTCAAACAATTCTGTCATTTTATCTGATACATATATATATCATACAATCCCATTATGTCTTGTTTTGATATAGTTACGAAATCAATGCGAGTACTTGGAGAAATCACACAATAGCTGACACATAATAATAGTTTGGCACTACAGTCCTATAAGAACTTAGGCCGAGCTCTCTCACCATTTTGAGCTGTGCGTGTTATATTTGTACTCAAAATGGTGGGACCTACAGTTTATTGCCGAATCCGAACGGCGGGTGAGAGCTTTTTCATAGGCAATTGTTTTACACTCGTAGGTTTCCCATTTACTGCCGAGAGGTAGCGCGGTATAGAAAAATGTTTCTATGAAAAGATGTTGTTAGCCCCCGTCCAGTCTTGAACAGGGGACCTTTCGGCTCGCAGCCCAACGCACTAACCACTGAGCCACCGTGGCTACAACATTCTTGTCGCAATATCGAGCATCTTCTCCTTACGAGAAATTTTGCAAAGTAGAAATGATACCGAGGAATACGAAAATCAAAGTTCGAGATTGGTTCGAAAAATATTGCTATATCGATGTGCTAAAAGTTAAAGATCGTATGTGATCAAAAAATTTCAATGTACGAAAATGTTTTAAAATTAAAATCGGTAAAGCAACGAGATCTAACTTTTTTTTATCGAAGTTATTCGGGAAAGCTTCGAGACGTAGAAGGTCTCCGAGACATGGCAGACTCTGAAATGGTCAAGAAGGCTGTTTTAATATTGAGGAAATAAGTTATTGTAAATGGTTTGATTACCTTCATTACCGAGACGAAGGCGAAGCCGATATGAAAAGTATGTATTACATATTATTGAACACCGTCACCTTCAGTCTCGATATAGCGATGTCCGTCTATCTCTAAGTCTGTTGAAATTACAATTGAAGGAAAACTAATATAGCTAGCTCAATAAAATGAATAATTTTCAAAATATTAGTAAAACTATAAAATTACTGATGCTACTGATCATTTCCTGAACGTCATCGCTATTAACGGCCATTTGTCTGCATTTGCATTTAGCAGAAGAAATGCTATTAAGTACACATGTTGCCCCTAGAGGGCCAGTCAGCAATATTGTAAAATGAAAAATTTATGCAGAAAACGAATATGTTGCACCAGATGCATGACAATGATGATGACTACGATGACTACAACTTAGTAAACAATACGATTGCAATATAAAGACGATCCTTAAAATATTTACTTACTCACGAGTGCGACTTGATTCCCAATCGACGTCGATGACAACAACGACGATGACAACGATAATAACAAAAGTTGCTATTGCTGCTGCTGTTGCTGATGATGACGATGCTTACAAAGTCTAGCGCAGGCGATTAGAATTTAGAATCGACCGAATTCAAAGGCAACAATAACAAAATGCAGAAAAGAAAAGCAAGAAAAAGTCAACAATGTCAACAAAAGATCGTCATTATTTTCAGTCATTGTCAATAGCAAATGACTGACTGTGGCGGCCGGCGGTGATGGCGGCGCTAGGGTGATGGTGTAATGCGGCATCAGGGGCGGCTTTTCATGGATCTCGCTTGTTGCTTGTTTATTTTACAATTCAATTGAAATTATTCAACTCACGAACTACTTATGCCGCATATAGACGACGCTCCACACACGGCAACAACAGCGCTAGATCGCCAAATAGCTGCAGCAGCAACAACATATACGGCAAGTGAGCAACATTTGCTGTGTCGATCGCATTGGCTACTGTTTCTTGTATGGAGCTACGATCATTTGTACTTTACAGTTCAGTAGAGTTGTTTTTAGTTTTTTCTTTTTTAGTTTTTCTATTTTTTTTTTCTTTTTTTAGTTTTTCTATTTTTTTTTTCTATTTCATTTATTTTACTACAAATACTTTTCAGCTGCCACACGATCCTGCCGTTGCTGACGACGCAAAGTTCAAAAGGGCCAAGTTAAGCAGAGTATTTATTGGCATATTGTATGCAGCGCCCTCTGCTCTTGGCCCTAGTTTGCCACAGTGTGTTTGCGATAACATTGTGGCATGTTGCATGTCTATCATCGGCAGCAACAACAGCAGCTACATATTGCATGAATATGTGTAGAAATTGTAGTGAATTCGCTGAAATGGCAAACGACAAACGGAAAAATGTTTTAATCGCAACAATCCAAAAAAAAAAACACAAAAAAAAAAGAATTACAAAGTCAACAAAAAAAATCAATCGACCAGTAGTGATCTGGCATGATCTGCTCTGTCGCAATGTGCTACCGTGTGTTGAGTTTATTGGCAACATTTCATTGTATGCTAATTACCACATGACATATCGATCGTTCATTCGCTTGCTGAGTGAATGTCAATTAAATTATTCTGATTATAAAGACCAATCACTTGTCAGCGTTTGTATTTAGGAGGTATCATGATCATGTCAGAAATTAGGTACTTCAAAAGCAGTGGAGCATAGAGATAATCGGATAATCGATATTTAAGAATTAATTCATTCGGTTCTCGTCCTTTGGATTTCTTAGAATATTGAATACTCCATAAAATTAGTATTAAATACCCCGATCAATCATTTCATTGCTTTGCTTATTTAAGCCATTTACCCAACATTCGGTACTCGCAAAATGCATTAAATTCTTTCAGTTACTTTCGAAACAATTCTTCCCAAAGACAATATTTATCTTTTGAGATAATATTCTTCTCGAAAACAGTTCGTGCCTAAACATCGGTAACCGAAACAAACTAACTAGACCAATCAGATGAACGCGACACTAATTTAAAATGTTATTCTGAGTCGCAGAATTGTAATGTAGCCAGCAATAATTTTGCTTCAACGTAGGGATTGAAACCTAAACGAATAACGACTTCGATTCCAGAAGCAAGAAAGACAAGAAAGGAACGACAAGAAAAACATAAAAACATGAAAGATAAAAAAGAAAAGAAAAGAAAGGCAAAGGACAGAATCGACAAAGAAAGACAAGAAAGACAAGAAAGACAAAAAAGACAAGAAAGACAAGAAAGACAAGAAAGACAAGAAAGACAAGAAAGACAAGAAAAACAAGAAAGACAAGAAAGACAAGAAAGACAAGAAAGACAAGAAAGACAAGAAAGACAAGAAAGACAAGAAAGACAAGAAAGACAAGAAAGACAAAAAGACAAAAAAGACAAGAAAGACAAGAAAGACAAGAAAGACAAGAAAGACAAGACAGACAAGAAAACCAAGAAATACAAGAAAGACAAGAAAGGCAAGAAAAACAAGAAAGACAAGAAAGACAAGAAAGACAAGAAATACAAGAAAGACAAAAAAAAAAGAAAGAAATACAAAAAAGCCAAGAAAGAAAAGAAAGACAAGAGAGACAAGAAAGTAAAGAAAGACAAGAGAGACAAGAAAGTAAAGAAAGACAAGAGAGACAAGAAAGACAAGAAAGACAAGAAAAACAAGAAAGACAAGAAAGACAAGAAAGACACGAAAGACAAGAAAGACAAGAAAGACAAAAAAAAAGAAAGAAATACAAAAAAGCCAAGAAAGAAAAGAAAGACAAGAGAGACAAGAAAGTAAAGAAAGACAAGAGAGACAAGAAAGTAAAGAAAGACAAGAGAGACAAGAAAGACAAGAAAGACAAGAAAGACAAGAAAAACAAGAAAGACAAGAAAGACAAGAAAGACACGAAAGACAAGAAAGACAAGAAAGACAAGAAAGACAAGAAAGACAAGAAAGACAAGAAAGACAAGAAAGACAAGAAAGACAAAAAGACAAAAAAGACAAGAAAGACAAGAAAGACAAGAAAGACAAGACAGACAAGAAAGACAAGAAGAGAGACAAAAAAACAAGAAAGACAAGAAAGACGAGAAAGACAAGACAGACCAGAAAGACAAGAAAGACAAGAAGAGAGACAAAAAAATAAGAAAGACAAGAAAGACGAGAAGGACAAAGAAGAAAATAAGGACAAGAAAGACAAAAAAGACAAAAAAGACAGAAAAAAACAAGAAAGTCAAGAAAGACAAGAAAAACAAGAAAGACAAAAAAGAAAGAAATATAAAAAAGCCAAGAAAGAAAAGAAAGACAAGAGAGACAAGAAAGTAAAGAAAGACAAGAAAAACAAGAAAGACAAGAAAGACAAGAAAGACAAGACAGACAAGAAAGACAAGAAGAGAGACAAAAAAACAAGAAAGACAAGAAAGACGAGAAGGACAAAGAAGAAAATAAGGACAAGAAAGACAAAAAAGACAAAAAAGACAAAAAAGACAAAAAAAAACAAGAAAGTCAAGAAAGACAAGAAAGACAAGAAAGACAAGAAATACAAGAAAGACAAAAAAGAAAGAAATCCAAAAAAGCCAAGAAAGAAAAGAAAGACAAGAGAGACAAGAAAGTAAAGAAAGACAAGAGAGACAAGAAAGACAAGAAAGACAAGAAAGACAAGAAAGACAAGAAAGACAAGAAAGACAAGAAAGACAAGAAAGACAAGAAAGACAAGAAAGACAAGAAAGACAAGAAAGACAAGAAAGACAAAAAGACAAAAAAGACAAGAAAGACAAGAAAGACAAGAAAGACAAGACAGACAAGAAAGACAAGAAGAGAGACAAAAAAACAAGAAAGACAAGAAAGACGAGAAAGACAAGACAGACCAGAAAGACAAGAAAGACAAGAAGAGAGACAAAAAAATAAGAAAGACAAGAAAGACGAGAAGGACAAAGAAGAAAATAAGGACAAGAAAGACAAAAAAGACAAAAAAGACAAAAAAAAACAAGAAAGTCAAGAAAGACAAGAAAAACAAGAAAGACAAAAAAGAAAGAAATACAAAAAAGCCAAGAAAGAAAAGAAAGACAAGAGAGACAAGAAAGTAAAGAAAGACAAGAAAAACAAGAAAGACAAGAAAGACAAGAAAGACAAGACAGACAAGAAAGACAAGAAAGACAAGAAGAGAGACAAAAAAACAAGAAAGACAAGAAAGACGAGAAGGACAAAGAAGAAAATAAGGACAAGAAAGACAAAAAAGACAAAAAAGACAAAAAAGACAAAAAAAACAAGAAAGTCAAGAAGGACAAGAACGACAGGAAAGGTAAGAAAGACAAGAAAGAAAATTAAAAAAAGAAAGAAAAGAAAGACTAGACACACAAGAAAGGAAAGAAAGACAAGAAGGACAAGAAAGAAAAAGGACAAGAAAGACAAAAGAACAAGAAAGACAACAAAGACAAGAGAGATAAGAAAGAAAAGAAAGAGAAGAAAGACCAGAAAGACAACAAACGCTGGAAAGAAAAGAAAGACAAGGATGAGAAGAAACACCAGAAAGACAAGAAAGAGAAGAAAGAGAAGAAAGACCAGAAACACAAGACACAAGAAACACAAGAAAGAAAAGAAAGAAAGACAAGAAGGACAAGAAAGACAAGGAAGAGAAGAAAGACCAGAAAGACAAGAAAGAGAAAAATGACCAGAAACACAAGAAACACAAGAAAGAAAACCCAAGATAGACAAGAAAGCAAGAAAGACAAGAAAGACTAGAAAGACAAGTGGGATAAGAAAGACAAGAAGGACAAACGAGGCATGAGTTTTGTTATTTGTTTTTCGAGTCTGTTTTTTATATGTATTTCGAAGTCTGTCATATGCAGTTTTAAAGTTTTATTTATTTTTCAGTTTCTTTTACAGTCCCAACTTTGCCAGTCGTTGACTTCTTTATTTCCTGGTATATTGCTATATCTACTAAGGCCTTCAGCACTTTGACAGATTACATTCATCGTATGTTTTGTGGTAAATATCACCACGAAGACATATGTCTTTTGCCCCATCCGGAATTCCAACCCGAAACCTTTAACATGCAAGTCCAGCGCGCAAACTTATGGACTGACTGAGGTTCTCTCTCTCTCTCTTACTCGATAATAACCTGATCATTTCCTGATGGCGCATCGTTTAAATTTCGACTAGGCAAATTTCAACTAAGGCCATTTCTTTTCCAACCATTTCTCTTACTCCGAACTATTAAAATACTTCTCTCACAATCGACTTCAAAACTTTACTTTACCCACGTTGTAACAACTATAAAATTGAAAATAAAAAATATCATAAGGATATCATTTGATTTGCTAACAAATATTAAATTGAAATTTTAAAACTTTACAACATGATTTATGGTGTACATTAAAAATACACAATAATAATTTTTTCAATTTCGGCACCCACAACAATATCTATTATTGTTTTTTTTTTTACGATAAACATATCAAAACCATTACAAATCCGCGAACATGTAAAATAAAATGTCTAAATGCTTATTATACGGCATAAATCTCGTAAATTTCCCACGCAGCACGCAATCATTTGGAATAAACAAACAATTTTGCTATTTTACGAGCATCACTTAAATGCCAGCTAAACGTTATAAAAAGCATTTTTATCGTTTTGAAACAGTTCATTGTCATATAATTTATAACAAAGCTATAAAAAACAAACCGATTGCACGATCAGCTGAATTCTGTGCCGCGCCCGCCGCCCTCACCACCGTCAGCAGCAACAGATCATCATCATCATCATCAGTATTGTAAGCGCGATCATTATGATCAACATGAACGTTACCTGATCAATTTGATCATTACCACGATCATCATGATGATCAGCAGCAGCGGCAACAGTGATCGCAGTGCCAGGTTTTACACGCATTCACTTTGCATATTGAGCCGCCTGCTGCTGCTGTTACCACTACCGCTGTCATTGATCGCTGATCGTGCCGTGCCGGCCATAAGCCGCAGCTCTTATCATTCGATCACATGGCAATCCTTTTGCCATTTTTATTTAACTGCAGGAATATACAATCAGCATTTCTCCGCCTGTCAGTGACACATACAGCAGGTACTGAAATGCGATATTTATGCGTGGCGTTCATCTCCATTGCTATTTCCATTACCATCGCCTCGACTTGACTCAACTCAACTCAAGTCGACTGGACTGCGATCCGATCCGATCAACGAACGGCTGACTCGCTGGCTGGCAACCGCCCAACGGCGATCTGTCTCTTTGCGCAACTACGCTGCTCACTTTATGATCCCAATAACATTAGGAAAAATTGAATAAAATATTCCATTAAATTCTCTAAAACTCGATACGTATGTGTGAGTGAGTTAGTGACTGTCTCCGTACGCTTGTATTCGATTTGTTTTGTTATCGGTAATTGGAGATCGCACATAAATTACGATTCTTCTGGCATTAGAGCCCGCGTGATGATAGCCTTAAGTACGACTGAGTCAGTGTAATTTGCATGGATCGCAATATGGTATATTTCTTTTTCTTATTACTACTTCGTCGTCTGGTCACAATTAGTAGAAATGCTGTTCGGATATTTTGCTCATGTCTCGAACACGTGTTAATATAATTTATGTTTGTAATTTTATCGTTTGAAAAATTTGAGTAGTGGCAATTCCAATGAAAAAAAAAAAATACATACTTTAAATAGAATATTTTTAGAGTATGCCATTACATAAAAATAAACAAACAAAAATTAACTACTGGAAGTCAATAAACAAAATCAAGTAATAAAAAAAGTGTGATGATGTTAGTAAAAATTATGAAAGATACAGTCAGTCTAATCCAACTATAAATACCCTACATATTAGTGATAATAGGTGTGATTTTCGTGATCCAGTCACAAAGGTTTACAAATTACAAAATATTCTAGTATATGATAACAAAGAAAAAAAAAATTATTGATAAAAAACGATGGTAAAAATCCGAAATTTAATTTCAGAATTTTTTCAAATCGTTATGTATTTTAAAAAATTGGCTAACACGGAGGGAAATAAAATTCTAAAACTTGAGAAAATTCGCCTCGAATGAATAATAGTAAAATTTGACTAATATCCATAAACTATTATCAATAAATAACTAAAATTCTAGAATTTATTTTCTTAATATTAAGAAAGTATTCTACTGGATTTTGAGAAATTAATTTATTGATTATTCTAAACTAAAAATAGCACGTAAAATTGTTACTGTATTCCTCGCAATAAGAACACTTACATACATGAACTATCTGTTGTTGTTTTCATCGATGTATCTTTGTCTGTAATATTCGGTCGTATGTTTTGTTCTGCTCGTTAGTGTGAATATCTGTCTGTTGAAAGTACATTGTTCTAGATATTAAGACATTATGTTCCTAGGTATCCAAAAAGTAACTAAGTACAATTTGTATTGATATGCAGAAGTTTTTTTCCTATGTATCAAAAAACAGCATGAGATACATTGTATGCATATGTGTGTTTTCACTAATAGTACAACAAAGCACAGCCAGACAAGACAGCGCCCATGTATGAATGCTCAAGTTATAAATATAGAACAAAACGACTTTTCCTACGAATATTGTTAAGGTTTAATTTTTGCTACTGAAAAAATTAATGTCTGCATATCATTAATAATTTCACATAGTTACTTTTTTAAACTTAAGAAATACATTTCTGCATAATAAGAATAATTTCACTTAGTTACTTTTTTTAAACTTAAGAAATACATTTCTGCATAATAAGAATAATTTCACTTAGTTACTTTTTTTTGACAACTAAGTAAATCTGTTTTTAAAATTAAATTTATAATTCCGTTTCGCTGTATATCCCTTCGTATACTTCTTGATTCCGTCTGAATTTTAGAATTTTTTTGGCTAGGTATATTTCATAAAACTGGATTATATTTCTTGTATCTTTGAACAGTAAATGAAAGTACAAATTTTACAATTTACCGGAATGTTCCAAACTCCTATAGAAACTGTTCTACATAAATCGTATTTTGATTGAAAAATAATTTTGGTAGATTTCCGATTATAGGGCATGTTCCAGATTTCGATGAAATTCCGATAGAATTCAGTTTGAATTTCACATAAAAATTTGTGAACAACCGTTATTGAATTTGATAACTCATTATAAAAAATTGTTTTAAAAACGAATTTAAATCATTTAAGTCAATGCAAGTGAATTGCATTTATTTGGAAACAATAATTTAAACTCTCACTGAAAAACTGGTCACAAGGTTAAACTTCGTTTAATTTATAGAGATAGTTAACTGAAGCAAGATTAAACTAAGTTAAAACTGTCACTGAAAAGCTGACAATAACGGCAAGCATTTCAATCATTTCATTTTTAATTTAAACTTAAACTTTAAACTAGACGGCCAAAAGTTAATTTCAGTTAATTTGACATTTTAAATAATTCTAATATATTTAAAATGTCAAATTAACTGACGCCGATTGTAAGGTTTAAACTAAATTTAAAATTTCTATGAATAAAAATGAAAAATATTGTAAAAAATTAAAAATCAAAACGTTGACAGTTTAACAAAAAAATATTTTCTGATTCACACACACTTCTCCCCTATAGTGTTATTTAATTCAGTGACAACATTTAATATTTTTGCATGTCTAAGATTTGTCAGCCACTGACGTTTGTGGGAAGAACAACAGGCAACAGCAGCAGCAGCAACAATTCATATGCGCCAACTGTTGTTGCTGTTGTTACCAGCAGCACCTACACCTTAGTCGGTACAAATGTGTTTTTATTTTGGCGCTAATACAATGAACAATAAACAGCAACAATAAGAAATAAAAGAATAAAAAAACAAACACACAAACAACAGCAAAAGGAGCACCAACAAAAACAACAACAACGATAAAAATTGCTGCTGGAACGCAACTACAAATTTATGTCTTCCCTATTACGGCCATGACAAGTATTGCGAATTATTTTTAGATTTATTGATTACGCGCGACCGGTGGCGATCGCCGATCGTTGGCAGCAGCAGCAGAAGCAACATCGTCGTCGTTGTTGTTGTCATCGTCATCATCATCGTGCAGCAGAGTCCACATCCTAGTCGATGGCAGCAATTGTTGCTGTTGTTGCTGCTTGTTTTGTGTTGCCACAACTTGTGCCACTAGCAATGGGTTAAAATTGCATGTTGCTGGATATAACAATTGTTGCTGATATTGTTGTTGCTGTTGTTAACTTGGCAACCATTTTCAACAACTAAATGATTTTTCAAACAGGAAGGAGTAACAGCAGGAGCTGTTGCTGCTGCTGCTGCTGCCACGTACAGAAGCAACTGCTGCTCCTGCTGTTTGCTAGTCACTCAATGTCCAAGTGGCCAGTCTGTTGGTCCGTCTAGAAATTTTATTACCATTTAATTTTAGATCGCAAGCATAACAAAATACAACACCACACAACAAAAGCAACGATCGTCAGCGATGCGTTGTAAGCAACCGTTCGAACGATCGATCGATCGATCGGTCGACCGTTGGATAGATAGATGGATCGATCGTTCCTTCGTTCTCTCGTTCGTTCGATGGATCGATCAATAGTTTATTGCTGGCTGTGGATACAGCTTTGTTTGCGCCTGCGTCTGTGCCAACGCAGCTGGCTCTCAAAGAACGCCTCTGCGCAATGATTATGTTGCTGTTGCTGGTGATGTTGTTATCGTCGTCGTCGTGTTCGTTGTTAATGTGCATCCGACAAAACAATATGGGATTCAAGCGATGCGTATTGAAAAGATTTCGAAAATAGTTAAAAAAAAACACAAAATAATCTCTTTAAATCTTTTAATATTTATTAAAAATCTTGGCAAAATTCATAATAATTTTAATGTAATTTTGATTTGATTATACAAAATGGAAAATTAAAGTAATAGCTATATCGAATAAATCAGCGATAAACATTATCGGAACTTTAATTATAATGTTCCCCTAAAAATTACAAAATTCATAATTTTCTCAAATATTATTTAAATCTTGCTTCGTGGAAATTGTTTAGATGTGAACCATTCCAAAAATCCTCATTCCAAACTCTCGACGTGGGTGCCACCTGGAATAAACTCCCCTATGTCCAATTCATAGGATGAAGTTAGCCAAGGTCTGGGAGAATGAATATCAGTTGATACCCATCAATATTTCAACTCCCAGCTCATGTTCTCTGACTATACGTCTGTGGTCCTCTCTATCACACCTTTCCCTCATCCTAACATTTCCTTCCATCTCCTCTATTATTAAAGTTATGGTTGGAAAAAATCCTCATTCCAAAAATCCTCATTCCACAAATCCTCATTCCAAAAATCCTCATTCCAAAAATCCTCATTCCAAAAATCCTCATTCCAAAAATCCTCATTCCAAACCATTCACGTGGGTGCTAACTGGAAATAAACTCCTCATTGTCCAATTCATAGGATGGAGTTAGCCAAATCAGGGAGAATGAATGCCAGTTTATGCCCATCAATGGTTCCACTCCCATTTCATGCTCTTTAACTATAGGTCTGATGTCGTCTCCGTCTCACCTTTCCCTCACCCTAACAATCCCTGTCAATTCCTCTATTCGCTGAGCTTGATTAGGGTACCCGTGCTGAGAATCTAAACTGGCAGTGAGTCCAGTTAGAAAACTTGCTCTGTCGCTAGCGGAGATATCGGGTACCTAGCGATTTCCGAACTTAGGTGGTACTGTACTTCGCCGCAATACGTGGACACAGAAGAAAGCTGCTCCGAGCGAACTCCGACTATAACAACAAGACTTTCATCGCTGTACCTATGCCGGCAACCGACAAAAAACGCCGAAGTTACAAGGGGTCAATGAGGTACCTTAAAAAAGCTGAGTGCTAGGGATCAGGCAAGCCACACTGTTCGAGACTAGGCACTCATAAAGAAGCACACGCAGGTTGTGAGAAGCTACAAACGATGGCAACTGACCAAAGCCCCATACCCGCTGCCTTAAGCACCCGCGCCCCAGGAAAATCCAGCCCTACCTGCCCCAAACCAGACGCGCAAGGCAAAGAATTCTGGGAGAGAGAGGATGCATCCAAATCCAAAACGGCAATCAAGGCCGACGAGGGTTTGGATAGCAAAATATCTGTGGGTTCAAAGGCCGGAACTACTGTCTGAGGATGATAGCATGGCGAAAACCCCGAAACAGACCAAAAAATCCACAAGTTTCGAGGAACCTCCATTGAATTTGCAAGTAGCCATGATTGACGAATCTGATTCTGATGGCAGGATCAATTCAGAAAGATGGCTGCTTGTAGAGAACGAAATCCTCAAGGATATGATGATACGCATCGAAACCGGTAGTCCAGGGGACTACAACTTCGATAACGCGGGATGGCAGAAATGGGTTAAGGTCGTAGCATACGGCTCACAGGGATCACTGGAATTTTTGACCAGTTCCATCGCCAAAATTGGCGAACTTTGGAATGGGTCAAAACTTAAAATACAGGCTTTGGATTTCTTCTCTTGCTTTAAGCACCCGCACCTCAGATAAACCAGGTCTACCTGTACCTAAACAGACGAACAAGGGAAAGGATTCTGGGAGAGGGAGGATGCATTAAATCCAAAATTGCAATCAAGGCCGACAAGGATTTGGATAGAAAAATCTCTGTGGGTTCAAAGGCCGGAACCTCGAGGCTGTCAGCTAAGAGGCAAAGACCTGAGGAGAACCGCTTGGAGAAAACCCCAAAACGGTCAAAAAGTCCACCAGTTTCGAGGAACCTTCATTGAATCTGCATGTAGCCATGATTGACGAATCGGATTCTGATGGCAGGATCAATTCAGAAAGATGGCTGCTTGTAGAGAACCAAATCCTCAAGAACATGATGTTGCGCTTCGAAGCCGGTAGTGTATGGGGACTAGAACTTGACGCGAAGTAGCAGAAATGGGCTCAGGTTGTAGCATGAGGCTCACAGAGATACTGGACTTTTTGACCATTTGACCAATTGGCAATTTTGGAAAGGGTCAAAACTTAAATTACAGACTATGGACTCCTTCTCCTGCTAAACATGAGGTTTGCCATTTACTGCTATCTCTCCGCAGTCCATGGTAAACCTACGAAAGTCAACATTACCTATAATAATGCTCGACAAAGCCAAAACAACGGAGGGAAGGTACTTATCTTCGTTGTTAACTGGCGTTCAGCGCAGCTGTTCGAAGAGAAAGACGGCATGCTGAAGTTCGGGCTTGGGGCAAGTTCGGGCTTGAGGCGTGGACGGAGTCGAATTGCACTACCGAATCGATAGAGCATTTCGTAATAAAGATTACTAATCCTGGCAGATATACAATTATTTTTTGCAAAAAATTGTAATGCAAATTTTCATGCAGAACGTCCGGAATTATTCTATGATTTATTACGAAAGAACTGTAAACTTTAGGAAAAAAGTCTCCATATACAGAAATAAAGTAAATTATCTCAACTATCTTTCTAAATAGTTCAAAAAAATAATTTTTAGAAAAAGAAAAAAAAAAGGTTTGTTCCGTCGAGAATGTTCCATCTGGAAATTTTATGTGATTTATTGTGAAAAAAGTACACATTTTAGAAACAAAGTGTAAATTTAGAAAGAAACCACATTCTGTCAGCTATTTTCTAAAATAATTAAAAAAAAATAATTTGTTTGCAAAACTCGTTGACTTTTAGGACTTTCCATATGAAATTCGACATGAATTTCCGTTTTTATCCCGTCCGGATCGACCACTATTTAATTTGTATCTCTGATCTACTGTGTAGAATTCTCTAATTTTTGCAGATGTTTAGTTCAATTTAAATACTATTAGCACAAATAAAATCAAGTAACTTCTTAAATTTTCCTTCGAGATATTAAAGCTTTAAACGTACGAAAGACCGTCTGGAACCCCAGGAAATGCCCATATGTGTATATGTTGACGTACTCACGTAGATCTAACGGAATTAGGTATTTCATTCTGGAATAATACCTAAGAGTTTTTGATTTTCGTATGTATTATTGCTATATTTTACTTTCTTCTGTCGAGCGGTAGCGTCGTATAGAAAAACATAATTATATTTGTAGATATTACAGTCGTGGGCATTTGAAACTTTCACTAACCATTGACCTCTCAGCAATACTGCATTGACGTACAAATATTCATATTAGCAAACGGAATTGCTGATTTAACGAAGAATTGCAAATGTTTTCATTAAATTAGTGAATTTCAATGCTGGATTGATTAATGAATGCAATTAATATCGGTTGCTATATTTACGTCGATAATTTTCTTCTGTGTACGGACGTTTAACTGTAACGGTTTTCAGAAAAATACTTAAAAAGCATAATTTCGATAACTCTTCTTTCGACACTCTGTTTTTTTTAGTTCCATTAAATCTCGAATTTCAGAAAAACATTCGAAATAAGTTCAACCGATATCTCGTGAATGGTGCATCACTATGTTTTTTTGTTGTTGTTGTACTTTTCGATTATTACCTTCATTTGCCTCTACTTTCGCTGATGCTCAACTACTTGGTCCTATTCTAGTCATTTTCGTTGGTTTTTTTTTTTATTTTTTTTGTGGCTCAGATTCTTGATCGCCGCGCTCCGGCAGCATGATTTATTTTTAATAGTTCGCGCTCTTAATACGACTCGTCTTTGCGTCTTGTCGTCGGCGTTGCTCCGTGGTGGAGGCGAACGACGTCGAACAAGCGGTGGTGGTCGGACGCGCTTCATTGTTCGTGTGTCGTGGTTGTTGCTGTGGCTCCTACACCAGCAACATGTTGCTGACTTGTACGCTGTGGCTAAGTAATTGTTGGTAACACCTGCTCGTATTGTGTTGTAATTGTTGCTTTTGCTATTGTTGTTGTTGTTGCTATAGTTTCTGTTGTTCTTGTTGTTATACTTGTTGCTTTTGTTTTTTGTAGTAGTTTTTTTGTTTGTTTGTGCTGCTGCTGCTGTTGTTCCAAGTTGCTTCTTTGCACGTTCGGTCACAAATAACCTTGGCACAGCTTCAGGATGCACATTTGTTACTTATTGTTGTAGTTGTTCTGCTGCTACTGCCACTGACGATGTTATTGTTACTGTTGCTGTTGGTATTGCTGCTGCTGCTGCTGGTTGCTGTCGTTGTTGGTGTGATCTGTAAGTTATACTGCAATCATCATTAGGCGCCGTTTGTTGTTCTTTCTCGAAGCTCTTGCTATTATTTCGTTATTAAATTGACATCATTCTTATTGTTGCTGCTGCGCTCAGCAATACCGCTTTTATTGTTCATATTGTTGTTGTTGTTGGTGGTGGTGACTGTCGAATTGCATTGGTTAATTATTTCCTCGATGGTAAAGTATGAGCGCATTAAGAACATCGTGTTTTATTGTCCGCCATAATCGATAAGTTTATCTGGGTGGATGTCATTTAAATGATGATCTCAGTCAATCACGTGCGTGAGTTACATTTGAGCATTGAGCATGGCAATGGTGGTTGAAATCTTTGATATCAATTTAATTTGCTCATAAAATGTATAATTAAATATGTATTTTTAATTTTCTTGGTATTTTCTATTTTTTTGGGTTTTATTTAATCTCATTCTTATTTTAGAAAATAAAAATATATTTTTTTGAAAATTAATATAGTTAAAATGTTCATAAATACCATGCATTTTTCTTAAATATAATGAATACTTTCATCAATATCATAAACTGTTTTCATTAAGGTTTTATGAACGATTTATAAAGGTGATGTTGATTGATGTTGAGTTGAGTTTGTGTCGTAATGACAAATTCATAACATTGATGAACAAATTCATAAATAGTTTTTTTTTCTGTGTATCTCAAAACTTTAAAAATAAGTTAGATATCGAAATTATTTAAAAATCGTAAACATTTCGAAAACTGTCCTTACATGGACAATTCTCAGAAGAGCTTTGAATTTTTAAAAGTCACCGTTCGTTCCATCACCGACATATTTGAATCAGCAATTTATGAAATTTTAATAATTGCTATATTTTGAACTGCTCTCAACATTATTCAAGATTTTTTTTTTTAATCCAAGAATGTTATCAAAGAGATTTGTTTGGCCTCTAAGTAGAGTCTTGAATTTTTAAAATCTACTTATTTGAATCCAAATTTTATAAAATGTCATTAAAAATTTCCCAAAAAAAAAACTTAAAGGAAATTTTTTTTATAATTGTCAAGGCTAGTTTTAATATACTAAGGAATGGTAATATTCTTACACGTTTTTATATAATTGAATATATATTTTTAATGATTTATTAAGCATTCATAATCTAACGATAAACAAGAAAATGATTTATTTTTATACAGAGCATAGTCCAAACTAAAAACCAAAATTACTATAAGTATGTACTTCAATAAAAATATTTCTAACAATTAAAATATAAAAACATGATCGTTTCTAATAGTGTGGCCATCACTGTATTTGAATCCTCGATTTGGCTTCGTTTAGGAGTTTTGTTCATATAAGTCGGAAAATGCTGAACGTAGGGTACTAAAATTTTGTATTTTTGTTCTTATATTTAAGTAGTATCTGCAACCAATATATCATAACAATTGGCGCGATCAAATTGCGTACGAAAAATATCAATTATTCGTAATTGAAAAAAAGTTACCCATAGATGACAATTCACAATGGAATAAGGTATCGTTTACATCGACAATAACAATAATATCTACGTTGGTTTTACTCCGATTTTGAACATTTTAGAAAGGTAATAGGTGCATCTTTTTGGAAAATGGAATAATTTTGCATTATGGTGTATCATTTATGCACAATACCAATGGAAAAATTTATTAAAAATACCAAAAGTTCGTAATTTTGAAGGGCCAGTGATAGCTCAAAAAATCTTCGATTGAGCTGAAATTTTGATCACAAAGTAAGCCCCGGGCAACTTTTTAAATAATTGCCATATCATATGGAGGATGTTCATCAAACCAAATTTTAATCAAAATATTTATTATTTTCGTACATTTTTTGTCCTAAGGACTGCGTCGAATAAAATTGTCCGTTACATATCTTCCCATAATGTGCTATTGCAAGATTCAAATTAAAAAAATTTGATCATAGTAGCTCTGAATTAAATGGCAGAAAATAATTTGTGTCAGTTATAGTCAATACATAATTTATTTAACGCGAAAATGGCAAACGAAGTGGAAGTGCGAGAAAATATAATTAAAATTTGTCAAAAAACAACCTAGCTGGTCTTTTAAAAAAATTGCCAAGGAGGTAGGGGCTAACCCTAAGACCATTTCTCGCGTTATCAACCGCTTTAAGGAAGACCTGAGTATTGATCGGAAGAAAGGTTCTGGTAAAAAAAGGCCCACATGATCGTGAAAAGTCGAAGAAGGTTGTGAATATTTTAAAGAAAGATCCAAGCATATCCGGAAGGAAATTGG
This sequence comes from Dryomyza anilis, assembly GCA_951804985.1. NCBI lineage: Eukaryota > Metazoa > Arthropoda > Insecta > Diptera > Dryomyzidae > Dryomyza > Dryomyza anilis. The sequence goes on along the minus strand of OX638134.1, from coordinate 52,476,524 downwards.
CGAGAAAGGCGGATTGCTCAGAATCTTTCGTGCGCAGGACTAAGAAAGAAGCTGGGCTGAAGACGTACAAGGTCCAAAAAGTTCCGGATGGAAATGCCGTCAAGAATGAAACCGCAAAACAACGAGCTAAAAAGCTGAACCAAGATTTTTTTTTTTAAATTCGATTGCTGCATAATGGACGACGAAACTTATGTTTTAGCGGACTTTTCTCAGCTACCTGGGCAGGAATTTTATACAGCCGATTCTCGAGGAAATGTCGCTGAAAAATTGAAATAAAAAAAAAATGACAAAATTCCCAAAGAAATTCCTTGTTTGGCAGGCAATTTGCAGTTGTGGAAAAAGGAGCAGCTCATTCGTGACATCGGGTACAATTAATAGCGAAATATATGTGAAGGAATGCTTGCAAAAGAGTTTGCTTCCATTTTTACGCCAACATGAAGTGTCCACATTTTTTTGGCCTGACCTCGCTTCATGTCACTACAGCAAAACAGCCTTAGAGTTAGGATCCAACAAAATGCAGTGATTTTGGTGCCTAGAGAAGCCAATCCACCAATCTGTCCAGAACTCAGGCCGATTGAGAGATACTGGGCTTTAGTAAAAAGGGAGATGGAGACAACAAAAAAGTGGCCAAAGACTTCAAGACTTTAAAAGAAAGTGGCCTTCAGCAGCTGTGAGGGTGTCGGACACTACCATTACAACATTAATGGAAGGGGTTCCGGAAAAATTAAAACTTTTTATTAAAAAATATTAATTTCTGGTTTTTTATATTTTTTTAAATCTAAAAATAATTTGCAAAATAAAATATTTTATTCTATAAAAAATCGATTACTAGATTTATAGATTTTTTCATTTTTGTAGCGGACAATTTTATTCGACGCAGTCCTTATTTAGATTTTTCCTCAAATAGTTCATCATCACTATTTCTTATACACTCAGAATAATTTTTAGGACATTTACTAAATATTTTTTCTTAATTTTTTAGTTCGTAAAATACACGAATAATTCGTAGAATCCACAAAACTTTTGTTTGCGTCAAATTGCAACTTGGAGTTGCATTTTATTTTAATTTTTAACGCGGTCGTAAGCAGATAGTTATAAAATTCAAACAGTTTTAAAATGTATTCTGAGTAAACTCAATATAAAACATGCATAAAATGCACGAACACGTTAGTGTATTTGACGAAAATAATCGTGAAAATGATCCTCGAAAACATTCGTAATGTTACGAAATATATTTATATTTAAATTCGTATATTTTACGAAAATCATTTGTGCAAATGATCCACGAACTAATTCGTACATTTGCCGATTAATGAATAATGAATTCTCAAACTCTGTCGCTCTCTCTTATATTCTCAAATCCTCTTGTAATAAACACAAAAAAAAAAATCTTCAATATTATCAATTTATTCATAAATATTATGAATTTTTCATCAACTACCAGATTCATCATATTGATACCAACGTTCATTAAATGACATACTGATGAATACATTCATTTTATATATGAAGTTATTCATACTATCGAACATCATAGTGAAGAACGAAATATTCAATACAATGAATTTGAATCTTCCTATTGATGAACTTGCACATAATAAATATGAATATAATATATTTTTACGAAATTTCAAAAAAAAAAAATTATTACAGAAAAAAATTGGTTAAAAAAAAAGAATTATACAAAAAAAAAAAATTTTGGAAAAAAAAAAATTTTTCGAAAAAAAAAATATTCGAAAAAAAAAAGAAATAACATACAAGAACTACTTGAGAACTGAGAATAATGGCCAAAATTGAACGAAAAATAAGTATTTTGATTGAAATTTGGTTTGAAGAACAGCATTCTTCAATATGAAGTAAAATACGTTGTATTTTATGTTCTTGTTCATTAATATGATGAAACGTATTCTTCACATACAGTTCATCATATTAAAGAACACTTTTTCGACAGTTACCAAGCGTTCATCATATTTATGATCGCATTCATAACATTGATGTCGTTAGTCATTAATATTATGAATGGCTCTTAAATACAATGAATCGTGGTTTGAAGAACGGAATTCATCAATATGTGTACTGTTTTTTTTTTTCTGTGAATGGAAATGTTTCGAAATCGTGATAGTCGATTCCAACTTTGGCATACATACAAAATAGTCAAATTATTTTTTAATAATAATTATTAATAATTTTACACACATACATATTGTTCCGAAAAGATATGTTGTACACAATCGAGAGATACGAGAGATACTTGTAGATTAGTTTTCCGTAGAACAGTTACACAAATGCCGATGCCGAAAAGAAAATTTAATCTGTTTTGTCTTGGTTTCTGCTTGTTTTCTTTTGTCTTATTGTTTTTTTTTTTATTTTTAATCACGCTATTTGTGTATTTTACGAAAGATTCGTAAAATTCCTACAAAATGTTTTTTTTTTTTTTTTTTGGAATATCTACTAAGATCCACAGCACTCAGACAGACTATATCCATTGTACTGTGAAATCTATTCCCTACAATTTTGTGGTTAATATCACCACGAGCGCCCATGCCCAAGCCGGGATTCGAACCCGAGACCTTCAGAATGCAAGTACAGCGCGCTACCTCTGGACTGCTGAGGTCGGCCTACAAAATGTACAAAAACACTAAATAAATTATGAAAATTATGTACGAATGACTTTTGTAAATAAAATCGTAAAATAGACAAATAAAATTAATAAATTTGTAAAATGTTTTGTAATATATTTATTTTCATTACAAGTTGTTATTAATAAAAAATTATAGTTATAAAAAATATATATTTTATAAAAATTTGTCAGGTAAAAAAAAATTTTTTTTTTGAAAATATTATTGTTTTTTAATATCGAAAAAAAAATCGATTTTTTTATTTTCGTAAATTTTTTTTATTTTTTATAATTTTTTTTTATTATTTGAAAAATTCAAACAAAAAAAAGTTTTTTTAATATATTTTAATGTTTTATTGAAAAAATATATATTTTTAACAAAATAAAAAAACAAAAAAATTTAAATCATTAATAAATATGTTATAAATCAAGCATGCTGTACTTTGTCTGACAATCAAATAAAAAAAGTCTTTCAAGAAAAATCTGTTTTTAAGAACATCATATTGAACATGATAAACATAGAATTTTAATTCAATATTGGTTATTATCATTAAATGATTTTGCACATACAGAAACAACATTGCAAGCAACGTTTTAGGAACCTATGCGATACATGAGACAAGAATAGAGAAAAATCTGCGTGTCGCATAGAGTGTGGCTGTTTGGTCGGTAGATCGTTGATCGGTTGGTTGTAAAAAACAGGTCCAGCGGCAAGTGCAGCCAGCTCCAGGCCAAAACAATCACTAGGAGGATGCGTTCTAAACTCGTCGTAGGTATATGGCGCAAAGCCTACTGCGGCAGTACGACGTGGCAACTCGTATGGATGGCGCTGTGATTGTTGTCGCTGTTGTGGTTGCCAGCAGATTGTAATGTTTTATAAAGAACAAAAAAGATGAGAAAAAAGTATAAGAAAGTCAAATAAAAAATAAAAAAAAAAAAATACTAAGTAACAGACTATTGTAGGAAGTGTTTGTGTGAGTGCGTCGTGTGTTATTCTCTCGGCATCTTTAGGCAGACATAATTTTGTAGCAATTTCTGAGGCAATCCCCCCCCCCCCTATGCCAGTTCCCCGCCCCAGTCTTTGACCCCCAACCGCTTATTTACTATTCATCACAACTCTCAATGGCGGCCGGCTGCTTATATGAAAAATATTCACATAATATCAAAAATTGCAGAGACGACTCCAATGATGATGATGATGATGATGGTGATGACGATGATTGTGGTGATGACGACGACGACAACATTCAAGGAAGCAGCTAAAGAAACAGACTGTTTTCTTCTTCTTTTTTCTTTTCGTTGACTGCTTCTTCTTTGTTTTCTTTTTTATTTTTTTTTTTTGCATTGGCAACGCTTAACTGGAAAATGTTGCTGTTGTTGATATTGTTGTTTACTACCAACAACCAACTTTTTCCGCACAGGGTTCATTCACTTGTTTTGCGCGTAAAGCGGCGTCTAGTTGAAATTCTGTGGAAACAATTCCAAATGTGGTTGTAAGAAGAAGAAAAGAAGAAATGTTGAAAAAAAAAAGAAAAAAACAACAAAAAAAGAGTTCGTTCTGAGGCTGTAACTCGAAATAGTAAAGACTCTGTTTGTTTTAGTTATTTCTGCTGTTTAATGACAACTGCCGGTGACGGTGGCGCACTTGCGCAATGCTTTGCTGAAGATCAAAATGAAATTTCCAAAAACCGAACAGGCGGTTTAAAGTTATTTAAAGGGTTTTTCAATAAGAGCGCTACAAAAGTTTTTTTCAAGGGTTTTTCAACAGGGACGCTACAAAAGTAGAGCAAACGACGCCATATTTCTTGCCGCTCTTTTGACATTTCTCTTCAGTAAGGTTTGCCATTTCATGATAGAAAGATATACGAGCCAATAATGAGTCGAAATTATTAAAATTTACTACCGAAATTCGAATTTGTATATCTTTCCAACATGAAATGGCAAACCTTACTGCAGAGAAATGTCAAAAGAGCGGCAAGAAATATGGCGTCGTTTGCTGTCCCTGTCGCTCTACTTTTGTAGCGTCCCTGTTGAAAAACCCTTAGTACACGCTGCAAAAAGAAGGGCTCTCTCTCCCAAACATAGTTTTGCTGGCATTGCATATATCTTTGGAGTTTTATGCAAATAAATGTAGTATTGCATAGCAAAACATTATTATAATGACAGCCAAACATATTTTTGTTTTCGTTCAAACATATTTATGTTCAGAATGCATAATTTTCGGCGTTCTTGCAAACATAGATATGTTTGAGTTTTATTAGCATGTAAACATATTGATGTATACATTTCATTTTAATATAAAAAGAGTAATTTTAGTGCTAATATTTTTTTTTTTATCAACATTTTAAATGTTTACAAATAAATCTACTGATTTTATTTCATGTAAAAATAAATATATTTTTATAGTTAAATTTGATGATGACTATTTTCTACACCCAGAGTACGAATCAGTGAAAGTAACCGTTTTTTTGCAACCGATTTATTTAGTTATGTCAGCATTCTACTAATTCAGTTGTTGCAACACCACATAGCAGCAGTTCACACAACTAATGAATACAATTGACACAACCAAATAATCGGAGAATGTTTAGTTGTGGTAGGAAAATTTAAGTACACCAAGCCAGCCAATTTATACGAAGTCCGCTGAACAACGATTCGTCGGCAAAAAAAAAGTGTGTAAAATCTGAAGCCTGTATGACTGAGGTTGTCCTCGTTTGCTGATTTCGCAGTTGAATTAGTCAGTAGAAACAACTATTTGTTGAGCACCCTGATTATGTCTTGTTTTAAATTTTATTATAGCAATGTAAATAAAGAAATTGTAAATGAATTAAAAGTTTGTTTCTCCCAATCAATGTTACACTTCTGCGAATAATTGTTAGTTATGCTTCATACTATTGTTTGTCACAAATGAATTCCAGTTAAGGCAAACTATATTTTGTAGATGCTAATGAATATATGTTGAAAACAACTACACGCTGAGCAATTATATTTAAGTATATAGAATAGCTTTAGTTTTGGAGCATTAAAGACCTATTTTTCAATTTCGATCAAAAACAGTATACAATATCAATGACCATATCGAGTGGAATTACTATTTGTTCATTTTCACGGTAAAGTAAAGTAAAAAAAAACAGGGGGCAGTCTAGCGGCAGGTTATAGGAAGGTGCAGGCAATTTCATATTCATTATAGCCTACTTAACCATGCCAAAAAGTTGGTGTCGGCAAACAAATTATTTTTTTTCTCTGCCGTTATAATTCAGTTATTTGTCTATCATATATTAAATAATAATTCGTAGTTGTGCGGGTCCTTTTTTTATTATTTCTACATCTGCCTTGAGAAAGGTAATCTGAATATATAAAAATAAATTGTCTGTCGACAACTTGGTTTCAATATATTCTTCCAAAAACATGCTACAAGTTAACCTATTTGAAATAGAATTTCAAAAACATTTCATAAATTTGCCATGGCATATGCATGTTTTTAAACGTGAAATCAGCTGGAGAAAGGCCGATATTTTTCAAGAAAAACAAACTACATGTTCTGCGTAAAATCTGCCAGAAAATTCCCAGAAATATGACGATATTCTTCCAATAACCAGCCTAATATTTTGTCTCGAGTTTTCTAAAAATAAAAAAATTAAAAATATATATATTGTTACGAAAATTCAGTCTACGGAAAACTGATCTAAAAGTTCGTATCTCTGGATTGTGTACAAAATAAAAACACTTTTATGTTTGGTTTAAATTACAACAATTAACTTTTATTTAGTCACATTAACTAACAACTGTACTAATTATAAATTCTAACAACTGCTGCAAGTCCACATTTTAACTTGACATTGATCACACGACATGCACTCGACCACTTTCCAATCACTACTGAAGTGCTGTGCCTCAGATGCGGCGCCCTTATATTGTGCATGCATCAGTTCGACACGGTTCGGCATGCTTCGTGAATCTTCTACATGCAGCATGCTATTCCATCTCATTCGCACTTATGTGTTTTAATGTGCTGATCTTCCGTCGCTTTCTAACACATGGCTTAGTGCGCTCAATTGTCTTGCGTTTGATTTACTCTTGCACAGTGGAATCAAATTACAAACAATATGAAACCTGGAAAAAATTATAAATTATTTTTTATTAATATTGTCAGATAAAGAATATTTTTTAGAAAGTAAAGGGTTTTTCAATAAGAGCGCTACAAAAGTTTTTTCAAGGGTATTTCAACAGGTACGCTACAAAAGTAGAGCGACAGGGACAGCAAACGACGCCATATTTCTTGCCGCTCTTTTGACATATCTCTTCAGTAAGGTTTGCCATTTCATGATGGAAAGATATACGCGTCAACAACGAGTCGAAATTATTAAAATTTACTACCGAAATTCGAATACGTATATCTTTCCATCATGAAATGGCAAACCTTACTGCAGAGAAATGTCAAAAGAGCAGCAAGAAATATGACGTCGTTTGCTGTCCCTGTCGCTCAACTTTATTTTTTATCCAGTCCCGATTTTTTTTTTTGTGTTTTATTATGAAAAAACAGTAAACTTTAAGAAAAAAGTGTAAATATACAAATAAGGTATATCATCTCGGATATGTTTTAAAATAATTCAAAAAAATAATTTGTACGCAAAATTTGTTTGCATTTTTGCGTTTCCATATGAAACGCAACATGTACCTTCATTTTCAGTTCCGTTTGTATCGAACACTATTTAGTATATATCTTTTAATCTAAAGTACAGATTTTTTAATTTTTTAAGGAATCTAGTTGTACAAAAATAAAATCAAGTAAAGCAAAAAATATTAATATATTTAAGGAGCAGCATAAAATACAAAAAAAATAATAATAATTTTAATAGCCGAACAACACCAACAATTACCGTGAATGAAGTGAAAGGCTTCAATCACTAACAATAATATGTATAAAAAAAAACAACAAAAACAACACTACAGAGTCCGTCAACATAATGGTTTCTAAACGTTCAATCAACGAACGAACAAATGATCGTTGCAACGGGTGGTGCTGGTGCTGGTGGTGGTGCAGGCGGCGGCGCATGCGGTGTTGGCGGGTATTGGTTGAGAACAACAGCAACAAAACAAAGCAAAACAAAAAATTCAAATAATAAAAAAAAATTCAAATCAAACAAAAACATTTAACATAATAGTCTTAATGGTGGCAGCAGCGGTTGTTAAGGCGGCGGCGGTTGCTGTTACAACAATGTCGTGTCATAGCCGCGCTGCGTCCGTCCGTCCATTTGTGTCAGCAAATCACAGCATGAATCACCCGAAATAATCAGCAAATGCGCCGAAAACAGACTTTTTTTTTGTTCATTTTTTTTATTCTTTTGTTGTTGTGTTATTGGTTTATATATATTGTTGTTGTTTTTCGGAAAGTGAGTAACTTTGACTTTGAGCCGTTGTGAATTGAATGCGTTTCACGTTGCGAAAGTCCCGCGACCAGACCAGACCAGAACAGACCCAAACCATACCAAACCCGGTCTCAAGTTATGCGCGCATGCAAAGGAAATTTAAATCAATTTTGCAAAAAAAAAATATATAAAATAAATTTCAGACAACCTCCGAAAATTTGAACTGCAAGGACTGGAGTTAAAAAAAAAAAAACAAACAGGCACACGCAAAAGGCGCAGCTGCGCAAATTATTAACATAATGAAAATTTTAAAGTAAACTGAATGTTGTCAAATTAGCGCTGTGATCTAGTATCATAGATATGTTAAACTGAAAAATAGACATGTTATAGAATCGAATATATCAAATTTTACTCAAAAAACAAATAAATACCATAAAATCAATAGTTGTTTTACTATTAATATCAGTCATTAGCATAAATAATAATTTTAATTGGTAAAAACCATTTAATACTACAAAATACTTTTAAATTATGGTTGAATTTATATGAAAATATTTATTTTTTGTATACTATTAAATCAATAACTGTCCTATTGACAAATTTTCTGAGTTTATGATCGAATTTGAAAAAAATCGATTACAATTAATGTACAATTATAATACACTATCATATTAATAGTTCGTCAGACTATTGATTTTAATAGTTTTTACTATTAAAAATTTGTATCTTGCTATCGAAAACTAAAATATGACTATTAATTTTTAATGTACATTGATTTTGTTTTTATGTCATTCAATAACATGACATTATGCTCAAAACTTTGTATTGAGATACAATAGTAGAAATATGACCCAAACACCATCAGCAAATTATAGTGTTTTCTTCAGGTAAATTTTTAGATATTTCAAAATTATTACTATAAAAAGTGCTCCTTAACAAAAACGACAAGTGTTAGGTAGGACAATTTCGAATTTTTGAGCTGGATATTTCTGCAATAATACTCCTATATGGTATTATAGTCAAAAAATATGTTCGTGGCCCAACTATAATAAATAGAAATCGGATCTTTCATATGCTTCTCAAAAAATAAACAAATTTATATATTTTCCTTTTATTTATTAAACCGTTTCTGGCATTGGACCAAACCTTCCACGACACACTCAGAAAAAAACCAGAAATCCATAGGAATACCTATTGATTCAACGATTTTATACTATTAAAATTAGTCAATGGGATTTTTCCTATTAATGCAATATTGTAGTGTAGGAACTATTATAATACACAATACATCATATTAATAGTTCATCACACTATTGATTTTAAAAGTTTTTACTATTAAAAATTAATCTGCTGTCCTATGAATACTAAAATGTTCCATTAAAAGAATAAATTATCTCATTAAAATTATCTAATTAAGATAATATTCTTATACTATTGTATCAATATGATAAAATTATTAAATGAATAATTCAGACTAATGTTTTAAATATATTACAATAGATATTAAATAGTTTAAAGTATTTAAATGTAATATTAAATCACATTTTTTTTATTGAATATAAGTACATATAAAACTAATAAGTTCCTATGGAAAAATACTATTGAAATTATAGTTTTTTTCATATTACTTCAATGCCATTAGTCTTAGTAACAAATACTTACAAATTTGATTGTACGCTGAACATTTTTAGAAAGCTAAATAAATATAAACGAGTCAATAATATTTGTATATTATATTTTTTTTTTTAATTAATGCTGCATACCAAAAATAATATTTTGATAATATAAATAAATATATATTATTAATACAATTTATCTATACAACTGATAATTATGTAGTAATGTAGAACATTTTGTGAAACAAATATGATCGACTTCCATTTGCTTTTCCTTGATGTAATATTTTCTTGAAGTAAAAAGACAAAAATACAAAATCATTAGTATATTTTATATAGCATATTGATTATATAATTTATCCAATTAGAAAAAAATGACTCAACTATAACGATTATACTGTTTTTGTTATTTAATAATTTAATCGTATTGAGGCAATAGGAAATACATACAAAAGCAATAGTTTCCTTCATATAACATATTGATGCATTGGTTTATCAAATTAAAACAATATATTAGAACTATAATGACAATAGTTTTCATCCTGTAAATTTCATATTTAATATTTTTATCCAATAGAAATAATAGGAAAAATCTATAAAATAAACAGTATAATTTTGTTAAGCAACATGTAAAAATTACTTTTTTTATATTTTTAATGGTTTTATCACATTACTAAATAGTTTATTTAATGTGTCTTAAACTATAAATAATTAATAGTATTGTACTATAAAATAAACTATTAAAACAATAGTAAAATTACCATTTATCAATAACATGTTCTATTGAGTTAATGTTGACCACCTTATTAGCTAAACATTAATACAAAATACTATAAAAACTATTGAATTAATAGGGAAAACTATTGTTTCGTGTTTTTTTAGAATAAATAGTTGTACTATTGATTTTTTGTTTTCTAAGTGCAGTAATAGCCCCTAGTTATCATCTCATTGTTTGAGCCGACTTGGTCCAGAATTGAGTACCGCTGTCGCAAGCCTGATCCAACCTTGGCCTTATCGTTTTCTTCTACAGGGGTAATCGTATTGTAATTATATTTGATACATTTTAAAAATAATCGTTAAAGTTTTATAAGGATGTTCATTAGTAAGCATTTCTTTTGTTTTTATTTTTTTTATAGTTTTGTGCATTTTTATTTTAAAATATTGTCAACTTAAAAAATAATTCCATCAAATATAGCTTCATATATAGTCGCATTAAACAATCTTTATTGACCTAACCGTGTTTACGGTTCTAATTAGTGTCTGTTCTTGCCTAATGTACATAATACACAATCACACACAGACACACACACACAAATGCACATCAGGTATATCGATGTTTTATGTATGCACATCGCAGGAAACGGATGTGAAATTAGCGTTGCTTGTTTTCCACTCGACCATCATCAATGCCAGGCAGGACATGGCAAAAATGAGACGGCCACTCTGTCCGCTGCATTGTTCAAGGCCCCAGCAGGCTCAAGGTAAAATTGAAAATTGATTAGCTGCGAAAAGCGCCATTGCCAGATGCAATCAGATACCATATCTATTGGCAATAAATAAAATTTTAGTGTTTTCCAATTTGAGCGAAGCAACTATTTGCTTATTAAATTTGCATGTGAATTTGTCTCTGTTGACCAAAGGAGGCATTCAGGAGTCATTCAACCATTCAGTCAAACAGTCAAACTGCTGCGCCAGCTGGACATTGGCGATAAAAGGATGAACAAGGATTTCTTTGTGCATATTAAATACGCTTTTTGTGCCGTCATCATCATCATCAGCACCCTAGTCGTCCTCATCATGCTCCTCATCAATGAAATTTCGGTCAATGTGTGTTTTTCAGTTAATAATGTTTGTCGTTATCAGTGAACGCGGTGGCGCTCGAATCAGCAGACAATCTACCATATATCCAAACAACTACCTCATCTATTTATCTTCCCGTCCGACCATTTTAAACGATGCCATTGGCACATGCTACTCGTCATCGTCTTGTCAATAACATCAGCCTCTGCCCAATATGTGGATTGTTTTGGTAGTTGGAACTCATAGGCACTGATTGAATTTACCAGGATCTTGTGCAAACATTTCAATTGAATAAACAGTTGATTTTAACACAAAAAGGCAGAGTAGTCAGTCGTAGTACCCGATGATGTACGGTTCATTGCTGCTGGACCCCATTAACAGGCTGCAGACTTTTGCCAAATAGTTTAAATTTTTAATTTCTTTTTGCAGCATCAGTTGTGGGGTCAGTAACATTGACCAGTAATGGTCGAACTGTTGCCGCCAGAAAATATGAAATCTCTAAATCTAAAAAAACCTAGATTGTCCATTATTATAAATAATATTTTAAATTTTTAATAAACAAAAAAATTCAAGAATTTTTAATAATTTTTAATTTATTTATTTACAGGGCTTCTTCAAGCAGTCCGGTAAGGTAAGTCTTTTTTATAATACTACACAAATTACTTATTAAAAATTAGATTAATTTATAGAAAATATATTTTTTGATTTCTTTTTCGGAAATTTTGACTTGAATTTGTAGATAAAATTTGAATTAATTAAAAGTTGATTTTTTAAAAATTAGATTCAATTAAAAATTGAATTTTTAATGATAAATTGAATTTTTAGTGAACAATTTATTTTTTTTATGAAAAATTTAATTTTTAAGAAAAAAAATTAATTATAAGTGAAAAATTGAATTTTAAGTGAACAATTTAATTTTTAGTGAAAAATTGAATTTTTAATGAAAAATTGAATTTTTAATGAAAAAATTAATTATAAGTGAAAAATTAAATTTTTAGTGAAAAATTGAATTTTTAGTGAAAAATTGAATTTTTAGTGAAAATTGAATTTTTAGCGAAAAATTGAATTTTTAGTGAAAAATTGAATTTTTAGTGAAAAATTCAATTTTTAGTGTAAAATTGAATTTTTAGTGAACAATTGAATTTTTAGTGTAAAATTGAATTGAAAAAATTAAATTTTAGTGAACAATTAAATTTTTAGTGAAAAATTGAATTTTTAGTGTAAAATTGAATTTTTAGTAAAAAATTGAATTTTTATTGAAAAATTTAATGTTTAGTCTAAAATTTAATTTATAGTGAAAAATTTAATGTTTAGTGAAAAATTGAATTTTTAGTGTAAAATTGAATTTTTAGTGAAAAATTGAATTTTTAGTGAAAAATTGAATTTTTAGCGAAAAATTGAATTTTTAGCGAAAAATTGAATTTTTAGTGAAAAATTGAATTTTTAGTGTAAAATTGAATTTTTAGTGAACAATTGAATTTTTAGTGAAAAATTTAATGTGTAATGAAAAATTGAATTTTTAGTGAAAAATTGAATTTTTATTGAAAAATTGAATTTTTTAGTAAAAAATTGAAATTTTAGTGAAAAATTGAATTTTTAGTGAAAAATTGAATTTTTAGTGAAAAATTGAATTTTTAGTGAAAAATTGAATTTTTAGTGAAAAATTGAATTTTTAGTGAAAAATTGAATTTTTAGTGAAAAATTGAATTTTTAGTGAAAAATTGAATTTTTAGTGAAAAATTGAATTTTTAGTGAAAAATTGAATTTATAGTGAAAAATTGAATTTTTAGTGAAAAATTGAATTTTTATTGAAAAATTGAATTTTTAGTGAAAAATTGAATTTTTAGTGGTAAATTAAATTTTTTGTGAAAAATTGAATATATAGTGAAAAATTAAATTTTTAGTGAAAAATTGAATTTTTAGTGAAAAATAAAATTTTTAGTGAAAAATTGAATTTTTAGTTAAAAATTTAAATATTAGTGAATATTTGAATTTTTAGTTGAAAATTTGAATTTTTATTTGAAAATTGAATTTTTAGTGAAAAATTTATTTTTTAGTGAAAAATTTAATTTTATATTTTAAAATTTTTCGTATTTTTAATTTGTGTTTTTAACCAAATTAAATTTTTTGTATACAAATAAAATTTTTATTTTGAAAAATATTTTTATTAAAAATTTAAAATTCTTAACAAATTTTTGAATTTGTTTGTAATGTTCTTAAAATTTAAAATTCTTAACGAATTTTTGAATTTGTTTGTAATATTCTTAAAATTTTAATAGTCTTATCGTTTAAAACGTTTACCGAATACCTCTGCCGTGATGAACACTTTTCCAGGAAACATCTACGTAAAGTTTATAAAAAAAAATAAATCTTAACCCTACAGCTATGCAATTATGCATTGCATCATCCTCATCACTAGAACTGTGATTAGTTAAGTCTGCGTAATCTATAAAAATAAGTGCATGATATAAGTAATAAATTAAATGAAATGCCTGACATTTGAACTGTGTTCTGTTTTATTATTTTTAATTTTTTTTATTATTTGCAAAAAGAAAAGGCTTATCAATTATTTTACGAGTGTGACTCTCAACTGATAAGAAGTACAACTGGATCGATCGATCGGATCGTGCGTTTCGTGCATTATCGCTTTGGCTTTGCAGCAGTTGAACTCATTATGCCTCAGATTTCATTGTTTACTATTTCGAATATTGTGACTAAACATTTGTAGTATAGGTTATAACGCGACTTTTGACCAGAGATACAGACATTATATGAGCTGACTGAACTGAATTGACTGACTGGCTGACTGACTAACTGGCTGACAACAGTCATCAGATAGTAACGGCCTGATTTATATTAATTTATATAAAATGTCGATGGTGCAGTTATGAGGTTTGCACGATTAGACTTTTATCGGTTAAACGATTGCGACGAAAATACAATGAATCATTGATTTTTCCAATGTTTGATGTGGTTTTCAATTTCCGACTTATTATTTTTTTCGGTTTTATTAGGTCAATTAACTTAATATACCTATATATATTGTGATACTTGGAATATAATGCAATTAACCAGAAATGCATTTAAAATGTTGTAGGAATCTATACGAAAATTACTAATGGGTTTTACAAACAGAAGTGAAATATTTTTTTTATAAAACAGGTCATATTCTTGACAAGTTATAAGCAATTTTAAAAATATACAAATCACAAATCGATTCAGGGACTAAACCCTGAGACAGGGACTAAACCCTGGAATATCGGTTCCAGTTCTAGTTTTAAGATTTTCAAAAAAGCGGTGCCGGTTCAGATGGCGGTTCCAACCAAAATTGTATTGATTCCGATTCCGGTTTCACACATTTTTAATAATAATTCCGATTTCGGTTTTTTGCGATCCCTGACAGGGCCTAAAAAATCGATTTTGGTTCCGGTTCCAACCAGAAAAATTATATAGGTTCCGATTCCGGTTCCACAAATTTTTTAATAACGGTTCCATCATGAAATGGCAAACCTTACTGCAGAGAAATGTCAAAAGAGCGGCAAGAAATATGGCGTCGTTTGCGGTCCCTGTCGCTCTACTTTTGTAGCGTCCCTGTTAAAAAAGTGTTTTTTTATGTGACCACCAGGGCCAATATACTAGGGGTTTACGAACCAAACATAGTTTGTTGGAAAGCTGCTTTCATTACCTATCTAACAATATCAATAATAAATTACCCAGGGATTTTCGATTATACGAATTTCAACTCAAAAGTTGTACTATAAGGTAATACAAATGATAGATGTTTGAATGACCGCTGTGACCAACACTCTGGGGGTACATAAATCAAAAAAAAAGTTTATTCTAATGCACTTTTTATTATTTATATTATTTATATTTTTATTAATTGGTATGGTCGTAATATTGGTACAGTCTTTATAATTCTTATTCAGTTAATTAAAAAAGGAATGTTATAAATTGAATTGTGAAAGTACTTAACATATACTTTTCTGATGATTAAATTGGAAGCATAACTTAATATGCAAACGTTTTTGACGACACACTTGAGGATGACTAAGCTCTATAAGTGTAATTTTTAGCATGTACCTAATGGGAATAATATGCGCGCCACGCATATAAAAGATCAAGCGTAAAAGATCAATCGTTTGCTTGTTTGTCGGCGTTCATTCGCTGCAAACTCACAGCGTGTCGACACGCCGCTGCTATAGTTGTGCTCAGCAACGACGATTGTTGATGCAATTAGTTCAATAGTCGGTTCAGCAAATTATTTAATTATATTGATGTACCTTTTTATTTTTTCTGTTTATTTATTAATTAATTCAATTAAATATTTAATCAATACAATGATTTCAATGTTCGTTTCAGCAAATTATTTAATTGTGTTGTTGTAACTTTTGGTTTTTTTTTGTCTGTTAATTTATTAATTAATATGATTAAATATTTATTCAAAAAACATATTTGAATAATCCGAAATACCTGAGTAATAAGCGATTCACTGCTTGGAATGCGTAATAAAAATATTAATTTCTGCATGCCTCGAATCACTTAAAAAAATACTTTTTGAATATGGTTTGTGTCATTGCTCAATTGAATTTGGTTTGTGTCATTGCTAAATTTTGCGACGTATCCAACTTCACACCCTTATTTATTCCATCTCAATTTTAGATTTAGGTTGAACTCAAAATTTGTTTAAACTTTGCTTTGCAGTTTTAAACGTCTCTCGATTTCGTTTACAAATGTAATGCCTGTTAAAATGTAAAATAGTAAAAAAATTGTGCTAAAAAATGCTAATTTAATTTCTCTAATGTATATTTTCAAAAACAAGCATCTGCGGTGCGGCGGTGGCAACAACGACGACGATAGTCGTGTCGCGTCACATCAAGTTTTAACCCACGTTAAATTTAAAATTTTTAAAAAGCGCGCGCGCGCTCGCTCGCTCACTCACTCAGTCAAAAGAATTTCAACTGAAATTGATTAATGCAATAACTACAAAAACACCCACAGGCTTTGGGTCTCGAACGTTGCAACAAAATTAAACAAATTTAATTTTTGTATATTTTCCCAATTTGGTAAAAGCACAAAACGCAATAACACGAAAACAATAACTAACAACACAGCGGCAGCAGTCAACAATAACAACAAAATATATAGCTACAACAACAAAAACAATACAACGTATATATTAAATGCAGCAATTTGTTGCATTCGATTGTATTTGAATTTTAAATTGTTGTAAATCGTGGTAAACTCTACAAACGAGTTACAGCCAAATCACGCATATTTCTTTTTTGTTTATTTATTTTCGCACCCATTTATTTGGTTTTCTACATCTGGAATAAGATAATTTTTTATTACTAAAGAATTGTTTAAAAAAATTAAAGTTATTTTTTTTTATTTCTGACTTTTCGAAATTCAATTTTGCTTTAAATCATTATAATATTCTTAAATGGATAATCGTAGAGTGCTAAAAGTTGGCATATTTATGAATAAATATTCAATATTTAAGCTGCCGTTTGATTTATTTCAATCGATTAACGGTGACAGAAGAAATCGCATCTCCAATTTCAGTTTTCTGCAAATGCTCATATCTCTTAAACGGAGCGTTGGAAAGTTGTCAAAGTCGGAATGAATCCGTGTGAATTTTTAGAATTCAAGCGTGTACATTTTGGAGTACGATATGTCGAAAAAAAAGGTCGAAATCTTGAAATTTCGAAATTTTAAAAGCCTTAGAACGCCCAAACAATATATGCAGAAAAAAAATCGAAAAACTAGAAAATGTCGAAAAAAACTTTAAAACTATATAAATCAAACATTGCATTCCATATATAAATATATGAAATTACATATTGGAACATAACTAAATTATCCTTGCATATCATTTGAAATCCTTAAAATTGTATTTAAGCTTTTACAAAATACACCTTCTGCAGAAAAAGTAGCTTCCGGTTTGCTTCGGTTTTCAAGGAAATTGTAGGGAAATACTACCATTTTCGTTAGAAATTTATTTATTTGATTTTAAGTGTTTAGTGTTTCATTTTATAACTCAACACAGACGAATTATGCAAAGAGTATATTTACTTAATTTTATGTCTATAATGTGTGTAAAAAAGTATAAAAATACCAAATTCCATTTGTTCATCTACATTTCATAAAATTTTTTTATCAAAAATTTCAATTTAAGTAATACTTATTATGTCACGTTGAGGCCACTGACTCCGAATTTCGGTAGTAAATTTTAATAATTTCGATTCGTTGTTGGCTCGTATATCTTTCCATCATGAAATGACAAACCTTACTGAAGAGAAATGTCAAAAGAGCGGCAAGAAATATGGCGTCGTTTGCTCTCCCTGTCACTCTACTTTTGTAGCGTCCCATTTGAAAAACCCTGTAATTTGATATCAATTAAACATGGAGATACCGCACTAACAATTTTCTAATCACAATCAATGTGGTAAAAAACAAAAAAAAAATATTATCCTAATATCGTTCCCGGATTAGGAGAATTTAAATGCCAAAAATTATCATTTTATTTTCTAATTTCATACACAGATAAAATAATTGACGTAAATATAGCAACCGATATTAATTGCATTCATTAATCAATCCAGCAATTAAATTCACTAATTTAATGAAAACATTTGCAATTCTTTGTTAAATCAGCAACTCCGTTGCTAATATGAATATTTTGTACGCCAATGCAGCAATTTAATTAGTCAGCAAATTAATTAGTCGGCGCAGTTTCAGCAATAATATTTGCTAAAACTGCGCCAACTAAATTATTTGCTGCATTGAAGTACAAATATTCATATTAGCAAACAAAGTTGCTGATTTAACAAAGAATATCAAATTTTTTCATTAGATTAGTGAATTTGATTGTTGGATTGATTAATGAATGCAAATAATATCGGTTGCAATATTTACGTCGATTATTTTTTCTGTGTATAGATGTGTAATTTTTATGTAAATTTATTTCAAGGACTGCAAACGATTTCCTTCATTCACACTAATTTATTTCAGATCACTATCAAAGTGGTCAAAAATCAAAAATAAATCATTGCAATATCGGCTCCAGATTTTAAAAAAATTACATGTCAAAAATTTCAAAAAAATTCTCGAAATTTAAATATTTCTTCATAATTTTTGTGAAACAATAGAAGACATTTTGTAAAGCATTACTATACTTTGATATTTTTTATTTAGTAAAAAAAAAATAAACGAAATTCACCGACTTGTTATACCCTACACCTATGAGGTACAGGGTATATTAACTTTGTGCATATATTGTAACGCCCCTTAGGAGGCGTGTCCGGTATGGAAAAGTATATATATTCTTGATCAGCATCACTAACCGATTCCGTTTAGCCATGTCCGTCTGTCTGTCTGTCTGTCTGTCTGTCTGTCTGTCTGTCTGTCTGTCTGTCTGTCCGTCTTGCTGTCTTGCTGTCCGAATACAGAATAACTTGAGAAATACTGATCAGAATGCGATGAAATTTCGTCTCAATATATTTTAGCCAAAAGTAGGAACTGAGTTTGAAAATGAGACAAATCGGTCAACGGACACGCCCACCTCCCATACAAGTCACTTTTATATAATTCTTTCGGAACTAATAACTTGAAAAGTATTCAAAGTATAGTTATAAAATTTAAAACGTATTGTTAGAATTCACCTAAAAATATGTGGTCAAAAAATGGGCGAGATCCGCCCACTTTTTTTTTCATTATTTCCCGGGTTTTCATAGTGGAAATTTGATCCGTAAATTATTAAAATCACATCTATGAAATATTAGCTTTTCAAAATTTTAAATATAGGCGTGGTCCGCCCAATTACATTTTTCAATTTTTTTTTTAGTTTTTTATACTTAATATAATTTTTTTAATTTATGGGGATATAAGCCGTAAATTTCTGATATATGAATAATATTCTGAGGGTTAATATCCCCACCAAAGGTGTAGGGTATTCCATAGTCGGGCCCGACCGACTAAAAAAATCCGCCCCATGTGACCGAACTTACCAATGTGACCTAACTTTCCCAACTCGTTTTTATACAATTTTGCTAAAAAAAATGCCTTTTTGTTGACCGTGTGATGGGACTCAGAATTGTAGTGTCTATGTAACGAATATGTTATTTTTTTATTACTTTATCTTCGTATTTTATTATATTTATATGTAAAAAAAAAACTGTTTTTGTTATTTTGCAGTTTTTGTGACATTTTCTGTTATTTTTTCGGCATAAAATGATTTCGCCATATTAAATTTCGACATTTTTAGTTTTGAATATTTTTTTTCGACATTTTTGTTTTCGACATTTTTGTTTCCAATATTTTTGTTTTCGACATTATTGTTTTCGACATTTTTAGGTTTCGACATTTTTAGGTTTCGACATTTTTATTTTTTACATTTTTGTCTTAGGTATTTTTAGTTTCGATATTTTAAACTTCGACTTATCGTACCACCCAAAAAGAAACCACGAATAATATGTTTAGTATTCGTTTGTAAATCGTTCTGTGTTCGGTTACATAGTTTGTTCTCGAACCACATGGTCAGTGTTCGTGCTAAACGATAAACCATCTCGATTTTTTTTATGAATATATTGTATTTTGCAGTTTTTGTGACATTTTCTTTTATTTTTTCGGCATAAAATGATTTCGCCATAATTAATTTTGACATTTTTGATATTTTGTTCAACAATTTTTTGGACATTTTTAGGTTTCGAAATTTTTCTTTTCGACATTTTTAGGTTTCGACATTTTTAGGTTTCGACATTTTTAGGTTTCGGCATTTTTATTTTTTACATTTTTGTCTTCGGTATTTTTAGTTTCGATATTTTAAATTTTGACTAAACGTACCACCCAAAAAGAAACCACGAATAATATGTTTATTATTCGTTTGTAAATCGTTCTGTGTTCGGTTACATAGTTTGTTCTCGAACCACATGGTCAGTGTGCGTTTCCAAACATTTTTTTTCGACATTTTTGTTTTCAACACTTTTATTTTCGTAATTTATGTTTTCGACATTTTTAGGTTTTGACATTTTTAGGTTTCGGCATTTTTATTTTCTTCATTTTTGTCTTCGGTATTTTTAGTTTCGATATTTTAAATTTCGACTAAACGTACCACCCAAAAAGAAACCACGAATAATATGTTTAGTATTCGTTTGTAAATCGTGCTG
Organism: Dryomyza anilis; assembly: GCA_951804985.1. Lineage (NCBI taxonomy): Eukaryota > Metazoa > Arthropoda > Insecta > Diptera > Dryomyzidae > Dryomyza > Dryomyza anilis. The sequence continues at coordinate 52,455,955 of OX638134.1, read as the reverse complement.
TATTCGTTCGCATAGTCTGTTCTCAAACCACAAGGTCTGTGTTTGTGCTAAACGGAAAATCTCTGCCGAAATTTTGTTTATGAATTTATTGTACGTGGTTGTTGAGTCCGTTTCTTTCCGTTCTCTACTACAATTAGAGTTTAATCATAAATAATATGAGCAACATTTTAATGAACGCAATACATAATATTTATGCATTAATTTTTTTCGGTGCATGTTTAATGTTAAAAACAATCATAAAAACAATAAAAACCCAACGAATTCATACAAATTATGTTCAATTAAAATAACTTTTTGCCTGGCACCGCACACTGTGCCGCCGCCTGACCAAATTGACAGAGAGACAGACAGACAAATCGAACATGTGGTTAAGATTATAAATGAACACGGCCTACACTTCACACCAACCAAAAGAGGTGGCCTGCCACGTTATGATTGGAACGTTGTAAGTAAGGTAGGCGGCATGGACACGTCAGCCGGATTCTGGTCCTGGGAACCCACATCATGCGTGCGTGCCTATTAAATGCAATGACAAATGCACTTCAGCAAATTAAAAAGGGATTTTTCTTGCGTTTTTGGTGAGACCAACATTTTTTTTTTTATTTTAATTTCAATTTCACATTTTTATCGTCGCGTTCGCCGCGCGTCGTCTGCACTTATTAATTATGATGCAGTCAGTAGACAGTAGTCGTCCCAGCACTGGGCATTAATTCAACGAAAGGCTGCAGTGAAAGGGTTACTGCGGCTCCACACAGACACGCAGGCACAATTAGACAGATGACAGAATGTCATCCTGCCTGCCGAAGGAAGTGCAGCCAACTGTGTGTGACTGTCGGTCTGTCTGTCAGTTTTAACATCAATGTGTCCTTGTGCTCGTTGTCCCCGTTCGTCGCTCATCTTAATTGTTTATTATAATTTTTTTTTTGTTGTACATTTTATATTTTTGTATTTTTGGTATTTTTTTTCAATTTATTTCACATTCATTTTTTTCCACTTAAATTCGTTGATAAATTAAGTGACATTTAAGAGCAGCGCCTGCGCGATTTCTTTAATTTATTTCATCGCGTTCACATTTCAATTCATTTGCAAACTGATGTCAGAAAACAAAGGCACGTCAGCCAGCGGTATAATGCGACATAATAGGGATAAAAGGACCTTTTATATTCGAAAAACATTAAAAAAAAACAAAATGCATTGCAATGATTTAAATTGAAATTGACATATGCAGGCACAGCAAAAAATACTTGGTTTTTTTTTATAAGGACTTTAACTAAAAAAAAAAAGTAAAAAAAATAATAAATATGAAAAAATATAATGAAAAAAAATCTTTACAAAACCCTTTTTTTATAATATGCGCATTGATATCATCGCATGCAAATGGGGTGGGTTCTTTGTGCTGTTGCTGTGCGCTGTCATTTGAGACCGATTTGAGTCTGTGACCCAGCGCATATGCGCGATATCGGTTTTCTAATGTTTGCTTGATCTATGGGCATCCCATCATCACATTTCATATAGTTTGAGGGTTTTTTAAAAAATACGCATTTATATTTGAAAAACTATAACAGATAAGAAAAAGTTTTTAATTTTGTTATTATGTGAACACAATATTAAATATTATTTCTTAAATGGTTTTTCCCGATTGAAAGAACAATTGATTTTAGTGTTTGCAGGGATTTTTAAGAGTTTAGTTCGTTGAACTGCGAGTTCAAAGGTCCCAGTCCAAATCTGGGTTCTATACCGCGTTTCCTCTCGGCAGATATTGGAAAGCCTCCAAGAGTAAATACTATGTGTTATGCACTTTCTAAAATCTTCTATTTGTCTGTGTTTGAGTGTGTTTTTTTTGCCGGAACTATGCCCGAAATATTCTACAAAGATTCCAGTAATTTTTCGATAAACTAGATATTTACATGTCCTTTTAGAAGAACCCGGCATTCGCTGAATTTCGTGGAATTTTTCCTCTGTCGTATATCACGGTTCGATTCATGCGCGGAGGGAAAAAAAGTTCTAAAATTCAGAAGGAATCTAGAAATATACGGAGTGATATACAGCTAAACCGAAAAATTTTTAATTTCAAGAAAGGATTTACTTAGTTGTCGAAAATAAACTAATTAAAATTATTCTTAAATTCAGATATTAATTTCTTAGTTACTATTTCTTAAAAAGTAACAAAGGAATGTGTCGAATAAAATTGTCCGCTACAAAAATGAAAAAATCTAGAAATCTAGTAATCGAATTTTTATAGAATAAAATATTTTTAAAATTATTTTTAGATTTAAAAAAAATATAAAAAACCAGAAATTAATATTTGTTTAATAAAAAGTTTTAATTTTTCCGGAACCCCTTCCATTAATGTTGTAATGGTAGTGTTCACAGCTGCTGAAGAACACTTTCTTTTAAAGTCTTGTAGGTCTTTGGCCACTTTTTTTGTTGTCTTCATCTCCTTTTTACTAAAGCCTAGTATCTCTCAATCGGCCTGAGTTTTGGACAGATTGGTGGATTGGCTTCTCTAGGCACCAAAATCACTGCATTTTGTTGGATCCACTCTAAGGCCGTTTTGCTGTAGTGACATGAAGCGAGGTCAGGCCAAAAAAATGTGGACAGTTCATGTTGGCGTAAAAATGGAAGCAATCTCTTTTCAAGAATTCCTTCACATATATTTCGCTATTAATTGTACCCGATGTCACGAATGAGCTGCTCCATTTTCCACAACTGCAAATTGCCTGCCAAACATGGAATATCTTTGGGAATTTTGTCATTTATTTTTATTTGAATTTTTCAGCGACATTTTCCTGCCCAGGTAGCTGAGAAAAGTCCGCTAAAACATAAGTTTTGTCGTCCATTATGCAGCAATCGAATTTAAAAAAAATCTTGGTTCAGTTTTTTAGCTCGTTGTTTTGCGGTTTCATTCTTGACGGCATTTCTATCCGGAACTTTTTGGACCTTGTACGTCTTCAGCCCAGCTTCTTTCTTAGTCCTGCACACGAAAGATTCTGAGCAATCCGCCTTTCTCGCCAATTTCCTTCCGGATATGCTTGGATCTTTCTTTAAAATATTCACAACCTTTTTCGACTTTTCACGATCATGTGGGCCTTTTTTTACCAGAACCTTTCTTCCGATCAATACTCAGGTCTTCCTTAAAGCGGTTGATAACGCGAGAAATGGTCTTTGGATTAGCCCCCCTACCTCCTTGGCAATTTTTTTAAAAGACCAACTAGGTTGTTTTTGAAAAATTCTAATTATATTTTCTCGCACTTCCACTTCGTTTGCCATTTTCGCGTTAAATAAATTTTGTATTGACTTTAACTGACACAAATTATTTTCTGCCATTTAATTCAGAGCTACTATGATCAAATTTTTTTAATTTGAATCTTGCAATAGCACATTATGGGAAGATATGTAACGGACAATTTTATTCGACGCAGTCCTTAAGTAGAATTATTCTTTAATACTTAATTTAATTGAATTGTTTTTTTTATTCGTATTATTATTATTTAATTTAATCTATGTATATTATTTTGAAACCGTTTACTTACATTATACACTTTCTCCTCTTCTGCTGCCTCTACTGCAGGTTATGTGTAAACCTTCCGCATATTACCTATAAGCATTGTATAGTGTATTTAGATAACAATGGAATGAAATCAACTTGGTATTTATGCAAAATTGAATCGCAATTTATGTTTACGAACTGAAACCATACCAACATTTGTAGGAAAATTCGTTTTTCTGTTTTTATATCTTTAACATTCATGCATGCACAGACGCTTTGGCTGTGCTTTGTTGTTCTATTCGTGAAAACACACACATGCAAACATTATATATCATGCCGTTTTTTGATACCTAAGAAAAAAAAAACATCTGCAATCCAGACAAATTGTACTTAGTTACTTTTTTGATACCTAAGAACTTAATGTCTGAATATCTAGAAAATTTTGGCTTAGTTACTTTCAACAGACAGACATGCACAACAACAAAGAAACATATTAAACAACAGCAGTTACATGAACACGTGTTCCTTTTGCGAAGAATACAGCAACAATTTTGCGTGTTCTTTTTGGTTTTTAATAATCAATAAATTAACTTCTGAAAATCCAGTAGAATAAAGTTTGTTTACTTTTTTGACAAACAACTAAGTAATTAGCTTTCTTAATATTCAGATGACAATTGCTTGAATTTTAGTAGTATTTTATTGATATTAGTCAAATTCTACTATTTTTCTTTCTAACCGAATTCTTCTCGAGTTTTAGTATTTTATTTCTTATCGTTGTCCAGTATATAAATCTCTTCGATTTATTGCGGATTTAACTTTTTTTATATCTGAATTTTTCATTTCTTTTAAATACAAATTAAAACTTAGTTCCCTTTTGACTTTCATTGCGATATTGCTCTTAAAAATGTCAATAAAAATGTTATTGTCCATTTTTCCCAATTACTAAATTTATGTTGAAAAAAATAGTATACTCAAAAATTTTGTAAATGGATATTTTGCTGGTTGGAATGTAAAAGTGAAAATTACCGACACTTATTATGAGTCACACAGTAAGTTCAGCCTTATCTAATAAAAATGTCTAATACATTTTGAATTCGTTTACAAAACATAAAAATTTATATTTTTAATCTTTGTCTAATTTTTATTATTTTATTAAAAAAAATATATATATGTGTGATATTTCATATCAATTCGCCGAGCTGTGACCCTGGCCACTCCCTATTTTAAATTTTAATTTTTTTATCTCTCCCCTTCACCCCCTTTAATTAGAACTATCGTCTAAAAACTTTTTATAATTCTGAAGAAAATCACAGAATTTCTTGGCATTAAACAAAGATCATCGCATATTGATTTGAAGTGGTAAGAATTTTTCTTCTATATTTTACTGAACTTTGAAATTATTTTTTTTTTAAGTGTAAATTTTTTTGTTCTTATGACTAGGGAGCGGATTTATATGCAAATGCATATTTTAATGAAGTCTCAAATTTAAGCCGCATAAAAGCAGAATTAATTATTGTTAAAAACTAATTTGAATTATGGTCAATCTATTTTGCATATTTTGAATATTTTGCTTATTTTTTGCGTATTGCATATTTTGCATATAATATGCATAAAATTTGTATATATTTTGCATATTTTTGGAATATCATTTTGCATATAAATCCGCTCTCTTTTAATGACTCATAACGGTAGACAAATTATATGAAACCTGTAAGAATTTTTTGCTCAAATTCATTAGAAAACTTTTGAATCAATATGAAAAAACGATTAATAAATTAATTATAAAATCAATGGTCCCACCATTATGTACTTAAAGGAACATTTTCTTAAGAGTATATCAGTATCAAAAAAAAGTTAACCTAAGAAATATATTTTAATGAAGCAATAAATGTACTTCATATCGTCACTATCATGCCAAAAGGGCGAATGTGTAATTTTTGACATTTGGTTTTTTTTCACATTTTTGAATGTAGTTTTTCCTTAAATATACTGTGCCAAAATCGTGTAAGTTTTTGTTGGATAATATCTAGCAACAAAAGACAAAACCAAAAGGGCCTATTTGAAAAATTAAAAACCTTGTCATGCCAAAAGGGCGAATCCTTTCGTTTTTTTGTCATAAGTTTTTACTGCAACAAGATAAAATTGTGGTGTAAAGGCCTTAATTGTTTGTTTTTAATGCACCTATCGTTCTGCATCATTATTTGACAAACATTTTTCTAGCAAAAAAAAAAAAATCGAAAAATTATTTTTAAATAATGATGTCAATCGATAGTTGCTTTAAAAACAAACAATTAATTAATTTACACTACTACTTTATCTTGTATCAATAAAAAGTTATGGGGAAAAAATGAAAATATTCGCCCTTTTGGCATGACAAGTTTTCAATTTCTTCGTTTTTTTGCTATAATTTTTTATTGGTGCAAGATAAAATAGTGGTGTAAAGGCATTAATTGTTTGTTTTTAAAGCATCTATCGATCTGCATCATTATTTGCCAAACATAAAAAAAATTTGCCAAAAAAAAAAAAATCGAAAAATTATTTTTAAATAATGATGTGAATCGATAGTTGCTTTAAAAACAACAATTCATTTATTTACACTACTATTTTATCTTGTACCAATAAAAAGTTATGGGGAAAAAATGAAAATATTCGCCCTTTTGGCATGACAAGTTTTCAATTTCTTCGTTTTTTTGCTATAATTTTTTATTGGTGCAAGATAAAATAGTGGTGTAAAGGTATTAATTGTTTGTTTTTAAAGCATCTATCGATTGGCATCAATATTTAAAAATATTTTGCCAACAATTGTATACTGTAAATAACAAATGGCAAATTAATGTTTGACAACATATTTTTAATTAATGATGCCAAAAGATAGGTGCATAAAGTCAAACAATTAATGCCTTTACATTACTATATTATCCTGCGCTAATAAAAAGTTATAGCATAAAAAACAAAAATATTTGCGTTTTGATCAGGATATAGCCACACAAAATCCATATTTATAATTCAGTAGGTTGTTCAAATCAAAAGATATATTATATACGTTAAGCTAATTGATGAATAAACCCAAATAACAAAATATTTATAAAAAAAAAAAAAAAATTGTACGAATTTTTAAAGCAATTCAAACTTTAAAATTTGGTTTCCCAATATGCACATTCGCCCCGCCCCTTTGGCATGATAGTGACGATATGATTATATGAAAAAAGCGAACCTTTGAGTATTTTAAACAAAAGTTTGCATTTACAAAATCTTAAATATCTCAATAAAAAAAAAAAAAAAAAAAATTTTAATTTTAAAATTTTTAATTAATATATTTATAAAAGCCACAAACAAACATAATTATATACATAGGTTGTTTCTGTTTTTTACAAATTACCACATAATAAGTTTTGAAATCTCTTCTGACAAAGCTGATCTCTAGCTGTCATCCATCAACATCAACGTATCTCCAAACTGACCTCAATATGTCAGAAAAAAGAGAAAAACCATTAACATTCATATTTTTATCAGTGAATAAAAATGAGTGATATATGTTGTATAAAGTATGCTGCGCAAATACGACGTTCGTTGATTACTGCTGACCGAGCAGAGACGAGAAATTAACTTAATGAATAACGATTAAAAACGCGAAAGTGACGAGATCAAATTGTCAAGTTGTGAAGATATCATATCATACTTGGATGGTGATGGAGATGGAGACTTTTGCGGTGCGGTGTGGTGGTGTCTGCCACTGTTTCTTTTGCGTTCCAATCCAAACTGATCATGAAACGTGAACAAAATATTAAAACGTAGAAAGCAGCAGCAACAGCTCGATCATAAAGGAAACATTAAGTGGCAACAACAGCACGTGTGTTAAATTAAGATAACAAATGTGTACGATTTTTTTTTTTTTGGATCGTGCCAAACGTCTGCTTATAAGATACCATATGATTTACTTTTGCGCAGATTAAAAAAAAAATACAACTTTTTATTATAATTATTATAGGTTTGATTTAATTAGTATTGTATTGTATTGGTTTTTAGATTATGTTTGCGATAAACGAATTCTATATAACTTAAAATTTAGTATTTGTTTGTATTTTACATTATGTTTGCGTTAAACAAACTGGTCGTTTCTGTAGATCATAAAATTGCCTTTGATTAACATGCGCTATAGGTACTTTAGATTATGTTTGTGATAAACGAATTCTGTATAACTTAAAATTTAGTATTTGTTTGTATTTTACATTATGTTTGCGTTAAACAAACTGGTCGTTTGTGTAGATCATAAAATTGCCTTTGATTAACATGCGCCATAGAAAATATGTTTGCTAGCAAATATTTTGTTATTCACTACAAATAGATTATTTTACTCGAAAATAAATAAAAGTTTCTAATGAGCAAATAATAATTAGCATACAATATATATTGACTTTCATCAAATAATTGTAGAATATTTATTATAAATACATTTAATGTGGAGTTGACGTGTTTATTATTATATTTGCAGCAACTATTTATTAATATTTAAACATATTTATTGTTCGGTAAGGACTCTATTGAAAATAACTATCATAAGTTATTCTTTAAAAATGTATACCACCTTGGGTTATCTATATTCAATCCATATTTTCATTAAATACTTGCCACAATAATTGTAAAACCCCGTAAAAACCCACTGATGACTTAATGATAGTACTCATACATGCCACGGCAAGGGTGCGTGCAAATTGTCGAAGTTTGCACTGCGATCGCAAGTGTCAAATGGCTAAATGTGCGCGTGTTGAGTTGCCAAAAAGTCAACGATCTAAATGTTTACAACGAACGCTGATCGGTGAAAGGGTTGCTTGCTGCCAGCCTGATGCTAATTCACAGGCAACCCATATTATGGCAAAATTTACCGTTCTTGTGAGCGCTGTTTTCATATCATACCGCTAAATCGTTGGCCGTTAGTCTGCGACCAGTGAGTGAGTGACCAGACGATGGCAACGCAACGACGACGATTACTTTCTTCGGGAGGGCCAGGAGTGGCCAGGAGTGGAATTGAGTGACGTGAAAGCGTGCGTGTGTAGTGAGTGCTGTGTATTTATAAATTATCTACATCATTTGTATAGTTGATGTAGACAATGTGTAGATATTAGTGTAGATAATGTTCAGTTTATGTAGCATAAAATGTCGATTAGTAAGAGATATGCAGAGAAAATTGTTTAGGATGGCCAGGGGTGGATAATGTAAAGTATACATAGATTGTGTAGGCAATGTAAATAATCATTATTAAACAGCAGACTATATAGATGACCATGTAGACAATATGTATGTAGTGTAGAAAATGCTTAGTTACTGTGGATTTGTGTAGTTGATGTAGACAGTTTTTAGATAATAGTGTAGATAATGTTCAGTTAGTCTAGAATAATATTTCGAGAAGTTATACATATGCACAGGTAATATAAATAATTGTGTTGGCAATGTAGATAATTGTAACTAAATTGCTGTAGACATATACTTACACAATGTAGATAATTGTGTACACAATGTAGATGATTGTATTTACATTGTAGACTAGATTATTATATAGATAATTGTGTGAACAATGCGTATTTAGTATAGATTATTATGTTCGAAAGTATGAAATAGGCATAGGGCATGTAGAAAATTGCGTTCACAATGTGTGTAGACAATGTAGATAATTGTAATTACATTGCAAACTACATATATGATTACGTAGACAATACGTATGTACTGTAGACAATACTTTGTTAAAGCAGACTTATGTAGTTGAGGTAGTTGAGAATAAATGTAGATAATGCTTAGTAAATGTAGCATAATATGTAAAGAATTAAATTATATATGCACAGGTAATAATTGTGTAGACAATGTAGATAAATACAATTACAGATTATTATATCGTTATTGTAGAAATAAAAGTTACCAAATACATTTTTATAAAAGTCTGTAATATCAAGTTTGTTGTGGATTTTATTATAAAATGTAATTAAACTATTTTAAATTTGAAACTTCAAGTGATAGATTCACATTTTCTTATTATTTATTACAAATATTGAGCTCATCAAACAGAAATTGTGAGATATATAAAGATATATGGCATTTTGAATATGTAGTTAGTGACTTTTGATTTTACAACGACGATAAAAGCAAGTGAGACATATGCTTTGAAAATGTAGATATTAAAATGAACAATACAATATGATTGTAATTACATTGTAGACGACATTTAATATTATTATGTAGATAATTGTGTAGACATTTATTATATAATGTAGATTATTATGTAGGCAAGTATAAAATATGCATATAACATGTAGACAATTACGGTAACAATGTAAATAATTGTATTTACATTGTAGATTAAATATATGATTACGTAAACAATGCGTATGTGGTATAGATATTGCATAGTTAATGTAGAATAAGTAAAACTTATGCATTGCAAATGAAGGTAATGCAGATCTTTGTATTTTCAATATAAACTATACAGATTATTGTTCAAAAAATATGTTAGTTGAGTAAACAATGTAAATAATTGTATTTCATTGTTGACTATATAGATGATTACATCCAGAAAAAAAATCGCTCAAATAGTATACAAAAAATAACTTTTTTCATATAAACTCAATGGCAGTGTCATGGTATTTTCTAGTCTTTAATAGTATTTTCCGATTAAAATAATAATTTATCCTATTGTCTATTTTTAATAGTAAAAAACTATTATTTATATAGTATGTAATGTAGATAATGCTGTGTCAATATAGAATAGTAAAACATATGCATTGAAAATGAAGGTAATGTAGATCTTTGTATTTTCAAAATAAACTATACAGATTTTTGTTTAAAAAATATGTTAGTTGTATAAATAATGCGTGGGTGAGGTAGACAATTAATGTAGACAATTACTATAGTTTATGTAAATAATTACGTAGACTACTGCGTATATAATTTAAAAATTATCTAGAAACTGCTGACATAGTGTAGACAATGTAAATGAAATGTTGATAATAAATTTCACAATGTAAAAATTGCGTAGAAAACGCTGATAGTTCATGTAAAATGATGCAAATATATAATATTGTGTAGACAATAACAATTCTTACATAGACAACAACAAATATAATGTAAATACTCACGTAGATACTGTAAAGTATATAGAGTAAATGTAAAATTTTGTGTAGATAAGAACAATTCCTAAATATACAACCACGAATTGAATGTAAATAATCAAGTAGATAATGTTAAGTATATAGAGTCCATGTAGAATTTAAGTTTACTTGATATATAGCAATGTTTATTTAGGTAGAAATTAATGTTTCTAATGTAGACAATTGAACACAACTTTATTTTAGTTTATTTGCTCATATTCGCTCAGATATCCGAATGGAAAGGAGTAGATAAATGCAATTACAAGCGATTATCAAGAATATGTTGAAATTATGAAATATTTATGCAGCAGCCACCACAGCATAAAATGTACAGTTAATCGAATGGAGACGACTTCATTCTGTCGCTGACCGAAGCATGTTCAACTCAACTCAAATTATATGCAGTTTTGTTGCCCCGGTACACTTGTGCCAAAAACTGGAGGAGGGTGTGTGCCAAACCATAAAAATGTTGTTAAACACGCGCACAAAGTAAACAAAATTGATTTGCACATCACAAAAAATAAGAACAAAAAAAAAAGGATTGCAATCGTGCAATTCGCAAACATATGTTGTCCGGTATTACCTACGATATTTGATGGCGAGTTAGCCAATAAAGGCATGTTAACTGTTTAAATATTGGCAATTTATACAAAAAAGAAAAACTTTGTAATTTTAAGGGTTACAATGCATAAGTGCTACTGGAAAAAAAAACATGTTTATTTTTGTAAGAATTTTACAATGCAGACAATACTTTCAGCTGAACTCCCTGTTTATCCTTTGAACACACACACAACGTCCTGGGATGATTGACCTCGCTTTGAATTCGCAAACATATGACGTCGTCGTCGTCATCATCATCCGTCACTCAGACCTTTAGACAGTTACTATCGATAGGTACAACGTTTGGTTAAAAGGTAGAAATGATTTTACACAACGAACGCATTTTTTACCATTTTTTTTGTTGTTCTCCACACTTAATTTGAGCTCCACACGGAGACGATGATGGTGATGATGATTTTGGTGCCTGGCCATCGATCGATCGATGGTCATGACACTGGTGTATAGATACTGCTATATGCTGTAGGTAGATACTACACAATATGGTTCGAAATTTCCACTTCCTCAATTGGGTTCATTGGCATTTCGCATTTTTAAAACTCTTTCATTTTTTACGTTGTTTACTTTATGCACTTTTGTTTTTATTTTGCGAGATCCTGTCATCTGTTGCTGAAATCGCGTTGCGACAAAAAAAAAAACACAAAAATTCAGGTGGATTCAGTGTGGGTTCAATAACTGCTGTTATTCATTGCATAATATATGAATATCAAATAATCAAGATTTTTTTTTGTTGTTTTCCTAGAGTTAAAAAGTCTTTATTTGCATATGTAGAGCATATGTTTTAATGTTTATTTTAAATATTAAAATAAAATATTGACAAAAGTTCTTAATTATCTTTAAAGATTTTTTATTAAATTTGTTACTTTTGTTAATATCTATACACCAAATAGTATTTAGCAATGTAGCAAATATGAAATGATTGTAAATTACTTTCATGATTGCTTTTTTAATTTTAAATATTAGTCTCAATAGCTGCAAAATAAGGGCGCTTCCAAACATAATTTTGCAGCCATAACATATATGTTTGGAACTTTATGTGAACATTATTTTAATTGCCTAATAAATCCTTTATAAACAGGATTGTAATGAGACTTGAACAGTGTTTAAATTAGTTCTGATTGATATTATATTTGTATACAATAATATACACGAAAACCTTTTGATGTTTCTCTATAAAATGTTGTATGTTTAAATACATACATAATTATTATTACATCCAAATAAATAATATTGTCACCGGAACATTAATAAATTCAAAAGCACGCATGTTTTAGAGCGATCTGAATGTAAATATGTTTTCAAACACAAATTGTTGCTGTAGTTCAATTACCGATTTGTTACATTTATAAATGTAGTAATTAAATAACAATTCTCTTTTCTCAAAAACAATTCTTTCTCAGACTGCGCTTCCCCGTAGAATTCTTCCCAGTAGAAATCTTCGCCGTAAAATTCTTGCCAAAAAAAGCTTTCCCGTAGAAGTATTCCCCGTTGAGTTTTTCCCAGTAGACTTTTTAGTGTGATGTGTTTTAATGTGGTGAGTTTCGGTGTGGTGAGTTTAGGTGTGGTGAATTTTGGTGTGGTGAGTTTATGTGTGGTGAGTTTTAGTGTGTTGAGTTTTAATGTGGTGAGTTTTAATGTGGTGAGTTTTAGTGTGGTGAATTTTATTGTGGTGAGTTTTAGTGTGGTGAATTTTATTGTGGTGAGTTTTAGTGTGTGGAATTTTTATGTGGTGAATTTTATTGTGGTGAGCGAAGAACTTTCTTTGATATATGTCTTTGCATTCAAACCTTTTGATGAACATAATGTTTAAAAAAAAAAAAACACCACGACGGCACTTCGTCTTTCGTAGGCAGAAAATTTAAGTAAACTATTGTGAAATTTGTCTGTCGATAACTTACCGAACGAAAGTCGAGTATTCCAAGCGTACTTTTATTTAAATTTTATTTCGTTTTATATAATAATCACGATAACTGCCGAAAAATATTTTATTAAAATGCAATTAAAAAGTATATTTATTTTGAAATATAAATTATGGTTAAATAAACTGATTCTGCTGGACAATATTATAATGTTTAAGCATCATAATAATTTATTACAATCTGAACAAAAATGTAATTACACATCATTCCTAATATATGTATGGTAATTTTGTATCAATTTTTAATTACATTCAACCATATTAAACAAAAATAATATGTTAATATGTTAAGTGACGCAGGGTTCTGTCCTATACGTTTCTGGAACAATCTTTCTGCTTCTGTTTTTCACGACATTTTTGACATTGACAAATTCAAGACCAACATCCACCGATACTATTCCATCTATCCTCCTTCTATTGGACCCATATTCCGTTGTCTACACATCGACCCTCCCATTCCATAACACGCTGAGTCCATAGCATGTTCTAAATGTTAGTCCATTTTTGTATCCTGTATATTTGAAATCACGTCAAACATAGTGGCGATACATTATAATCAAATATGTATTTATCAGATTTTGCATACTATTTTAAAAATTCACTATTCATTAATCTACATTGTTTATACATTTATGTAGAAAATTATAAAATACATGTAATATAAACATAATTATTAAATACTTTGTCATCGCAATAATCGACATTGTTTACTTAAATACACATCAGAAACAATACCAGAAATTTTGTAGTTTCTTACAATTAAAATTAGTCAAAAGAATAAACTATTATTTCAATCGGTTAATACCATTAAATACTGCAAACTACTATTTAATTATTATTGAATTTTTATGAAAATATGTATTTATATATTTACATAATCTTGACTTTCTTATTGACATTTCAATTATCTACACATTTATGTAAACAATTGCAAAATACATATTATAAACAAATATTTTACGAGTTTTGTATTGTCATTGCAATAATCTACGTTGTCTACGTATATAAGTAGACATATGTAAAAAATGTACACATTGCATTAATCTACATTAATTACACATATATGTAGACAATTGTAAAATACAAGTAATACACAAATATCAATCAATCGTTAATGCCATTGAATACTGCAAACTACCATAGAATTATTATTGAGTTTATCTGAAAATAAATGGTTTTTCAATAAGAGCGCTACAAAAGTTTTTTTCAAGGGTTTTTCAACAGGGACGCTACAAAATTAGAGCGACAGGGACAGCAAACGACGCCATATTTCTTGCCGCTCTTTTGACATTTCTCTTCAGTAAGGTTTGCCATTTCATGATGGAAAGATATACGAGCCAACAACGAGTCGAAATTATTAAAATTTACTACCAAAATTCGAATTGGTATATCATACCATCATGAAATGGCAAACCTTACTGCAGAGAAATGTCAAAAGAGCTAAAAGAAATATGGCGTCGTTTGCTGTCCCTGTCGCTTTACTTTTGTAGCGTCCCTGTTGAAAAACCCTTTATTTATTTTTGTATTCTATTAAATCAATAACTGTTCTATTGAGAAATGTTATTGCGCTGTTATGAGATATTTTTCTGCGTGTACGTAAACAATTTCAAATATACTATGTAATAGACAATTTTATCGCTATTGTCGTCAGAATGTCTGCCCTGACGGAAACTGCAAAAACAATCAAATAACAACAAAAATGAAAAAATAAATAAAATAAAAAACTTAAACATAAAAACAATACTCAATGAGTTGCGAAACTCATTTGAATGTCATCAAGCGAAGCTGTCAAACATATCGGTGCCAGTTGAGTTTCACAACGCAATGCTTAAATGGTCGACTACAAAACGTAGCCGTTTTAGGTGATTCTTACAAACGACTTGCCCATAATCGCCGTAGGCCACCCATATAAATGCGTGTTGAACCAAAAAAAAAAAAAAAATAGAAAAAACACACAAAAAAGGAAATAAAACAGAGATCGGAAATGCCCGTGTGCGTGCGCCCGCACATGCCCCTTTCTTCATACACTGACGAGCAAATTTGTTTTACGCAGACACTGCACTCGGGCATCACATTTTTTTTACAACACATCCCGTCGCAACGAGTGATGCTTTGCACTATTCTCGGTGCCTGCCCTCGTGCGGGCTACGATACTAAAAACTGTAGCCCGCGCAGACGTGGAATGAGAAAATAGAGAAGCATATCGCGCAAGTGCTTTGGTATTTATTTCGCGGGGCAACTCCGTGCAACAGCGAAAACAGACTGCCCCTGGCAGCACGCGCATTTTTCACAGCCAGTAAATTTTATTGGCACTGTTTTACTAGACTGCGCAATGTTTTAATAATTTTTATATAAAACTATTGATAATACAGACAAGTTTGGCAATACTCAAATACACTTTTAATCGCAGTTTTATTTTGGTTTATAAAAATTGTATCTTTTAATTGTTCGTTGAACAGAAAAATAAATTTACCATGAAATCTTAATCAACATTTTTATTCAAATACAAAAATTATTATGTGCAAAAATCTATTTTAAAAAAAAAGCTACATGATAGGCTTCGAAAAATAATGTATATCCTCATTTTTAAAAATGTACACTAAGTTTAAACTTGCACTGAAAAACTTGTACTAAATTATACAATTTTTATAAACCAAATTAAAACTTCGATTAAAAGTGTATTTGAGTATTGCCAAACTTTTCTGTATTAACGATAGTTTTATTTAAAAATTATTAAAACATTGCGCAGTATATTATAACAGTGCCGTACTCATGCGCCACATAAGAATTTCATACACAAAAAATTAACTGGCTGTGAAAAACTGCCCCGCGTGCTGCCCGGGGCAGTCGGTTTTCGCTGTTGCACGGAGTTGCCCCGCGAAATAAATACCATAGCACTTGCGCGATATGTTTCTCTATTTTCTCATTCCACGTCTGCGCGGGCTGCAGTTTTTAGTTTTGTAGCCCGCACGAGGGCAGGTACCGAGAATAGTGCAAAGCATCACTCGTTGCGACGGGATGTGTTGTAAAAAAAATGTGGTGCCCGAGTGCAGAGTATGCGTAAACAAATTTGATTCTCATTTACTTAAGGGCACGGGCGCGGGCGTGCGTGCAAATCCGAACTCTGAAATAAAACCCAAGGTGTGGAATAGAAAATTAAAAGAAATTTGTGTTTTAATTTTTTTTTTTTTTTTTTTACGAATTATTTTCAATAAGTAGCCAATCCGCCCACATACCATAGCTTTTTGCTGCTGCTGTACTCAACATAAACCGACATTAAGTAGCTTATTGTGATTAAGGCTTAAACGAAGCCCTGAGAATTTCAGGAATTCCATTGTAGCCTACATGTTACGCTTCATACAATTTGCTATCAATACAAATACCTCGAAAACAGATTAAGTTGTCCATCCGTCTAGCAACTCAATTGCTGTAGTCGTCACATTGTAGACATTTTTTGTGAATGAGGTTATGCGCAAAATCTACGCAAAGTAATGCAATTAGAAAACTCAACAACACAACACAACTCAAACTCAATTCATTTGTCGAAAAAGTAAAAAAAAAAATATATAAAACTCTTTTTTTTTTTTTGTTGCACACTTTGTGCCAATCGATCAGAGTACAGCTCTACGTGTTGAAATGCGCAAATTTTGCAGTCAGAAAGTCATTTTTAATGCAGCCATTAATTTTTGTCGTTACTTCGTCGTCAACATTGCATAGTGTAGTTAGTAGTTTAAAGTAGAGTGGCTTTTTAGCCGTTGTTTTTCACGTGAAGCGTATAATTACAATATAGCCAACTGTAATTTTATATCGGGAAATCTTGTCAGATTAATCATTATTAATTCGAGCGAGCATTTGCTGCATTCAGTAGTGTTGTGATGTAAGTAGTTAAATAAGAACCGCACATTAAACACCATATGTCTAACGGTTTTAATGGGCTACATTCTGTAAAACGGTTTGTGTACTGGCTTCAAATTATGCAGGTTTTCGAATAAACTATTTAACATAAAGTAAACTTAAAATTGGCTATTGCTTTCCAGTCCTTCAAAATGATATGGTTTCAAAAAATTGATTTTAGTATTAAGTACTACACGAATAGAAAATATAAGTTTGAATGTAATTAAAAAGTAATACAAAATTACCATAGATGTATTGGGTGAATTGTTATTACATTTTAAACAAAATAGATTATATTATTGTTCAGATTGTAAAGGGTTTTCTACAGGGACGCTACAAAAGTAGAGCGACAGGGACAGCAAACGACGCCATATTTCTTGCCGCTCTTTTGACATTTCTCTTCAGTAAGGTTTGCCATTTCATGATGGAAAGATATACGAATTCGAATTTCGGTAGTAAATTTTAATAATTTCTCGTTGTTGGCGCGTATATCTTTCCATCATGAAATGACAAACCTTAGTGAAGAGAAATGTCAAAAGAGCGGCAAGAAATATGTCGTCGTTTGTTTTCCCTGTCGCTCTACTTTTGTAGCGTCCCTGTTGAAAAACCCTTGAAAAAAACTTTTGTATCGCTCTTATTGAAAAACCCTTTAATATCATATTATGATGTGTCAACATTTTATCATAAAATAACAAACTTAGAATTTAATTTCATTTACTTAAAATAATGCTAAGCAGTTTACTTAATTATAATTATGTTTCAAAACAAACAGAAAATTAAATATAAATAAAAATATGCTTGCAACTTTCGTTTTGCGTTCGGTAAGTCATCGATAAACGATGTTGACATACGTTTACTTAAATGTATTGCCTACGAAAAACGAAGTATCTTTGTATAAATTATTAAAATGTTTTCTAATATATTTATTTATAATTTCAACTTTTTATTAATAAAAAGTTATGTTTACAAAAAATATATTTGACATGTATATGACACAGGAACATTTTTTTATACAATTTTCATTTTATAATTTTTTTTTTATAATTTTTTAAAAAAAATATTTTGTTTGAATTAATTTTTTCGTAAACATTTTTTTTTTTTATTAAAATATTTTTCCAACAACATTTTTTAAGGACATATTTTTGTTATTTTATTTTTTTTATTATCAAAAAATCGTCAGAAATGATGATGAGTTTGCATTTTTAGTTATTCATCATTAAGTTCATCATCATTAAAATATATTTATTATAAATTTTGCATGTTTTTATATCAATTATTTTTAAGAGAATGAGTAAAATATTTTTAAATTATTATTTTTCATTTATAATTAAATAAATACAAAAATATATTCCAAAAATTTGTATATTTAGATACATCTAATCTAAATATAAATATGTTTATATGCAAATAGACTGAAATTTGAAGTAAAACAAAAATATGTTTCTTTAGAAACATTTATATTCACGTCGTTTCAAAATATGTGTGCATCAAAATGTTGCCGTGTATTTGTATAAAACATAATGTAAATGAGATCTTTTTACAACTCAGTTTATTAATGGTATATCAGATAGTTAAAACTATTTTTACATAAAGCAAAAATATGTTTGGAAGAACCACCGTCTATTAGTTTATATTATTTTCAATATAATTCAAGTATAAGTTATTTCTAAATTCTGTCATTTATAAAAAATTAAAAATTCTCCTTTGATTTTTCCTCAGATTTGTGAAATAATCAACTATATTCTATATTCTAAAATCACTTTTTTATCACTGATGCTGAACTTTTGTTTATATAGGACCAATTTCGTTTATTTATAAATTATTTTGTTTGATTTTTCGTTTTATGCTTAAAGAGAAAACTGAACTGAATGAAGATTAGGTCACTTCGGAAATTTTAAGTAGAATTTATTTGATTACAGTCGATAGCTGACTTTAAATACCCTACGTATATGGGAATTTCCTGGGGTATAGGACGGGACATTCGTACGCTCAAATCTCTTATATCTCAAAGGAAAATTAATGAATTTTCTTGATTTTTTTTGTGCAAGTAACATTTAAGTATATATATATAGTAGATATACATAAAATATAAATTAAATAGTGGTCGTTCTGGACAGGAAAGAAACGTAAATGAATGTCGAAGTTCATATGGAAATTTCAAAAAGTCAGCGACTTTTGCCTTCAACTTATTTTAAAAATCGGAACACGATATTCCCTAGTAGAAATTTTGGTAGGGCCATGGTCATGAAGTGATCACGTCATTATTTGAGATGATCAGGTTATGACGAGGCCCATAATGTCCTTGTAACGCAGTGTCCTGATCATGTATTGACCTCAGGCCATGATCAGGTACTGATTGGGTAATTCCCCATTATATTATTTACCCGACAATTGCCTTGTCTGAGCCCGAGCATAATAGGGTTTCTCTCATTAATCTCGATCATTGCCTGATGCTAATTTCGTTATGAGGAACAAATAATGTAGCTATGATCGGGAGTATTGACTGTTTAGATAATGTAAACCCTGCTATGGTAAGCATGATAAGGGCATGCAAAGGCAATGATCATATTTTCTCTAATAGGGCTTACCCAACGAAAACCCGATCATTTCCCGATGACGCATCGGGCAAATTTCTACTAGGGTTACATATATTTTTGGAGCTTTATGCAAACAAATGTATTATTTCAAATATTATTTTAATAACATCCAAACATATTTTTGTTTTCGTCAAACATATTTATGTTCAGAATGAATAATATTCGGCGTTCTTGCAAACATATATATGTTTGAATGTAAAAAACATTTTATTTACACGTAAAAATATTTATGTTTACATTTAAATAAAATATAAAAAGTAAATTTAGTGCTATTAACTTCTTTACACAATATTCGCTTTTTTTCAATTTACACTTTTTTTAATTATATTATATAATTAAAAACTTAAACTTTTATTATTATTTTTATTATACATCTTTTACTTATACTTAATAATTTTATTTCCATCTATTGTTCTGATTTGGATTTCAATGAATTACGGATTAATTGGTCACTATCTGGTTTTAACACACGCTGCAAAAAAGGGCTCTCCCAAACAAAACATGTATGTTTGGAATTTTATGTAAACATAATATATAATTGACTGATAAATCATTTATAAACATGGTTGTATTGAGACTTGAACAGTGTTGAAATGAGCTCTGACTTACATTATAATATACCGGAAACATTTTAATGTTGCCCCTTAAAATGGAGTATGTTCTAATAAAAACATAATAATTACTACATCCAAATAAAATAAATATTTGAACCGAAACATAAATATGTTCAAAATAAAACATGATTTTGAACGACCTGAATATAAATATGTTTCCAGTGAAACATATCAGTTGTTTCAGTTCAAAAAGTAGTATGTTTGCATAGAAACATATTTAAATACTTTTAGAAAGAAATCCTGAAAATTAAATAAAATGTTGTTTTTTTATTAATTTTTATTAAAAATCTTTAAACATGCACAGTGGGAATTTATAATAATAGAATTCATATACAAATTTTTAAATGCATAAATAAATAATTCGTTTAAAACTGCAAGTACAAGTGACAGCATCAATGAATGCACAATTGCACCAGTAACCAGACGATCCAGGCTCGCTTTATATTTGGTACAGTTACAGTTATTCTCAGTACAGCACATAGCGTAGACTAGGAATTCACGGAGGTTTTTGTAAAAAAACATGCCAAATTCTGTTTGAAAATCGAAACACAGATTTGTATTTGTGGTTTTTTTACATTAGTTTCAGAAATTAGATACTGCACTATATTATACTCTGTTAGTATTTGTACTTTTTGTAACACAATTTATATATTTATTTTATTTTCAAATAACAAAATTATTACCGACGCGAACACGTTTTCTCAACGAACAACAAAAGACACGTACGCAGAAAATGCCGATCAGCGAGTGTCAACTTTGTATACAAGAAGAGAGCTGCAAAAATACCTTTATTTACATTTGAATTCATTTTTTTATTTGTTTTCAAACATCAGTATGTTTAAAATGACGCTATACATACTTCAAACGACGACAAAAGAAACGTAGGTAGAAAATTCTGCTCAACGAGTGCCAACTTCGTATACAAGAAGAATGTTGCAAGAATACACTCATTTAAATCCAATTTCTTTGTTTGTTTTTAAACATTAATATATTCAAACGATGGCAAAAGATGGCGTAGGTAGTTGCCAACTTCGTCAGTCGATAAATTATCGAATTAAGACGAGCGTTGCGAACATACGTTATATTTAAATTTTATTAGCATTTTCTGTGTTTCGAAACATAGTTTTAATCAAGTAAATTGCCAAGAAATCTTTATTTAAATGCAATTATAATTTTATGTTGGTATTGCAACATATTTATGGTAAATTTGACAGATTCTGCTGGACAATATAATAATGTTTACACGTGAATATAAATAAATTCAATTTCGATTATAATTTAATTACACTTCATTCCTAATACATGTATGGTAATTTCGTATTACTTTTTAATTACATTCAAACATATTCAAACAAATCTTTTCTATTCGTGCAGTAATTGGCGGTACTTAAAGAAATTCTTCCACCAAAAAGAACTTTTGAACTATATGAAAAGTATTAATGTGAGAGTTACTGAGTGCTAAAAGTAGGCAGCGTTGTTATTTATTTGTGATATTACATACATATAATAAAAACAAAGCTATTATATTTAAATTTGTTGTCACTCACACCACAAAATTTAAAACAGTTTGTGAATTTCAGTCATATTCTAAAATAATATTCAAAAATATTAAATGTGATTTGTACCATCTGATCTGAGCGGCGCGCCGATTCGCTTGAAATTATCGATGTTGACAGTTTATGGACCTAGATTTTAATTTTGTTCACCTAACAGTTTTCAATGGAAATTCATGTAACGAACCATCTAAGTTTCAAATTAACGAACAAATCCACAATTCGTCGTACTTCGGTGACATTTAGTGACATTTTTGTGAAAATTTGTAAAATTCTGTATCTTAAACGTGCTCTTCTATGTGACAGGTTTTTCTTGACGTAATATAAAAATTTTATTAAATTTTGCTTTATTTATGAAATATCATTTTATATGTTTTTTTTTTTGTGATTTACAAATGTTTTTTTTCGTGGTTTATATGTCTGGCTGTCAGTTTAAACTCAAATGGAATCCGGTCAACTTAAAACTCACTTGTGCAATTTATAAAAAATGTGGTTACTTCAAAATTCGATAAACGCATAGATTATGAAATGGGCATGAAGATTTTTTTTCAAACACTAATATTTTGAAATCATTCAGTTTTATATTTAATGTGTTGCTAGAAAGACTATAATGATTATTTCAAACTAAACTTTATTTTGCCAATCATTTCATATTTGCAATAACTATATAATCATTACCTTAAGCATTTCGTAAATATATCTTACAATTAAACTAATTTAAAGTACAGCAAATTTCAAAATAAATTTGTTTATGCCAAACAGCACATGTTTGCAGCAATTATATGATCATTACCTTAAGCATTTCGCAAATTTATTAAACAATTTTACAAATATAAAGCACAGCACAAATTCAATAATAAAACACATTCATTATTCAAACACGTTCATTAATCATTGAAATCAAAAAATTTTAAACACTTGGGAATTTAAATTTTGATAAAAAAAAACACAATTTATTAATACTAAATTAAGTATATGTTAAATATTTAAAAAATAAAATGAATTGTCAAATTTCTCCATAGCAACAGAATAATTTGTATTGTAGAATGTGTTGACATTGGAACGAATTCTTATTTATTGTATATATTTTTTTTTGTTTAATATGCATAAAACAAACACACATATATTGTATTTAAAAAATTAATAATAAATCAAATTTATTGTTTAACAACATACGCGTCACAGAACAACAACAAAATATTACCACTTTATCAAATTCAGTCACTTTTAAAATAAAATATTTATTTTCTATTAAGTTGCTGTTAAATTAATAAAAAAAAAAAATAAAAATGCTAATTCATTGACGTATGATATTTATCTTCTGCTTAACATGAAGAGCTCATAACTCATAATCAAAGTTTTTTCATGCAAATGGCTGTGTTTTTCTTTTGCTATTATTTTTTATCTGCTCAAAGAATTTTTAATTTAAATATATTTTTTTTTTATTTAAATATATATTTTTTTGTTAAAAGTTCGACGTAACATCGCATAAATCTTTGCCACTTCCGCCAAATGCTGTCACTGAAAAATTAATGCGAAAAAAATGTGTATTTAATATTTTAATTAAATGCAAAAATTCATCACATTTATGCGCTTCGCAATTAATTATTAACTGATTTTTTTTAAGTTAATCCTATTAATGGAAAAAAATATATATATAACTATACGTATAATGTATGTTATTAAGTATAAAAAATAATAAACCAACAACAGGTTCTATTAATACAAATCATAATTGCTCATAGAGCTCTTCATATGTTTATGACATATATCATATTCTTTTGAATAAACATTATATTTGTTATAAGCGCGTTTATATTTATTGTCATACTTTATGGTTTATATATCTTTTAAATTAAATACACAATTGTAGCTTTTGATTTAGTTTTTATTATTATTTTTTTTTTAGTAAAAACAAACTTTACGAGTTTTTGTAGCATGTTTATTCGATTAATGTGTGCTGGTTTTATCAATGGATAGAAATATGTTTGAATATGCTTGGATGTAATTATAATTAATTTGAAATTTCCATATAAATATTTGGAATAATATCGAATTACATTATAATTGATTTATATAATTATTTTGTTCAGAGTGTAATATTATTATACGATATTTAAACATTAATTACTTTAAGCGCGGATATATTTCCGGGAAAGAGATAATGTTTTTAATAATTAGCACAAAATTTACCTTTTTTACATTAAAATAAAATTTTTACATGTAAATAAAATATTTTTTACATTCAAACATATATATGTTCGCAAGAACGTCTAAAATTATTCATGCTGAACATAAATGTGTTTGAAAGAAAACAAAAATATGTCTGGCTGTCTACTCAAAGAGTATAAATAATAATGTTTTGGAGTGCAATAATACTTTTGTCTGCGTAAAGCTCCAAACATTAATATTAAGGACTGCGTCGAATAAAATTGTCCATTACATATCTTCCCATAATGTGCTATTGCAAGATTCAAATTAAAAAAATTTGATCATAGTAGCTCTGAATTAAATGGCAGAAAATAATTTGTATCAGTTATAGTCAATACAAAATTTATTTAACGCGAAAATGACAAACGAAATGGAAGTGCGAGAAAATATAATTAAAATATTTCAAAAACAACCTAGTTGGTCTTTTAAAAAAATTGCCAAGAAGGTAGGGGCTAACCCTAAGACCATTTCTCGCGTTATCAACCGCTTTAAGGAAGACCTGAGTATTGATCGGAAGAAAGGTTCTGGTAAAAAAAAGGCCCACATGATCGTGAAAAGTCGAAGAAGGTTGTGAATATTTTAAAGAAAGATCCAAGCATATCCGGAAGGAAATTGGCGAGAAAGGCGGATTGCTCAGAATCTTTCGTGCGCAGGACTAAGAAAGAAGCTGTGCTGAAGACGTACAAGGTCCAAAAAGTTCTGGATAGAAATGCCGTCAAGAATGAAACCGCAAAACAACGAGCTAAAAAGCTGAACCAAGATTTAAAAAAAAAATCGAAACTTATGTTTTAGCGGACTTTTCTCAGCTACCTGGGCAGGAATTTTATACAGCCGATTCTCGAGGAAATGTCGCTGAAAAATTCAAATCAAAAAAAATGACAAAATTCCCAAAGAAATTCCTTGTTTGGCAGGCAATTTGCAGTTGTGGAAAAAGGAGCAGCTCATTCGTGACATCGGGTACAATTAATAGCGAAATATATGTGAAGGAATGCTTACAAAAGAGAATGCTTCCATTTTTACGCCAACATGAAGTGTCCACATTTTTTTGGCCTGACCTCGCTTCATGTCACTACAGCAAAACGGCCTTAGAGTGGATCCAACAAAATGCAGTGATTTTGGTGCCTAGAGAAGCCAATCCACCAAACTGTGCAGAACTCAGGCCGATTGAGAGATACTGGGCTTTAGTAAAAAGGGAGATGAAGACAACAAAAAAAGTGGCCAAAGACCTTCAAGACTTTAAAAGAAAGTGGTCTTCAGCAGCTGTGAGGGTGTCGGACACTACCATTACAAAATTAATGGAAGGGATTCCGGAAAAATTAAAACTTTTTATTAAAAAATATTAATTTCTGGTTTTTTATATTTTTCTTTAAATCTAAAAATAATTTGCAAAATAAAATATTTTATTCTATAAAAATTCGATTACTAGATTTATAGATTTTTTCATTTTTGTAGCGGACAATTTTATTCGACGCAGTCTTTAATATGTAACTTAGAGCTGGCATATATTTCCCAGTCCAAAAAAATGTATCCACTTAAAAAAAAATGCACGATTTTTGTACTTTTTGTTATATATTATTGTTTTCCGTACATTTTTCAGGAATATTTATTTTTTTTAATACGATTTACAACTTAGGAAATATATTTGGATATATACCACAATATCGTAAACATTTATTTGGACACTGCTAGATAAAATCTCGGTTGAAATCGACACCCGCGGTAGCTCAGTGGTTAGTGCGTTGGACTGCGAGCCGAAAGGTCCCCGGTTCAAGCCTGGACTGGCTAACAACATCTTTTCATAGAAAACATTTTTCTATACCGCGCTACCTCTCGGCAGTAAATGGCAAACCTACGAGAGTAAAATATTGCCTATGAAAAGCTCTCACCCGCCGTTCGGATTCAGCAATAAACTGTAGGTCCCACCGCTTTGGGTACAAATATAACACGCACAGCTCAAAATGGTGAGAGAGCTCGGCCGAAGTTCTTATAGGACTATTATTATTAAGTCGACAATGAAATGATTCAAAATTTTAAAAATAAATATGAATGAAAAATTCCACATATACAATGAAAACCGTGTGGATAAAAAAATATATTTAGTTCAGCGGTCCAGCGGTCAACAACCAAGATAGGCCTTTATTTAGAGCAAATTAATCTTTACTATATATTCGTGAATGTGTATTTGTGTTCCGAATAGACGTTAAACGGCTAACCGAATCGAATGAAATTTTGACACAATATGCATGTTGTACCTAGGCAGAGTAAGGTTATGTCTATATGGGCTTAGTTGATTGGGCGTGGCACCGTGACACTCCCAGTATGTCATTCGTATCGAAATCATTACGAGATCAATGCTAGAAAAATGAGAAATCACGCGATATCGAGCGTCAAATTGAACCTACATGGTAGGTAGATATCGATGCATTTTGTTGAAGTTTTCTTGGTACGAGAAATTTTTTGAAATCGGAACGATATCTATGAAAAAAATTATCAAAATCGATATTGCTTCGAAAAATATTACGATATCCATGCGATATATGTTTATATATCGTATATTGTCAATGAATTTCAATGTATGAGAAATTATAAAAAATGGAACCGATTAGGCAACGAGTTCCAACTTTTTTCTCAAAGTTTATCGATAAAAATTCGTGGCATCGGAGGTCTCCGAGACATGGCAGACTGGGTTAGGATAGCAAATTGAATTAAATTTTGTTCAGCGTTATATTTAACCAATATAAAGGGTCTTGCCGAATGTGGGCGGGATTTCACCACTGGGCGTGGCACCCCCATAGAAGGTACATTTTCAAGATGGTGTATATCATAGTGATATCATGATATTTCACACCAGGGTATACTAACCAATGTAGATATATATGTTTTTATAATTAGTACCGAATCAATAAAAAAATTGTACCAAATTGGAAAAAAATGTAATGAATTTTTGTATTTCGAGATAGTATTTCTTCGAGATTATGTAATTTTGCATATTTTAGTGGGATTTTATGGAATTTCTTTCAAAATATCATTAATATCAGTTTTTCAATGAATTTTCATTTGTTTTGAAGTTATAGCAGAAAATATAAAAAATTTAATATTCTTTAATATTATCAAGCTTTTTTTAAATATTATCAAGCTTTCTAATAAAAATGCAATAATGCTAGATACTGACCACAGGCCCGTCTTAATTTTGATGAAATTGTAGCTACAACATGGCATTGTCATAGGAAGAGTTGAATAAGGACTCATGCAGACCTTTAGACCTATCACTGAACTGGTCTTCAATTGAAGAATTTTAAACAGAATCAAATACTTCAATTGAAGACCAGTTCCCCTAGTAGAAATTTTGGTAGGGCCATGCTCATGAACTGATCATGTCATTATTTGAGATGATCGGGATATGACGAGGCTCACGATGTCCTTGTAACGCAGTGTCCTGATCATGTACTCACCTCAGGCAATGATCATGTACTGATCGGGTAATTCCCCATATAATTATTTATCTGACCATTGCCTTGTTAAAACATGAGCATACGAAAGCACTACAAATAACCCAATGAAATAAAATATCATACCTCATTGAAACCTGATCATTGCCCGATGAAAATTTCTTTATGAGGAACAACTAATGTAGCTTTGATCGGGACCATTGGCTGTTTAGATAATGTATACCCTGCTATGGTGAGCATGATAAGGGCATGACAAGGCAATGATCATATTTGCTCTAATGGGGGTTACCTGACGAAACCCCGATCATTTCCCGATGGCGCATCGGGAAAATTTCCACTAGGGGTGATATGTCTGAAGGATGGTTTTATATGAAGGAACAGAACTAGAACCGATTCATATTATTTTCCCATAGGGTTACACGGCAGTTTTCATAATCTGATTAATAGTTGAGGAGCTGCTCTGGTCATTTTCGTACATAAAATCAAATTTTCATTGCCAGATAATTTGTACCGAAAATGTCTCCGTAGTAGGAACGTACTTTTGAGATGTAAATGTACTGAAATCAGTACAATTGTATCGAACTTATCATCACTGATACTAACCACCTTAAATTCTTAAACTCACCACAGCGAAATTCACCATACCAAAACTCACCACATCGAAACTCACCATACTATAATGATTTATATTCTTTTGATATTCTGTTATAAATATAAAAACTTATTTTTTATATCATGTTCATTCTCATTTTATATTTCGGATTCAAGTTCACAGAAAAAAAATGTACATCATATGACTCATTGTATCGAAGAACCATTCATAACGTCATCGAAAAAGAAATCTTTTTTCAAAAACAAAATTTTTTTTCGGATACATATTTTTCGGACAATTTTTTTTTCGATTTTTTTATTTTTTTTTATTTTTGAAAAAAATGTTGTTTTGGTAATAAAATAAAATTTGGAATAATTTTTTTTTTTTTGAAAAAAATGTTGTTTTGGTAAAAAAAAATGTCTTTGGAATATTTTTTTTTTAAATTCGTAAAAAAAATGTCCTTCAATTAATTAATTTATTATGAAAAAAATATTAGTTCAACAATATTCATCATATTGAATATTATATTCATAAATACTATGAACAATTCATCAATATGACGATTCAAATTCATTGAATTGAACATTTCGTTCATCACTATGATGTTCGATAGTATATATTATGTATGCATTCATCAAATTGTCATTTAATGAACGTTGATATCAATATGATGTATCTGGTAGTTGGTAGTAAAATTCATAATATTTATGAATAAATTTATCATATTGATGAATGTTTTTTCTTTGTTCTTCTCCAAGTTATATTTCTATTTTTCACATAATTCAAAGAATTCTGACTCTGTCTAGATGTCTATGCGATTGATCTAAAATATCTAAATATACAAAAAAAATGATTTTTGGCCACTGTGCGACAGGCTTACACACCCTAGAATCTCGAACTATGCTGCTGCTGCGGCTGATTTTGTTGTCATTGTGTATCTTGTCATTTGCTTTTTTGCTGCTGTCATGCTTTCAACAAAGACCAAGAACAATAAAATCATAAAAAATATAAAAAAATAAAAAAAAAATATTTAAAAAAAAACTCCACAAATGGGGGAAAATATACACAATTTATGCTGGGTTGGCTGTTTATGACTTTTAAGTTTTTTTTTATGTCGCTGATTATTTTTGTAAAAAAAAGTTATGCATTTTTGCAACACTTTCATATTTTTGCATTACTCTTAAACTGATTGTTGGATGTTTACTGTGTTTGTTTTTTATACATTTTGTAAAAAATATTGCCAGCAAATAACAACAACAATTGACAGTGACGCTGTGTCCAATTTGTTGCAACGACATCAGCCGCCCATGCAGCATGTAGCATGTAGCATGCAGCATGCAACAATGCAGTTGTTGCTGTAACAACAGTGGGGTGAAAAGGGTTAATTTTTTTCAAATTTAAATAATTTAATTTGTGGTAAAAACTTAAACAAACCATTTTTTTATTAATATGAATTTTTAGTTATTTAATTTATATATCAAAAAATGCAATGAACTTAATGCATATAAATTAAGCATTTTTATTTTCTACATTAAGACTAAAAGGGTATATTCAGTTTGGTACGCCCTTTTGTAACATCCAGAAGGGGCATATCCAGTATTAAAAAGTATATTAATTCCTGACCTCCAGTGTCGATTTAACGATGTCCGTCTGTCGTTTGAAATCACGATTACAGAAAATCTTAGTGATCTAGATCAATGAAATTTCTAATTTAGATTCCTTATATATCTATGCTTTGTCATATTCAAAATGGTCATGATCGATCGATTACGACCTGTGACCCAACCACTTATGTTCAAATACCTCATATAACACTGACATATACGGGTGAATATTCCATTATACCGCCTGAAGTATACTTTTTTGGTCAAATATATATTTCTATGAACTTATGCTTGTAAAAATTTATAATGTCCTTTGGTTTCCGAACAAATTGAAATTCGGTACACTTACTCATTTATACATATGGGTACTTAGAAGAAAGGGAATTCTTTCAAGACTCCAAATTTTCAGTTATTTTTAGCATTAACATAACATAAACCCCTCTGGATAAACCCCTCTTGATCACTTTAAAAGGTAATCACCTATGGGCATTTCCTGTGGTTCCGGACGGGACATTTGCACGTTTTAAACTTTAATATCACGAAGGAAAAATTATGAATTTACTTGATTCTTTTTTGTGCAAGTAGTATTTAAATGGGACTAAACATCTTCAAAGAATTATAGAATTCTATACGGTAGATCAAAAGATATAAATGAAATAGTGGTCGTATCGGACGGAACAAAAACGGAACCCTAGTAGAAATTTACCCGATGCGCGGGAAATGATCGGGTTTTCGTTGGGTAAGTCCTATTTGAGAAAATATGATCATTGCCTTTGCGTGCCCTTATCATGCTTACCACACCAGGGTTTGCATTATCTAAATAGTCAATGTTCCCAATCATAGCTACATTATTTGTTCCTCATAACAAAATGACATCAGACAATGATCGAGATTTAATGAGAGAAACCCCATTATGCTCGGGCTCTGACAAGGCAATTGTCGGGTAAATAATAAAATGGGTGATTGCTCGATCAGTACATGATCATGGCCTGAGGTCAGCACATGATCAGTACACTGCGTTACAAGGACATTATGGGCCTCGTCATATCCCGATCATCTCAAATGGATCACTTCATGACCATAGCCCTACCAAAATTTCTACTAGGGAAGTGCATTCGAGGTTCATATAGAAATTGCAAAAGGTCAGCATATTTTGCGTACAAATTATTTTTTTTGAATTATTTTAAATAATAGCTATAATAATATATTTTTTAAATTGATCTCAGAACATAGTTGAGACAATTTACTTTATCGCAGAATAATTCCGGACGTACCGTATGGAAATTAGCACTACGAACAAAATAATTTTGTATATGACAATATTAAAAATCATTATTCCGAAATGAAAAGTGATGTACGATTTAATTTCCAGACTTTTTTTAAGTTTTTTATTTTTTTTTACGCTTTTTGAGAAAAAAATATCGTTGTTTGATATTTTTATACACTTTTGGTTCTCAAAGTTACGAACGGAACAGATTTTAATTTTTCTGGAATTACAAAAAAAAAAATTTGAAAATGCCAACAAATTTCAGATTTAGGAACTCTTTAAAGAAATTTGTTTGTTAAATATGGTAATAAATATATATTTTTAGTTTCGTACGGGACAATAGGACAACCTTACACAAAAATCTTGTTCGTTAATTTAATTTCAATTTTTAAGCTTTAGAAATAAAATTTTAGGTTGCCGGAATGTCCATATTTTATCACATATGTGTAGGGTATTTATAGTCTGTTTAGTCCGACTATTATTTTCATAATTCTTCTAATACCAACTATCAAAATTTTTCTACTTCAAAATATCCCATGTGAACTAACCTTCTGTACTGGTTGTGTTTCCGGCCTCGCTCTCTAATACAAATTGAATTTTTACCTTGTCAAAACCCGACCAATTGCATGATGAAGATGATCTTATCTATGCTAATAAGTTAGATTTCTACAAGTGCATATTATATTGCTCAGATCGATAACTGATCATTGAAAATGTTCCTTGTCTTAACCCGATCTGTCTTTTCCATATCCCTAGAAGAAACTGTGCTGTAGTTTTAAACGGTAACTATTTGTTGAATTTTGAACTAGTCATAACCCGTCCAGTTAATGACCAAAATGATCTGTCTATGACCATGTCTTCATTAATAGGGTCTTCATTTTCAATACTGATTACAAACCACTAATTGCTTTGTTTTTCATACACGCTGCAAAAATATGACTCTTCCAAACATAATTTTGCAGGCATTAACATGTATGTTTAGAATTTTATGTAAACATAATATATAATTGCCTGATAAATCATTTGTAAACAGGGTTTTCTTGAGACTTGAACAGTGTTGTAATGGCTCTGATTTACATTATGATATCACGGAAACATTTTGATGTTGCCCCTTAAAATGGTATATGTTCTAATAGAAACATAATAATTACTACATTCAAACAAAATAAATATTTGAACCGAAGCATACATATGTTTAAAATATACATTATGTGTAATGACCTGAATATAAATATGTTTCCAGAGTTGTTTCAGTTCAAAAATAATATGTTTGCATAAAAACATATCTAAAGGGTTTTTCAACAGGGACGCTACAAAAGTAGAGCAATAGGGCTAGCAAACGACGCCATATTTCTTGCCGCTCTTTTGACATTTCTCTTCAGTAAGGTTTGCCATTTCAAGATGGAAAGATATACGAAGCACTTATTTTTCAGTTTTGGTTTTTTTGATAAAATATCCGTGTCGGCTTTTCACAATATTTTCATGAACAATTGAATTATTTTCGTATACAAGAAAGATATTGCAAGAATACTTTTATTTACATCTTATTTCATTTTATGTTTCTTTTCAAACATCAGTATGTTTAAAAGGACCAATACATACTTCAAACTATGGCAAAAGATGGCGTAGGTAGAAAATGCTGCGCAACGTTGCCAACTTCGTCTGTCGATAACTAATCGAATGAAGACGAGCGTTGCGAACATACGTTATAATTAGATTTGAATAGCATTTTCTGTTTGTTTTGAAACATATTTATAACTAAGTAAACTGCCAAGATATAATATATTCAAATGCAATTAAAATTTTATGTTTGTATTGTAACATATTTATGATAAGTTTGACAGATTCTGCTGCGGAATATATAAAATGTTTACACATAGTAATATGTTATTACAATCTGAACAATAATTTAATTACACTTTCTTCGTAATAAATGAATGGTGTTTTCGTATTATTATAAGTACATTCAAAAATATTCAAACAAATCTTTGCTATCCCTGTATACTTTACAAGTTTTTGCAAATTTTTGTTTAGTTTTCTTTTTTGCTGTGTATACTTTATAAAGTAAATATTATGTTTGCTTTAAAAATAATAAATAAACACTTGTCCGTTTTCGATATTCTTTCAATGTCTCAATAACACACTGAACGAGTTTCCGGCGCACGTTTATTCGATTAGCAACATTATAGATTTGTTATCAACCGATTGTGTATTTAATCGTAATTTATAATTGTGACATGTTGGCACGTTGCTAGTTTTTTTGCATAGTTGTCTGATTTATTTTTTTGATTTTAACTAAACTTTATTTGAATTGAATTATAGCGATACTTAAATTAAATTTATTGATATCTTTCGGTGAGTTAAGTAATACCTATAATTTGTAAGTTTAATTTTTAGTTGCTTCGTAACAATATATATCAAATTCGTTTCAATATTGTAAGACATATTATATTTTAAAATTTGGAGAATGTAAATTATAGTCACAGTGGCGTTCTTCATATTTACGATAGCATTCATAACAATAATGGCGCTAGTCATTAATATTATGAATGGTTCTTCAATACAATGAATCATGGTTTGAAGAACGGAATGCATCAATATGATATACATTTTTTTCTGTGTCTGGTTACTCAAATGAAAGAAAATTATTTCAATATTATAAGTTTGTAGTTATTTTTTGAGGATTCGTAAACCCTAAGGACTCTGAACCATTTCTATATGAAAAATTTGCCTTCTTACTGGTTTATTGATAAAATTACTACATAATACATTCAAATTAATAAAAATCATACATTTTGTATTAAAATGTACAATATACTGATTTATACAATACATAGATTTATTTTATTATACAAAAAACATATTTATATATATATATATATGTATAATGATTGCTATAATAAAGATTATGGCAAATATTGTTCTGTCTAAAATTAGTTTTTCTATTATTTTTCTATCGATCCTTTATATCCCCAACATGCCGAACGGTAATGGATGCTCAAACGTAACGGCTCAGAATTGAGTGCGTCGTATATGTTGCCCTTTCGCGATTCTGTCAGATTTCAGCGAATTTTCAAATCGAAGAATCAACGTCAAAACGAAGCACAACTGGTATTACTGTTGATGTCATCATTTTTTTTTATAATTTTTTTTTTTTTATTTAATTTGTTTTTTTTTTTTCATCTATCAGTCGTCGTCAGCATTCCTTTTGTTGTTGTCGAATTGTTGACGTGCTCTCGCATCATCTTCTCAGCTCCAAGCGACAGCAACAACAGCATCACAGCAGCAACCACATCTAAAAGGCAGCAACTCGAAAAATGTATCTTTTATTGTTGCTGTTGCTGCTGCTGTTGCGGAAGCAGCGATAACCAACAGTTTGTCTGCCTGTCTGTTGGTGCAGCAAACGCAAACATTTGCGGCAAAATTTTTGATTTATGTGCAAAATTAATTTAACTTTATGCAAAAAAAAAATATAACATCAAAATAAAAAAAAAATCAAAATTTTTGACGAAAATCACTCAACGTGAACTGAATTCTCAGCATCTTAGTTGCTGCGTTGCAAAAATTAACTTTTGAAAATTTGCTTAAATAGTGATATTAGTAAATTTGTTTTTATTTTATAGTTTTTACCAAATTTCTAAAAATCTATCTACAAAATTTGAAGAAAAATTATTAATTTGCCTTTTTTCTTCATTATACCTATTATAAGGACTGCGTCGAATAAAATTGTCCGTTACATATCTTCCCATATGTGCTATTGCAAGATTCAAATTAAAAAAAATTTATCATAGAAGCTCTGAATTAAATGGCTGAAAATAATTTGTGTCAGTTATAGTCAATACAAAATTTATTTAACGCGAAAATGGCAAACGAAGTGGAAGTGCGAGAAAATATAATTAAAATTTTTCAAAAACAACCTAGTTGGTCTTTTAAAAAAATTGCCAAAAGGCTAACCCTAACCCTTTATCGCGTTATCAACCGCTTTATGGAAGACCTGAGTATTGATCTGAAGAAAGCTTCTGGTAAAAAAAAGGCCCACATGATCGTGAAAAGTCGAAGAAGGTTGTGAATATTTTAAAGAAAGATCTAAGCATATCCGGAATAAAATTGGCGAGAAAGGCGGATTGCTCAGAATCTTTCGTGCGCAGGACTAAGAAAGAAGCTGGGCTAAAGACGTACAAGGTCCAAAAAGTTCCGGATAGAAATGCCGTCAAGAATGAAACCGCAAAACAACGAGCTAAAAAGCTGAACCAAGATTTTTTTTTTAAATTCGATTGCTGCATAATGGACGACGAAACTTATGTTTTAGCGGACTTTTCTCAGCTACCTGGGCAGGAATTTTATATAGCCGATTCTCGAGGAAATGTCGCTGAAAAATTCAAATAAAAAAAAATGACAAAATTCCCAAAGAAATTCCTTATTTGGCAGGCAATTTGCAGTTGTGGAAAAAGGAGCAGCTCATTCGTGACATCGGGTACAATTAATAGCGAAATATATGTGAAGGAATTCTTGCAAAAGAGATTGCTTCCATTTTTACGCCAACATTAAGTGTCCACATTTTTTTGGCCTGACCTCGCTTCATGTCACTTCAGCAAAACGGCCTTAGAGTGGATCCAACAAAATGCAGTGATTTTGGTGCCTAGAGAAGCCAATCCACCAAACTGTCCAGAACTCAGGCCGATTGAGAGATACTGGGCTTTAGTAAAAAGGGAGATGAAGACAACAAAAAAAGTGGACAAAGACCTTCAAGAATTTAAAAGAAAGTGGTCTTCAGCAGCTGTGAGGGTGTCGGACACTACCATTACAAAATTAATGGAAGGGGTTCCGGAAAAATTAAAACTTTTTATTAAAAAATATTAATTTCTGGTTTTTTATATATTTTTTTTTAAATCTAAAAATAATTTGCAAAATAAAATATTTTATTCTATAAAAATTCGATTACTAGATTTCTAGATTTTTTCATTTTTGTAGCGGACAATTTTATTCGACGCAGTCCTTATTTTTCTTAGGATTATTCTGGATATCATAAACATATATTAATTACTACAAAATGCTAGTATATATGATTGTGGCAAATAAATTATGATTACAGCAATAATTGCTATAAAATAGCTGAATAAAATTTATATTTGTTAGCATAATTTAATGGAGGAAATTGATTTTCTGTTTGCGGCAACTGTGTAATATGATAAAAGCAATAATGTCACGAGAGTACCATGATGGGATCAATCATATTCTTCTCTCGATGTTCTCTCTTCTGATTAATCGTTATCGTTCGGAATTTATTTTGCTATTAAGGAATAATTATGATATTGATGAATTTCGTGAATTTCAAATCATGAATTATTGTATTGAAGAACGATTCATAATATTGAAAACAAAAATAATCTTTTCCGATATTTTTTTTTTCTGAAAAAAAATCGGACATTTTTTTATACAGGGTACAGGGTATATTAACTTTGTGCATATATTGTAACGCCCCTTAGGAGGCGTGTCCGGTATGGAAAAGTATATATATTCTTGATCAGCATCACTACCCGAGTCCGTTTAGCCATGTCCGTCTGTCTGTCTGTCTGTCTGTCCGTCATGCTGTCTTGCTGTCCGAATACAGAATAACTTGAGAAATACTGATCAGAATGCGATGAAATTTCGTCACAATATATTTTATCCAAAAGTAGGAACTGAGTTTGAAAATCAGCCAAATCGATCAACGGACACGCCCACCTCCCATACAAGTCACTTTTATATAACTCTTTCGGAACTAATAACTCGAAAAGTGTTCAAGGTATAGTTATAAAATTTACAA
The DNA here is from genome assembly GCA_951804985.1 of Dryomyza anilis. Lineage (NCBI taxonomy): Eukaryota > Metazoa > Arthropoda > Insecta > Diptera > Dryomyzidae > Dryomyza > Dryomyza anilis. Next base: position 52,419,206 of record OX638134.1, on the reverse strand, counting down.
CGTATTGTTAGAATTCACCTAAAAATATGTGGTCCAAAAATGGGCGTGATCCGCCCACTTTTTTTTTCATTATTTCCCGGGTTTTCATAGTGGAAATTTGATCCGTAAATTATTAAAATAAAATCTATGAAATATTAGCCTTTCAAAATTTTAAATATAGGCGTGGTCCGCCCAATTACATTTTTCAAATTTTTTTTTTTTAGTTTTTTATACTTTATATAATTTTTTTAATTATTTTTTTATTAGTTTTTTATACTTTTATATATTTTGTTTAATTTATGGGTATATAAGACGTCAATTTCTGATAAGTGATTAATATTCTGAGGGTGGGGAGGTTCAGTATAATTAAAAACTTTAAAATAAATGTATGCAATTAAATATCCCACATTAATATCCCCCACCAAAGGTGTAGGGTATTCCATAGTCGTGCCCGACCGACTATAAAAATCCGCCCCATGTGACCTAACTTTCCCAACTCGTTTTTTTTTTTAAATTTTGTTCTATTTTTTTTAATTTTTTTTTTTTAATATTTTTTCGAAAAAAAAAAAATCGGACACATATTTTTTTCGAAAAATATTGTTCCACTTGTATTTAAATTTTTTAAATTTTTTTCGTTTTTTTTTTTCAAAAAATTTTTTTCAAACTTTCGTTTCTTTTTTTTTAATTCGTAAAAAAACATATATTTTCCATCAATTGAAAAAAAAAATATATGTTTCAATATAATATGTTATAAATCAAGCAAACAGTATATTTAACAATTAAATAACATAAACCTTATAGGTATTAAAAATACAAATATTGGTGAAAATTTGTCAACCATACCCGCTTCAAACAAAGGTTTGCCTTTTTTCCAAAAATAAAAAATGTATAGACGAAATTGGGATTACGAGTATTGAATGTTCTACATAAGTATGAAGGCTCAACTGATGTTCTTCATACAAACTTATCTTGCGTAGCTTGTTGTAGCATGCGATAAAATTTTGAATGGTCTGTTGCTCTCGCAGTCTCGCATGCCACACAATCTAAGTTTGTATGAAGAACATCTAAAAGTAAAAAAAAAAAAACAAAAATCAAAACAATTTTTTCAAAAACCGCCCAAAACGTTTTTAAAATACAATAACTTGTTTAAAAATAATATTGGTTACAAAATAAATATTTTCATTGCAAAGCTCATTACAAATACTTTCTAAAGCAGTCATAGATGTTTACTATTGAGCCATTCTGATAGAAGTTATAAATAATTCAAAGGGTACAATGTTCTTAACAGCAAGTATTTAGATCTTTATATTTCGGGTATATGTATGTCCATCAAATACATATATAAAAATATTTATTTGAGAAGCGTATACCAGGTTATCAAATACTGTCGAAAGCATCTATTGGAGATGATCAAAAAATACGAAATTTCAATAAAAACTAAACCATTTTCAGTTGTTCCGAAGATTTTATTGATAAATCAATGTCTTTTTATTATAATTATTCAAATTGTTTTAACAATTCTCGTTTTGACATAACTTTGATTTGTCGGTTCGATATCTGCCTGCAATTTTAATATAACTTTTTATATAATATCTATGTGAAAACGATATCGAAAATACGTTCGGTATCTTAGACACTAAAAACTTTGTGCGCTACAATACAAAAACTTGATTACACTACAGAAGAAAAAGTTTGCGCAGTAATAGCCACTATTTTTGTAATATGGGAAATGAACAGTAGAATTCTAAAATGCGGATTACAAAATTGAATATGGATAGGTTTACGAGATATCGGTCAATGAACTTTTTATTGATCTTTTCAAAGGTTGATCACATCTATTTGCAAAAATCTCGTGTTCTGTATTACAGATATGGTTAAATACTATATCAAATGAAAGGTAATTTAACATACAGAAAACAATTCTCATTCTAGTTTACTAGTTTAAGAGAACTGGATAGAAGAAAAAATAAATGTTTTAGACAAAATTCAAATCATAAATGCATTGAAAAATTGGGAAAAATCGAAAAAGCAATCTGATACACCTCATTTTAAAAAAAGTTATTTCACATTATAGTTCAATAACATTACAAAAAAACTAATTACAAAATTTTAAAATAAATACTTCAAACGAAAATTTCTACTTTATTAATGTTACTGTTAAAATATATATTTTCCATCACATTTTAAACATCAAATATCAAAAAAGTTTCTATGAATTATATGTATTTTGTATTTAAATCGTGACTGTTACTGGGTGACAACGAATTTATAAAATAATGCCTACTTGTAGGAGCCAATGACCAAAAACTAAAATTAAAAACATTATTCGGTGTATGCCCGCAATTTTATATTCTTTAAATACACTGTTTTACGTAGTACTTGAACTCATAACTGATTGTGTTAATGGATTTTATTACCCTTCCTATGCTGTTGCTATTGCTTTTGCTATTGCACCATTGCCGGCCGATTGTTGCTGTCGCAGATAAGCATTGTGCTGAACTATTTTAAAAGTACAAAAAAAAAAAAAACATTGCTGATATTAGCAACTATTAAATTGTTTTAGCTGCTGCTTATTTTTTTTATTTTTTTTTTGCACTATCACTTCGCTTGCATGGCAAATAACACGTAATCAAAGCAAAATGCTGCAAACATTTTGGCGGGTGGTCACGTAGATCTATTTTAGTTATTTTACTTTTTCATTTATATTTAATATTTTTTTTTGTAGTTGCACTTTTGGATGTTGCACTTTGATGCGCACGTGCGTGAAGCTGTTTTACTTCTAAGAATCGAGTGCAGTGTAGATTTTAATAAATTGAAAAATTAAATAAATATTATTTATTTAATGATTTCTGAATAATATTTAAATTTTTAAAAAAATAAAAGAAATTTTAATAAAATTATAAAAAATTATTTAAAATATTTAAATAATTTGTTAAATACTTTTTAAATATGGTCTTAAATTTAAATGTGCACATAGTAATATTGAATATTAAAGTTTTTAATTTCTATAAAGTATTTAAAATCTATTTTACTATGTTCATTTTAAACATGATTCCAAATTTAAGTGCGACCGTAGTAATATTGTATATAAATGTATTTCTTTTTTTTATATCGAATTTAATACGTTTCTTTGAAACATGGTCTCAAATTTAAATGTGTACGTAGTAACATTGCATATAAAAGTATTTCATTTTATTTTTTGACTTTCAATTTTACTAAATTCGTTTTAGACGGTTTCAATTTTAAATGCGTACGTAGTAACATTCTCTTTAATTTCTTATAAACTATTTCCACGTTTTTTTTTAAATTAAATATAGTTCCAAATTTAAATGTGTACGTAGTAATATTGCATATAAAAGCATTTCATATTTTATAGTGAATGTTACCTCAATCTTTTCGTAACATTGAAAAAGTACATAATTTAGTATATTATAAAAAAATTTATTGCGTTGATTTAAACACACCCAGAATATAATAGTTTTTTACTATTAAAAATAGTCAATAGGATAAATTATTATTTTAATCGGAAAATATTATTAAATACTAGAAAATACCATAACATTGCCATTGAGTTTATATGAAAAGATTTATTTATTGTATACTATTAAATCAATAATTGTCCTATTGACCAATTTTAATGGGATTTGAGGGATTTTTTTTCTGGGTGCATGTTCCTAAATTTAAATGTGCACGTAGTAACATTGAATATACATTTATTGCATTTAAATTTTTTAATATTCAATTTTACTAAATTCGTTTTAAACAGTTTTAATTTTAAATGTGTACGTAGTAAAATTGCATATTAAATTATTTTATTTAATTTTTTTTATTCAAATTTACTATAATCGTTTCAAACATATTTCGAAATGTTATAGAAATAGTATTTATTGTGTATGCAAGTTAAATATTTTTGTTTTCAAATTTACTACGTTAGTTTTAAACATGATTCCAAATTTAAATTCGCACGTAGTAACCTTGAATATATAAAAGTATTTAATTTAATATTTTTTATACTCAATTTTACCACGTTTGTTTTAAACATGCTTCCAAATTTAAATTCGCACGTAAGTATTTAATTTGTTTTTTATATTATATGGTCCTAAATTTAAATGTGCACGTAGTAACATGAAATATACATGTATTTCATTTAAATTTTTTATTATCCAATTTTACTAAATTCGTTTTAAACAGTTTTAATTTTAAATGTGTTCGTAGTAAAATTGCATATTAAAGTATTTTATTTAATTTTTTGTATTCAAATTTACTATAATCGTTTCAAACATATTTCGAAATGTTATAGAAATAGTATTTATTGTGTATGCAAGTTAAATATTTTTGTTTTCAAATTTACTACGTTAGTTTTAAACATGATTCCAAATTTAAATTCGCACGTAATAACATTGAATATATAAAAGTATTTAATTTAATATTTTTTATACTCAATTTCACCACGTTCGTTTAAAACATGCTTCCAAATTTAAATTCGCACGTATTAAAGTTTAATATTTTTTAAGTTCGTTTTATATATGGTTACAAATGCTTTAGAAACAATACTTATGGTGTATGCAAGTTAAATACTTTTATATTCAAATTTAGTACGTTCATTTTAAAAATGGTTTTAAATATAAATGTGCACGTACTACGTATTGAATGTAAAAATATTTAATTTATTTTTTTATATTTAATTTTACTAAGTTAGTTATAAACCTGTTCCAAAATTTAAATATATACGTAGTAACTTTGTATATGAAACGATTTAATTTCATATTTTAATATTCAAATTTAGTACAATCGTTTTAAACATGATCCTAAATTTAGATATGCACGTAGTAACATTGAATATATAAAAGTATTTAATTTAATATTTTTTATACTCAATTTTACCACGTTCGTTTTAAACATGCTTCCAAATTTAAATTCGCACGTATTAACATTGAATAAAAAAGTATTTAATTTACATTTTTATATTTAATTTTACTAAGTTAGTTATAAACCTGTTCCAAAATTTAAATATATACGTAGTAACTTTGTATATGAAATTATTTAATTTCATATTTTTATATTTAAATTTAGTACAATCGTTTTAAACATGGTCCTAAATTTAGATATGCACATAGTAATATTAAATATAAAAGCATTTTATTTAAATTTTTACTTATTTATAAATTTTTTTAATTCTTATAAATAATGTCTGATATAACTTTTTTTTAATAAATCGCCTATTTGGAAATTTACCATATTAGGGTCGTCTTGATCATGAACTTAACAGGTTGGTCTTATATTTGATTGGCTAATGATAATATAATAATTCATTGATCAGTTTCCGTATATGGCCATAGAATAATATCTACTATTTTAAACCCATCTTTTAGCTAATCAATCAAAGACATTTGATCTTGTCGCAGTTTCAATAAAAATTTAATTGAAATTTAACTTCGTTAAAATATGTTTTTTTAGAATTCAAATTATGAGAAAAATATAAATGTTTGCAATCGATTTCTGTAGTAGAAATTTGCCCGATGCGCCATCGGGAAATGATATTAGAGAAAATATGATCATTGCCTTTGCATGCCCTTATCATGCTTACCATACCAGGGTTTACATTATTTAAATAGTCAATGTTCCCGATCGTAGCTACATTATTTGTTCCTCATAACGAAATGACATCAGACAATGATCGAGATTTAATGAGAGAAACCCTATTATGCTAGGGCTCTGACAAGGCAATTGTCGGGTAAATAATAAAATGGGGAATTGCTCGATCAGTACATGATCATGGCCTGAGGTCAGTACATGATCAGGAATCTGCGTTACAAGGACATTATGGGCCTCGTCATATTCCGATCATCTCAAAATCACTTCCTGACCATGGCCCTATCAAAATTTCTACTAGGGTTCCTACATGTCCAGCATGACTTGGACATGTTTTAACTAATAGTCTAAATTTTGTACTAGTAATAGAAATAAAACAATAATTACTATATCATGTACTGGTAGAATTATGACAAGTTTAAAATACAATTACGGTGCAGTAAAATTAAATATTTTAAAAATAGTTTTAAAATAACTAAATTAAAAAATGCATTTTTATAAAAAAAATGTTTTTGCAAAAAAGCAATTATTATTAAAACTAGTTTTAGGTTAGTTGTTGTTTAAAAATAAATAAAAAATATATATAATTTAATAAATAGCTTTTGCTGCTACAAACAGGTTGTAACAGGAATGTCTGTGATTAATAATGGTTTGTCATTAATTACTATATGATTTATTAAATTAATGATTTATTAAATTAATAATTAATTAATATAAAACATTTTTGTCTGTCTTAATATGCGATTATTTATTTTTTTCCAACTATGTGTACAAACATAAAAATATTTTAGAATATAATATATTTAAAAAAAAAATCTAAACAATTTGTTACCATGTTGAATTTTATCATAATCTTCAGCTAGTCACTAAACTTTACTTAAACAGAATAGAATATATATATATGAAATAGAAGCACATAAAATGTACAATATAAAAAATTTAACAACAGCCATAAATAAATAAATCATATCTTAGATAACAAGCACAAACAGAAACAAAAAAATAAAATAAATAAAAATCGTAGGGCAAGATAAGAATAATTGTGGGAATTTACAATAAAATTTGGTATAAATTTAAATTGGTATACGTTAAAAATGGTTTAAATTAAAATTGGTTTAAACTAAAATTGGTTTAAATTAAAATTGGTTTAAATTAAAATTGGTTTAAATTAAAATTGGTTTGAATTAAAATTGTTTTTGAAATATTATTTGCTTGTTTGGTTTGTATGCAGTTGCGTTGACAATCGGCTCTCCAAGAGCACGGTATGAAGTTCCTACAATTTCAATTATAACGTAGGAACTCTATACCTCGCTTATGGCAAAAAGCAGACTTTAATTGGCACTTGAACAAATGATATCACACTTTTATTAAATGTTTTATATAGCATTATCACAAACATGAGTTTTGTACGAGTTTTTGTTTTTGTTTTTTTTTTTTTAATACATTTTATTGTTTTTAAGCACTGTTTTTTTTAACTATTATTTTAAATTGTCATTTTTTTTGTATTTAATGCAACACTTAGAGCCGTTTTCGCCATCTTCGGTTAAGCACTAACTGGCACTTCAACTTAGAGTTACCCATAGAATATATGGAATTGAAACACTTAACTTATCTGGATATTGTGAAAATGGCCCTTAGATTACCACAATTTTAACGTTTAATAAAAATCTTTGATATGATAAAAAAAGAAAGAAAGAAATTAAATCTTTTTTACTGAAATTAAATCTTTTTATCGTACTTTAAAATGAAAGTCAAATTTGTATGAAAGTCAAATTTCATTCAACTTAAACTGAGTGTTTTTTGCACTTTTAAATTAAGTATTTCTGAAATTTTAGTTCGCGAGACAAGAGTATGATTTTTATTTTTTGTATTAAACTCTGTTTGTAGTTCGAATATATTGATTTTCACAATTTTTTTTATATATCTTTTTTGAACACATTTTTTTGTATTAAAAATAACTTTTGAGATTTCAATATTTTTGTTTTTTTTTTATTTTTTTTACTTTATTATCTTTAAATTATTCAAATTAATAATTATTTTAATGATTTTTATTTTAATCTCTTTTAATTTTAATTTTGTTTTTTTTTAATTCTTTTTTTTTTAATTTGTTTTATGTATTATTTTATTTATTTATTTATTTATTTATTTATTTATTTATTTATTTATTTCTTTATTTCTTTATTTCTTTATTTCTTTATTTCTTTATTTCTTTATTTCTTTATTTCTTTATTTCTTTATTTTTTTATTTATTCATTTATTTATTAATTTATTTATTTATTTATTTATTTATTTATTTATTTATTTATTTATTTATTTATTTCTTTATTTCTTTATTTCTTTATTTCTTTATTTCTTTATTTCTTTTTTTCTTTATTTCTTTATTTCTTTATTTCTTTATTTCTTTATTTTTTTATTTCTTTATTTCTTTATTTCTTTATTTCTTTATTTCTTTATTTCTTTATTTCTTTATTTCTTTATTTCTTTATTTCTTTATTTCTTTATTTCTTTATTTCTTTATTTCTTTATTTCTTTATTTCTTTATTTCTTTATTTCTTTATTTCTTTATTTATTTATTTATTTATTTATTTATTTATTTATTTATTTATTTATTTATTTATTTCTTTATTTCTTTATTTCTTTATTTATTTTTTTTTTATTTATTTATTTATTTATTTATTTATTTATTTATTTCTTTATTTCTTTATTTCTTTATTTCTTTATTTCTTTATTTCTTTATTTCTTTATTTATTTCTTTATTTATTTCTTTATTTATTTATTTATTTATTTATTTATTTATTTATTTATTTATTTATTAATTCATTAATTTATTAATTTTTTTTTTTAATTTTTTTTTTTATTTTTTTTATTTATTATTTTTTTCAGTCAAATTTTTATTTAGATTACATAAGATTTAATTTGGATAGTTTTCAAATTTCTAGAAATGTGCAAATCATATCCTTTTTTTATTCGATAATTTTTCGTTTTTGGAGCTAATTTTTAATCGAGTTTTTTTAAATATTATAATTGTTATTTTTCAAAATATATTTAAATATTATTGTGATTATTTCTATCTGTTTAGTAAATCATTATTGGATTTTTATTTATTATTATTTGTTTTCTTTATATTATTTTTCTTTATATTTTTGACATTATCACATGTTCGCGTGCTAAATTACATTTTAATTTTAATTTCATTAACAAATGTTTATGGTTTTAAATATGTAGTTTTTCTTGCGTTTTAATTTTTATAATTGTTAAATTTTTCTTTATTGCGAACATTTTTTTAAGTTTTATTATTTTTTTTTATTTTAATTTTTTTTTTAAAGTATATCTTTACTTTTACATTTCAATACTATTGCTTGTTAAATTAATAAATTTTAATGAAAATTGTTAGTTTATTATTTTATGGGTTTAAATATTTATTTTTCACTTTTTCCTATTAATTTTTCTGTTTTCTTTTATTTTTCTATAGTTTAAATTATTTTTTACATTTTTATTTTTTTTTATTTTATTGATTTAATTTTAATTTTTTTAATTTAATTGAAAAATTTATAAAGCTAAATTATTTAATTAATTATATTATTATTCATATTTTTAATTTTCTGCTCTTCTATACAATTTTTGTGTTTTACTTTTGATTTTTTTTTTTGTATTTTGTAAGTTTATTACATTTTTGTTTGATTTAGTTTTTTTATACATTTTTTTTATTTTTACTTTTTTTTTATTTCATTTTGTATTTTTAAAATTTTTGACGTTGGTTATTTCTATTGAGGCTGTGCGATTAATCGATTTATTAAATTGTTTGATTAATAAGTTTATGATTAATTGAATAAGAACATTAATTAAACAAAATTTGGATTTTTTGATTAATCAGCATCCGAATTTCTGATGAATTTGAAAATATATTTAAAATAAAAATTAATATAAAATATATTTAAACTAAAAGTTAATATAAAATATATGTTACCAATAAAAATGTATGTAAAAATATATTTATCAAAAATAAAAAATTAATTAAAAAATTATACTAATTAATTAAAATGTTTAACAATAATTTTAAAAATATTAGGTATTAAAATAGAATTTAAAAAAAAAAAAAATTTTATTAATAAAAATATATTTTTTTTTTATCTATATTTAATTAATATAAATTAATTACTTTAAATATTAAAAATTTCAAAATTTTTTTAATACAAAATTTTCACAAAAAATATATTTATTAAAAATGTATTTAATAAAATTATAAAATAGTTATTTTTCAGCAATTATTTTTTTTATATAAATGTTTTTTTTTCTAACACAGTGAAAGTTAAAAATAACATAATAAAAATAGAATTTGATTTTTAAAAAATAATAATTATTTATTTTTAAGAGAATTGTTTTTTCAAAAACTTTTAGTTAAAAAGTTATTCAAATTTTTTTTTTTTACCTTTCTGTCATAGAACATATTTTTTATTGCAATTTTACTTTTTTTAAAAAATACCTTTTGAGCACTTTAAAGCGACAACGTTAACGTTTTAAATCTTAGGCGTTTCTATGCGAAATTTTATAATCAATGGATGTACGGATGGATGGCTGGCTGGTTGACAACACCCCGCTGCTCCCCTAGGCGTGTTTGGCGCGTTTTAAGCGACAGCAACCACAAAAATCGAACACACCCTTTTTTTGCGTGCGTGCGTTCGTCTGTATGTCTGTCCAACCAACCGATTTTATGTCTGTCTATCCGACTATCTAGCTGTATTTGTGGCCAACTGTCTGCTCATATTTGTTTGTGATGCGCGGCGGTGTTGGAGTCTATGTTGACTTAAATTAAGTTTTTATTTTGTTTTTATTTAAACGCAGTTGTAGGGTTATCGCGACGCTGTTGACGATAAACAATGCAAACAATAATGTTTTTTTCTTGTGCTGCGATTAGTCAATTGACACTGAAACAAATTATTGCTCGAAACACATGCAGCACTGTAAATCGAACATTAACTAAAACTTTAGCTTAAGCAACGGCAATAACGTCTATGAAGTAAACGTCAACTTGAAGTAGTCGAACCACGAACCAAACGACCGACCGACCAACACGACAAAAACAGCGCACACGCAGCGCACGACGTGCGAGCAGCAACTGAACCACACATTCATGCGCAGTGCGCCAACAACTAACGGACGGCCGCCAACACTTTGAATGGGCGGGCGGGCTGGTCTGGTATGGTCGGTCTGCTGTTGAACAAAGCAAGCGAACGAACTAACGAGCAAACTAACGAGTGAGCAAACGAAGAGAACGAACGAACGACAAAACAAACGAGTAAATGTAGAACGAGTTAAAAACACAACGCAGCAGCAGCAGCATTAGCCGCCGCAGAGAGCAATAATCGACTCAACTTCGTGCTGCATTCGATTCGGTGCACACTTGCGTTGGAAGCAGCGGGGTAGTAGGCGCACCACTAAAGTTAGATGATGACGACAACGATGGCGAAGAAGTGCCGTTGCAAACACATGCACCGGTGCGAACAACCGACGCAAGACTGAACAGAGCCGGCCGTGCAGTTGAGCAGTGTCGTCGAACGGCGACGTGACTTGACGCGACGCGGCGCGGCGCAGAAAATAAATTGAAATGTTGTTTGTGCGTGCCGCTGAGTCAGCGTCGACGTTGGAAAAATCATACACACACACACACGAGATTAAATTATTCTGTAGCCTTCAATGTATATGTGCGCGCCACGTACACAAACAAGTGCGGCGCCGGCAACACAAACAACATTTCCACTGCGATCGCTTACGAGAGCAGAGAACTACTGCAAAGAGCCAGCCAGCGATTGCATTACTTCCAGCCTTGCATTGTATGCAAGACGACAAAACCACAAAAACAACACTGGAAGCAGCAGCGCGCCACTGCATGCGGCAGCGGAAGTCGCACGTAGGACGTATGAGTAACGCGCGCGCAACCAGACGACGTGATTGCTGTCATCAAGTAGCAGCAAAACGCACCAAGAGCAAAACAGCACTTAGAACCGTTACCGAGTGCAGTCAACGAAAGACTGGTTCAATGTGCACAACAACGAAGACTCGAGGCGACTCGACTCAACTCAACTCAAAGTACTCGAAGTCGCAGCGAATGAGTGATGGTTGGTGGTAGTAGTTACTGCTGCTGCTGCTATTGCTGTTGGGGTTGGTTGTGTGCTGGTGGTAGCGCACACACACACACACTCACCTCAGAGGTGTTTGTATTTTGTTGTGCTCAATGACCAAGTGGTCATAGAAAAACAAGCGAGCAAATTGTGTGAGAGTAACTGCGCGAAAGAGTACAGAGTATTTCCAGTTCTCGATAGGTCGGTCGTGAGGTGGTGCTATGCAATAGTAGCATGAGTGGTATCGCGCAAAGTGCATTTGGCGCAAGAGAGACAACACAAACAAAAAAACTAATGCAAAGAATACAACAAAAGAGCAGCAAAGAGGCCAGAGAGCGAGACATTGTTGACGTACAAATGCGTTGAAAAGACGGCTAAGACGTCGGCCTAATTGTGGTAACAAGTAGCGCGAAAGACTGTAGTCCTTTTTGTTTGGCTTTTTAAAGTACTCGCAAATTTGAATGTTATCTCTTTGACATTCTCTTGTGTAGTGGAATGATATAAAAACTATCTTTGAATGTTTATATTTGTCGTGCCTTCATTTTTGATATAATTATGAATATTAATTGTTGATTCTACGAAACTATTCGTAGATTTTATCAACGAAAGCCATTCGTACAAGATTTTTAATTTATTAAATAAATATTACGAATATATTCGTACATTTTACGAAAGTATTCGTTCTCTTGAGGATAGCATTCGTACATTTGTGAAACATATGAAATATTTAACGAATCCATCGTAAAATACACGAATATTTTGTTAAAAAAAACCGTAGATGAAAATGACGATTCATAAAAAAATAAATATTATCGATTACAGTATGATATTTCCTTTGGTGTTTAAGATTAAAATCAAAACTTGGATTTCTTACGTAAAACCAAATAAGTTTATTTTATATCAGCTGATTTATTTGTGTGGAAATTTTAATTTTTAATAAACATGATTAATATATTACTAATTTCGTGGAATTTGATGAATAAATTTTTATATTTTTCAATTATATGGAATTTACTTTGTTAATGTGGTTACCAAATTGAGAATGAATCCCTTGATTATGCTCGAATATTTTAAATAACTCTGTTTAATTTGTGAAATAATGGTTCTATTGATAAGAAATATAAGTCATATTAAAAAACTTTTGTTGTATTTATTAAAAATGTATGAGTCATTTAAAGAAAGAATGTCTAATGCGACTCATATTGGGTATACATTTACAGCCTAAGTATTGAGCTTTGAAATTACATTGTATTATTTAAAAATAGTATTTAATAAACCAAAAAAATATATATATCACCAAAAATATTCACCAAATACATTTTTATGAAAAACTTTAATTTCGAGTTTGTTGATTAATATTATAAAAAGTAATTGATTCATTTTTAAAGTTGAAATAGCAATTAATAGATTTACATTTTCTTATCATGTGGTAAAAAAATTGAGATCATAGATTAACAATTGACAGATATATAAAGACTTTTGTAAATTAATATTTGGCATTTTGAAAATGTTTTTGGTGACTTTTCGTTCTATAACGACAATATATACTATACACAGTTTAAATGTTTTAATTAATATTTTGTATACGGCATGTTTAAACTTTCAATCGAAACTATATTCAAATTTGAGTTATATCGATTTTGTATTTGCTCTTTTAGAATTCTTTAATTCAATACAAAATAAACATTCGGGAAAAATGAATTTTATACGGTGAAACGAAATTCAATCGAAATTTACCAGGGATTTCATTTTTTATATAGGGTGCTTGGTTCAATAATTCAGGAGGTCATTCTATGATTTAAAAAATTTAAGAATATGTTATTACAAAAAAATGTCTAATTCTGCACCCAGTTTAAGATACTGTGTGTTTAGGAAATGGATAATACTGCCAAAACCTAATCAAGAAAATTGATTAAAAAGTAAAATCTGTTTATTAATGAATATCAATTTTTAGACAATTGTTTTAGACAATTAAATTACCTTTCAAATGGTATATCACATCTTCAAACCCTGTGATTTTTTCTTTTTTTAAAATGTACGTAAAGTTGAAATATCCAAAAGTAAAAATACAAAATTTGATTTTGTCATTGATTTTCTCAAAATTTCGTTACGGATCATTACATTTTTTATAATTTATAATGATAGACCAGTTCATTTCTAGTATTTTCTTACTACATCTTGGAACCCCGTGATTTCTTCCTTTTTTAAAATGTGCCTAAAGTTGAAATATTCAAAAGTAAAAATACAAAATTTGATTTTGTCATTGATTTTCTCAAAATTTCGTTACGGAGCACCCCATTTTTTCGAATTTATAATGATAGACCAGTTAATTTTCAGTATTTTCTTACTACATCTTCGAACCCCGTGATTTCTTCCTTTTTTAAAATGTGCCTAAAGTTGAAATATCCAAAAGTAAAAATACAAAATTTGATTTTGTCATTGATTTTCTCAAAATTTCGTTATGGATCACACCATTTTTCTAATTTGTAATGACAGTCCAGTTAATTCCCAGTATTTTCTGACTAGATCTTCGAACCCCATGATTTCTTCCCTTTTTGAAATGTACGTAAAGTTGAAATTTTTAAAAGTAAAAATACAAATTCTAACTTTGCCATAGATTTTCTCAAAATTTCTTAACGGATCCACCCATTTTTTCTAATTTATAATGATAGACCAGTTAATTCCTAGTATTTTCTTACTTATCACAAATATTTTAACCTGGTACGAAATGCTGCAGAAATACTTAAACAGTGGCGGGTCTTGTGATTTGATGGTTGAAATAAAAAAAGATAATATGTTTGTCATCATTATGTATGTCATCAGAAAATATGGTATGTCAAGTAATTGATAATGATTATAATAAATTTTAAAATTACCATATTAGCCTTACCCTACACCCTAAAAAAGAATCACTCAAATCCCATTAAAATTGGTCAATAGGACAATTATTGATTTAATAGTATACAAAAAATAAATCTTTTCATATAAACTCAATGACAATATCATGGTACTTTCTAGTATTTAATGGTACTTTCCGATTAAAACAATAATGTATACTATTGACTATTTTTAATAGTAACAAACTATTATTTATATAGTATTTTTTTCTGGGAGTATTTACCCTTTAAAATGATCCCTACTGTTCTTCAATTTTGGTACTGCTGGTGGCATATAGAACCTAAAACCAATTCCTGATTATTCTTAAAAAGGGAACAATATCATTCTTTGAAATGTACTTGAAAGATGTTTATTATAAATGAAAAATACAAAACGCACCACTAACTTCTCCAGTAAAACCCTCAATTGCTAAATTTGAATACTATTTCTCTCTCTCTGTCTCTCTTTACAAATTCAACTCTTTTTGCACTAAATACTCATATCGATTGTGTTGCTACAGTAACCCACCTGTAGGCCTATTCGGAACTTACTTCCCTTTTCTCTATTTTTACTACTGAAGAACCTCTTCATCGCCTAAAGTACGAATTTTGCGCGGCATAACTTTGAAACTCTGCGGAATGTTTACTCCAAAAAAAAAAATGGAAAAAAAAACATTTGAAGGCACGTTTCATCGACAAAGCGACTGTTGCTCTCGAAATTTTACTCCAGCAACATGGTTTTCAATATTACGTGGTTCGTGGCTAATCAAAAAGTTTTTTTTTTTTGTGTAGTTGTTTGCAAAAGCATTGCCATAAATTTAGCGGCATTCTTTAGGTTGCTGTTGCTGCTGCCCTTTTTATGGCATACGCACAACTAGCAGCTGCTGCTGGCTGGCTGGCTGGTTGGCTGGCTGGCGCGACTTTGGTCGGCAACATTGTATTGGCGGCGGGGGTGCTCTCGACTGGAGACACAAGTAAGAGTTGGGTGCGCGGCGCCCTCGTTAAGTACAAAAACACACACACACAAATAACATACACAAAAAAAAGTTCTTGGCATAGTTTTGAACGTCGTTCTTAAGCGTCGCAGTTGCATATGAAGAACAACAACAACAACAAAAATTGCAGCAGTCGTTGCAACGTTTCATGGCAGCGATGTTGTTGATGTTGAGGCCGTTGTTGAGGCAGGCGACAGTGGGAGCGATTTCGACGCGACTTTCATGCGTTCGCGCGCGACTTTCTTGCGTGTTTCTTTCTTTTGTATTGAGATTTGGTTCTTATCGTATTTAGTAATTAATTAATTTATTTATTCATTTACTTTTATATTTATTTTTGTATTTTTCTTATAATTTCATTTTTTATTCATTTTTATTATATATAATTTTTTCGTATATTAAACATTTTAAAATTTATATTTTATACATATTACATTCATGCAAAAAAACTCCAGCACGAATTTGTTGCGACGGCGCTAGACTCTTGTCGAACGTCGGCGTGGACGTTGGCTTGACGTGGCAAGCGGCGACTGCGTTGTCGCAATCGCGCGTCGCGTCGCTGCTTTGATGTGTGTAGTACACGCTGTATACGCAGCAATAAGGTTGGGCTTTAGTCTCTGTCGATGTTTTTGTTGTTATAAGTGTTGTGTTGTTGTAAATGTTGTTGTTATTATTGTTGACTTGGCCGACGTCATGTCGCACAGTAGTCGGCATCACCCATTTATTTGTTTAAATAAAGCTTTATATAGAAAAAAATTAATTCATAATATTGATGACTAATATAGATGAATATATATTATTCATAATATTGATGAATATATATTATTCATAATAGTGATGAATATATATTATTCATAATAGTGATGAATATATATTATTCATAATATTGATGAATATATATTATTCATAATATTGATGAATATTCATAATACTTACGAATATTCATAATTTTGATAAATATTCATAATTTTGATGAATATTCATAATACTGATGAATTTTCATAATATTGATGAATATTGATAATATTTATAATATTGACGAATATTCATAATATTGATGAAAATTCATAATATTGATGAATATTCTTAATATTAATGAAAATATTGTTGATGAATATTCATAATATTTATTATATAGATAAATATTAATAATAATGATGAATATTCATATAATTGATGAATATTAATATTACTGATGAATATGTATATTATTGATGAATATTCATAATATTTATAATATTGATGAATATTCGTAATATTGATAATATTCATAATATTGATAATAATGATGAATATTCATAATATTGAGGAATATTCTTAATATTGATAAATATTCTTAATTTTGATGAATATTCCTAATATTGATGAATATTCTTAATAATAATACTATTGATGAATATTCATAATATTGATGAATATTCCTAATATCCTATTTTTGATGAATATTCATAATATTTATAATATTGATGAATATTCATAATATTGATAATATTCATAATATTGATAATAATGATGAATATTCATAATATTGAGGAATATTCTTAATATTGATGAATATTCTTAATTTTGATGAATATTCCTAATATTGATGAATATTCCTATTTTTGATGAATATTTCTAATATTGATAATATTGATGAATATTCCTAATATTGATGAATATTCTTAATATCATATTTTTGATGAATATTCCTAATATTGATGAATATTCTTAATATTGATACTATTGATGAATATTCATAACATTGCGATAAAACTCCAACAGAACAAATCGATATCTACCTATAATGTAAGTTTAAGTTGTCGCTCGATATCGCTACGAGATAGTGTCCGATATTGCGTAAATTCTTCTTCTTGCATTGATCTCGTAGCAATGTCGAAACGAATGGCTGGTATGACTAGTATGAAATTTAATGCATGCATTGGCGGATATGTCTATGAAAACTTAGAGAAAGATTTTAGATCTGGGAAGAGACTTTCAAGTCTGAATTCATGTCTTAACTAACTTGCGATTTATTTCTGGAAACTCTATCAGAATATTTTCGGTTCTGGAAATATTTTGCAAGTAAATATTTAAATTGAGGGATTGATTCTCTTAAACATATTCTTAAACAATGCTGAGATTTCAAACAGATAAAAAGTTCATAAATAACATAATTGTTCAAAAATATTATGAATGCGTTCAGCAAGATTATGAATTTTTTTAATAAATATTATGAATGCTTTTATTAATATTATGAATCTTTTTATAAATATTAAGAATGCGTTCATTAATATTAAGAACTTTTTCATTACGGTTTTATGAACGATTTATAAATCGGATGAATTTGGTGATTGGTTGAGTCGTAATGACAAATTCATAATATTGATGAACAAATAAATATTATGAACTTTTTTTTTCTATGGTTAAAAGACTTTCAGACTAGACGTGGGATAAGTTATCCTTCAATGGACATTTATATAATTTATATTAATTTTGTTCAGAGGATCTTATTTAACATTTTAATTGACTCGTAAAATGTGGGCGTGATTGGACAGTGGTACATGGTAGCTGAAGCTTAGAATACAACTTTTGAATTTTATCACATTTTGATGTAATTTCGACCACTGTGCGTCGTTCGCGTATCTCGCACAATAAATGAACAAACATGAGTTCGATGATCTGTTTACGATTTTTCACTGTTTTTTTTCTCTCCTCATCGTCTTGCAACACAGCCTGGCTGTTGTTGTTGATGTTGGTCGGTGCTTGTTGTTATTTTTGTTGTTGTTGTTGAACGTTGACTGTTGTACAAACCAACGCCGTATTACGCATCGTCGTTCATTTACGCCTAGGCTCTGGAATAATGGCTGTTGGCTACTTTAAAAAATAAATATAAATAAAAAAGGAAAAAAATAATAAAAAAAAAAAGAAAATAAATATGAAAAACAAACAGCGCGTAGCTACAGTAGCAGCGCGCCTAAAGAGCATAAATTTGCTTACATACAAAAATGAAAATAGAAAGTTGCTACAAAATTAATATGTTGGCGAATAAAAATATGTTTATATTATAAAAATGATAAAAATCATTTTTTTTTTTTAATTAAATTTCAAATATATTTTTATCTTAAAATTTCAAACCTTTTATGTTGCATTTGTCAAGTGTTGCATCTGAAAGAAAAATAGAAAAAAATATATTTTTAGTATATAAAATAAATTTTTAAATTCGAAAAAAAATAAAATTATAAAATATATAATATAAAAATCTATGAATTCATTAAATTTGGCATTGACCAAAAATATACACTAATGACTTGGTCTGCCCACATTTAATACAACATCATTAACAAAAACATTAATAACATTAAATAAATATATTAGTTATTATCGTACAATCGCTATGCTTTATAATTTTGGACTGTGTAGCTAAAAACGACTGCTAACAGTAGTCGACTTCAAAAAATGCAAAAAAAAATAACAACAAAAAATCTATCTTAAACCCCAACCAACACTTAACGTAAAATATACGCCACACTGCACAATACTACAGAAACAACAGAAAAAAAAACAATTATACCTAAAGCAACAATTTTGTTAATAACGACAATAATACTATTCGGAAAATAGAAATACAAATACACTGCAAAAATAGTGTTGTTTGATGCAAGTATTACTGAAAATTGATTGATTGATTATTTTTCAAAATGAAGCATATTCTATTTGACAATTCCATGCTACCCAGTATACCTACCATTCGATTCGATATTGTGACGAGATAAATGCGAGAAGATTGAGAATGAACACGACATCGGAAACTTTTTCACAATTTTAAAACATATATACGATCGAATGTAGTTTAAATTTGCAGACATAAAGACAATTAGTAATAATGCAATCGGACATTTTAAATATTTGTTATATCACAGACAGAAATCGATGTAAATATAGCAATCAATATTAATTGCATTCATGAATCAATCTTGCAATGAAATTCACTAATTTAATGAATACATTTGCTATTTTTCGGTAAATCAGCAATTACGTCAGCAATTACGTTTGCCCTATAATAAAGGGCTTATTTATTACATGGATCTCCAATTATATTTTCATTTCATCTATGTCAGAACGGCCACCTAAATTTTTAAATGTTGTGGATTTAGTTCAAACTTTGTTTGTGACTCTTACATATGAGTCTTATAATTTGTGCAAAATATTATAGCTCTTGATGATCCGGTTACCAAATACCAAGAGTCAATAAAACCTGCCAATTGCTGGGTAGTCACAAATTCATTGAATTTTCATTACTTACATATAAGACTAAACGTCAAATGAGGTTTTATAGAGAATTTGGCGAGCTTTCAAGGAAAATAGATATTTATAGAGAATTTGGCGAGCTTTCAAGGAAAATATATATTATTTGACACTGATCGCAGGTCCCGATTTTAATCAAAGATACCTCAAAATATAGCTACATCTTTTTCCTTCTCAGTTTATTTCATAGTGGGTTTAGAATAAGGCGTTCAGAAGACAGAGCTTTCAATATTTTCTTCTTATTTCCTGCTACATTTTGTTTTTTTGGAATATGATTGGACATTCGTCAAGAATTTTATAAAATTATTTAAGCACGCGATGCAATTGTTAGTGAAATGTAAATGCACGAAGGAGAATGCCAAATTAAATATAATGTGTAAGAAAAAATTAGAATAAAGAAAAATTAAAATATATAAAAAGGTTTTTTTATGAATTTAAGTTTACAACAAAGAATTGCTTGATTCTAATGGCATTAAAAAGTTATTCGAAACAATAAACTGTTTTCGCAAAATCCGACGTTTACCTTTTCTCAGCAAACACTTTTGCTCTTTTAACAACCTTTTTTACCAATTTTTGTTTTTTTTTGTTTTTTTTTATGAATTTTAGTTTACAACAAAGCATTAGTTAAGGCAGCTAACATTGTCTGTTCTAATCGCATAAAAAATTATTCAAAACAACAAACTTTCGTTTGCTGTTTCCGCAAAATCCGACGCTTTCCTCTTCACAGCAAACATTTTTGCCATTTTTGCAACCTTTTCTGCAGCTTATAAAGACTTTTTATTTTAAGTGAAACAATGGACCAATTTTTTTTGTTATATATTTTTTGAAGAATTTAAGTTTACAACAAAGCATTAGTTAAGGCAGCTAACATTGTCTGTTCTAATGGCATAAAGAAGTTATTTAAAACAAGAAACTTTCGTTTGCTGTTTTTGCAAAATCCGACGCTTCTCAGCAAACATATTTGCTATTTCTGCAACCTTTTTTGGCTACTGTTACAGGCCTTTTATTTTGACTTTTTATTTGTTTCCGCAAAATCCGACGTTTTCCTCTTCTCAGCAAACATGTTTGCTATTTCTGCAACCTTTTTTGCAGCTGTTAAACACATTTTATTTTAAGTGAAACAAACGACCAATTTTTTGTTTTTTTTTATGAATTTATGTTTACAACAAAGTATTAGTTAATGCAGCTACATTGTCTGTTCTAATGGCGTAAAAAAGTTATTCAAAACAACAAACTTGCCTTTGCTGTTTCTGCAAAATCCAATGTTTTGCTCTTCTCAGCAAACATTTTTGCTATTTTAGCAAACTTTTTTGTAGCTGTTAAAGACTTTTTACTTTGAGTGAAACAAACGACCAATTTTTTTGTTTTTTTAATGAATTTAAGTTTACCACAAAGTATTAGTCATGGCAGCTACATTGTCTGTTGTAATGGTGTAAAATAGTTATTCAAAACAACAAACTTTCCTTTGCTGTTTCTGCAGAATCCAATGTTTTTCTCTTCTCAGCAAAAATTTTTGCTATTTTAACAAACATTTTTGCTATTTTAGCAAAAATTTTTGCTATTTTAACACACTTTTTTGCTACTTTTACAGATTTTTTATTTTGAGTAAATGAACCAAATTCACTTTTTTATGATTGTTTTTGATTGTTGTCCAATGTTTTTCTCTTCTCAGCAAAAATTTTTGCTATTTTAGCAAACATTTTTGCTATTTTAGCAAACATTTTTGCTATTTTAGCAAACATTTTTGCTATTTTAACAAACTTTTTTGCTACTTTTACAGATTTTTTATTTTGAGTAAATGAACCAAATTCACTTTTTTATGATTGTTTATATTGAAATATCTTCAGACAGAGAAATACTACAAATCTCGTCATGGTGTCTTTTTAAAGTTAATAAAAAAATTTAAGTTATAACTTCTAAATTTCATTAGTCTGGCAGTGGTTAGTCACCCATGTGAAGGATTTTGTGTGAATTGCTTTTAATAATTTTTATTTTTTATATTTATTTCAATGTTTTTGCAAACATTTTTTTTTTTTTTGCAGTGCAGAAAACTCAACCAACAAACAGGAAGCGAACTGTTCAATTGTAGTGTTATTGTACAATTGTGTGTGTATTTGTTGTTGTTTTTATTGTTGTTGTTTTTTTTTTGTTATGTAAAAGTGGCAGTGTATGTTCTAAATTATATATTAAATACAACAACAATAAACAAAAACAACAACAACAATAATAACAGCATCAGCAAAAAGACAAACTCGGCTAGATTCAGCCGGTCGCCGATACAACTAGTCAACCAACCGTCGAAACAAACCGCCTGTTAGTCATTCAGTCAGTTATTCAGTCAGTCATTCAGTCAGTCATTCAGTTAGTCCGACTGTTATTCCAACAGCCAGCTCTAGCTATGCAAAGAACAAGCGAATGCATTAAGATATACCATTCGCAAACGTTTTAAAGCCGAGATGCATAGATACAACATGGACTCGGTCGTTCGTTCGTTCGCAGTCTGTTGTTTAGTGTTACCTTAAACTACAAGCAACAACGAAAACATTTACAACCTGTTTATTGCTATTATTTTTTGTTTTTTTTTTGCTTTACTTTTGTTTTATATATATTTCTTTTTTTAGTTTTTGAAGGTCATGCGAAATTTTCGCATTTTTTTGTATATATATTTTTTTTGTTTTTCGAAAGTTTTTATTGCTGTGGTTTTATTTTATTTATTTTTTATTATTAAATAATACAGCAACTCTTTGTGGCTTTTATATGCTGCTCTTTGTTGTTGGTTTTGTTGTTTTTGTAGATTTTATGCAATTAATGGTTATTTTTTTTAACAATGTCATTTTGACAGTGCGACTTGACGTCCGTCAAATCATGACAAGCCATTTAACGCTTAATGGTATTTAACTCATGCGGCGGCGTTGTGCCGCACCGCACACAGCATGTTAGAAATTTATTTAAATTTCAAAATCAATTTTTTGGCATTAATTGCAGAAAATATTCTGTATATATCAAAGTATTGCTAACCAAATATATATTTTTTTTATGCAATAAATGTTTTTTTTGTTTTGTTTTTTAGTATTAAGCAAAATACTTGATGAATTTGAAAAGTTGTATTGCCATTTGATAGTTTAACATGTTCTGATCCATCGAACCTTACAATTTCAAACCAATTTTTAAGAGTAGGAATCTTATGTTCTGTTATATATAATCTTTTTGTAAGCCAACAAATTTTAAAACAACAAACAACTATTTCAAAAATTTTTTAAACTTAATTTTTGATTTCATTTTATTTTAAAAAAAAGTTATTATCAATTACAAAATTTGTACCGAAAAAAGAAATAAGAAAGGAAATAAGAAATAAGTTTTAAAATACAAACATTTTTTATTTTCAACCATATAAATGTTTCAACTGTCTCAGAGTTTTTTAATGTAGTAGCAATAATATTTGGGACATAAAATTGCTACACATATCCCCTTGATTGTTCTTAAAATAGACTTGATATGACCTCTTTTAATGTTAGTCTCCATTAAAAATATCCACATTTTGTAGTTAAATCAATTGGAGAAAATTTAATTACACTACTCAATAAAACAAAAAAAAACACATATTTCCTATATACATTCCATGCATCAATTGTATAACATTCGCGAGTGGTGATTTAAACTATATACTTCTTTTTAAGTATTTAAAATATTAAAAATTATTGCTATCAGCCACTTTTTAGCAAGACTAATTATAATATATGAATATTATTTTATGGAAGAATAAAATGCTTGTATATTTTAAAAAATAAACAGAATTTGAACCAGAATTTATTGTAAGAAAGGCTATCAACACAGTTTCTGCAAAAACTGTTAACATTTATAATGCTTTATATAAAATAGCTGGACCCGTGACTCGTGCATAGATTGTGTGTATGGAGTGATTTTATAAAGAACATTTTCATTATTTATATCAGAGACCCATGCTTCGCTGTGGACTCTTTTTTTTTGGTGTTATAAATGTAGTAACCAAAACAAAAATAATTCCACAAAAATAATTCCCCGTTGAATTCTTCCCGATTGTATTTTTCCCCGTAATGTTCTTCCAGTAGAAGTTTTAGTGTGGGAGTTTCGGTGTAGTGAGTTTAGGTGTGGTGAGTTTTAGTGTGGTGAGTTTCGGTGTAGTGAGTTTAGGTGTAGTGAGTTTAGGTGTGGTGAGTTTTAATGTGGTGAGTTTAGGTGTGGTGATTTTAGGTGTGGTGAGTTTATGTGTGGTGAGTTTTTGTGTGGTGAGATTAAGTAAGATGAGTAACATCCAATTTTAAAGTTTAGTTGAAATCGATGTCATTAGGGCTGAGATATAGCGTACTGAATTTTTGGGTTCTATGGGAGGTGCCACACCCCTTTGCGCAATCTAGTTTATATAGGGTTTAGGATTTGTATTTTTTTTTTTAAATATCTACTAAAATCCACAGCCACTCAGACAGACTATGTCCATTGTACTGTGAAATCTATTCCCTACAATTTTGTGGTTAATATCACCACGAGCGCCCATGCCCAAGCCGGGATTCGAACCCGATAACTTCAGAATGCAAGTCCAGCGCGTTACCTCTGGACTGCTGAGGCCGGCTAGGGTTTAGGATACTCCATGGTCTTTATAGCATAGTAATGCAAATTTTCAGAAAAATACATTCAGTGGTTATGCTATGAATCTGAATTATACACCAAAAATAAAAAATGGGTGTAAAAGTAGGCGTGGTCAACGAAAACTATGTAGTGACCTTCTTCTGGGTCTGTAGGATATATATTCCAAATTTTAAGAAAATCCGTGCACAGGTGTACGTTTGCATAGCGCTCAAACAAACGGAAAATCAGTTTTATATATATAGATTACTGAAAAATAGACAGAATTTTAACCAGTATTTATTGTAAAAAAGGCTACGTAATAGGAAAAACTGAATACGTACAAAACAAAAAATCTACCAACAACCAGTATTCATCATATTGATGATTTCATTCATTGAATTAAAATCGTATTTTTTCAATGTATTTCATTTTCAATATTTTTATACCATGAAATTTAAAACTTAAATTAGTCTCCATTTACACATTTATGTATTTATAATTATGATAAGTTTTGTGATATTTAAATAAATATGGTTTGATGAACAAAATTCATCAATATGATGTACACTTGTTCATTAACATGATGAAATGGAGTCTTGGCATAATAAGAAATGAAATATTATAAAACTTATTAGAATTATAAATACATAAATGTGTAAATAGAGACAAAAATATTGAAAATGAAAAACATTTAAAAAATACGATTTTAATTCAATGAATGAATTCATCAGTATGATGAAGACTGGATGTTGTAGATTTTTTTTGTGTGTATGCAATTAGAATAAGCATTCTTTAAGATTGACATACTATGAAGTAATGATATTTTCATAATAACATATTTTTATTAAAAATCGTTTATATAACAGAGTATCAAAAAATGTTTATAGGGCATATTTAAAAAAAAAAAAAAGAAGTAAAGTAAAGCATATAGAAAGATGTTAGTAAATTTGATAGTTAGTTTGGACTATGCCCTGCATAACCATATATAAAATTTTTATTTATTTTAAGATCCCAATTACTAAAAAAATAAATAACAAATTATCTTAACAAAATCAAAATTATCCAAGTTTAGATCCATTTTTTTTTTTCAAACGTTTTTTACATATATATGTTTGTTTCTTAGATATACTTGTTTCTAACATATATTTCTTTGTTTAAAACATAGTAAAAATTGTCTTGAGTAGTGTTACTGTCCAAAGATAGTAGGCTTTTGATCTTAAGTGCCTTTTTTAGCCTAATTTTAGCTTTTTACTGTTTTTATTTGTACCATTTGATAGATTTGGTATTGAAATTTCTTCTAATACGATTTTGTATTCAATTTCTCAAATATAAAAATTGCCATCAAACATAAATATGCTTTTTTCGAACATATATATTCATGTTTGTAACAGATATATACAAATATATACATTTATAACATATATGCTTGCTGAAACATATATGTTTATAACAATATGCTTGTTTCAAGCATATCTATGTTTTTTTGTAACATATGTATGCTTGTTTATAACATATATATGCTTGTTTCTAAAATATACTTGTTTTTAACACATATTTGTTTGTTTCCAACATATACATGATTGTTTCTAACATATAAATCTACATTTCATACATTTATCAATATTTGTATTAAATTTCAAATAAATATCAAATTTTGACAAGTGTCTCGCAAAGTTTTTATTAATTATGCCAACATTTGCAGGCGCCTGCAAAGCCATTACAATTTATTAAAAATGCATAAAGTGCCAATACAATGTATAAAAATCAACGTATTAAACCGGGTGCAGCCTATTTAGTAAAATATGCATAGATTAGAATTAAACATAATTTGCATATTTGCTGTTAAGTGCAGATGCTGCCAACTGATAACTCCCATGGTTGACGTCATTAACGAGTTGGTTGGTTGTTCGGTTGGTTGGTTGATTACCCAATGGATAGATTAAAATTTAATGCAATTTTCAAATGGTGACTAAGTTAATGTTTTCAAATATAACTTTTAGTAATTTATTGATTTTTTATTATATTTTTAAATGTTGCTACTTGTTTGACTTGTTGTTCTTTAGTCAAGTCTGGCACACACAGTCGTCAGCCAACATTGTTAATTTAGCTACTGCTGCAAATAAATCATTTTATGGGACGTTTCCGAATGAAATTCCTGACGCATTAGAAAATATTAAGCGAACACGCAATGTGGGCACTACACGCACCAAGGTATAAGAAAAAATATATGAAAAAAAAAAAAATGAAAAAAGAAAAAATTAACTATGAGTCAAAATATGCGTAGTTCTAGGAAAATGTGCTGTTGCCAACAATAAAAAGTCATAAAGGATATAAGTGGTAAAAAGCGACAAAACAAAAAAAAAAAAGGAAAAACTCACGCATGTCTCGCAAGGAAGCATATAATACGTAATTAAAAAAAAAAAAACCTAGGCAAGAATCAATATCAGGCACATGTATTGCATGGCATATGAGGCGAGCGACGAATAGACAGGGAGGCCACCTAGCAAAACAACCCTTGATTTTTTTTTTAGGTTGTCTAATATTTTGACTATAATTTTTTTTTTTTTTTTATTATTTAGGTTTTCCGTTTATGCAGCTTTTTTTTGGCTTTTTATACATTTTTTTTTTGGGTTGTTGGCTTATGAGTTGCCATGTATTTGGCATATATTATATATGTTTAGGCTATATAGTATATATTGCCACATATGCATGTAGGCGGCGTCAACATATGCAGCGAATAGTAATTTTTTCTTTGTTTTTTTATTTCATATTGCCGAATCTAAGGGAGTCTAGGCTGGTTGAATAATGCCAGTCGAGAACGAGACGTTATTAAATGGCTTTTATGACTGTCTAGTTATCTGCTGAAATGATGTCTGGATGGCAGTTTGTAAATTGCTTTAGATGAAACGATGCACGTAGACACTATCAAATTTAAACGAGAATAAAATTTTGCTATGGACATTCCATACATCAATTCTATATAATTCGTGGGTGCTGATTTTGATTGCTTACTCTGTTTTTTTTTATATTATCCCAGTATGCGATTCGTATCGATAACATTACGAGATCATTGCGAGTAGATGAACAAATCACACGTAACGATATCGAGCGTCAAATTGGACCTAGATGATAGGTAGATATCAAAACGTTCTGTCGGAGTTTTCTTGATATGAGAAATTTTTCGAAATCGGAACGATATCGAAGAAAAAAATGATCAAATTTCGAGATTGCTGCGAAAAATATTGCGATATCGATTCGATAAATGTTTAAATATCGTATCTTGTCAAAGAATTTGAATGAACGAACATTTTTAAAAATTAGAATCGAGAATACAACGAATCGAACTTTTTTTTCGAAGTTATTCGAGAATGCTTCGAGGTATCGAAGGTCTCCGAGACATGGCAGACTGGGATTGTATTATGTAATGGTTTTCAGAAATGTCCCAGTCTGCCATTCGTTTCGATATTGATGCGAGAACGATACGATATGTCGAAGAATTTGTACGATATCGAATCAGATTTCGGTCTATTATCGCATGCCAAAACGTACTAAATTGCACGCATAGATCGTTGCGACATATCGCAGTATTTTCGTAACGAGAATTCTGGTTCGATATCGCATTAAATAGTGCAATGATATCGAGATTTTCTCATTGACATTATTGACATAAATAAGTGCGTCATCAATATATGACATTCGCAATGACAAAATAAAACAAAAAAATTAAATACTAAATCTATTTTACCAAGCATCTTTAACTAACTATTTTATCTCTCCCTCACTTATCATGCCCTCATCAGTCCATCTTCTGAATCGATTGCATCGACAAAACTCCTAACAACCTCCTTTTTCAGTGTTAGAATCAGCTGTCATTTGCTTCTACTGTTAACTGGGCTTTTCCTGTATATTGAAATGTTTAAATTTTATATAAACGAAAACATGTTCGAAATACAGTCAACGAACTCAGTCATTGTTTTCATTTTAAAATTTTTGAATACAAATTTTTTGACATCAAAAATAAAAATAAATAAAAACAAACAAACGGAAAGCACACTACGTTTTGAAATTTATTTTAAATAAAATAAAGTGAAATAAAACCAAATATATTTTCAAATCAATTGCATACATGCAGATCAAATTATAACAATATTTTCTATAGGCCATAGCTATTTTTTAAGTTAATAATAACGTTAAATAAAATATGTTTCTAAGTTATTGTAATATTTTCTTACCACAGAAGAAAAAAATTAAATTTTCCTTCACTTCATTACAAATACCTCATGTCCTCATGTCCTGTAAGTAGGTGCACAGAATATTTGAGCAAACAATATATTATGCAAAATTTGGGAGGCAGTTTTGGTTTATGCAGATAAAATGCACCATAAACCCAATATATCGTCTTTTTTATAACTGTTGGTCCAAAGGAAAATTTCTACAGTCCATATTGAAGACATTTGCAATATTCTGAAATTGTTATTGATATTATTGTTCTATATTGCTTCGAAAAAATATTGCTATATCGATATTTAAAATGTATAAATATCGAATCTTGTCATACAATTTTTTTGTACGAGAAATTTTAAAAATTAATTGCGATAAAGCAACGAGATTGAACGTTTTTATCGAAGTTAGTACGAGAAAGCCTCGAGGTATCGAAGTGCTCCGAGACGTGGCAGACTGGGGTATTATCGAATTTTTAGGTTCTGTTTAGACACTATTTAGAATAAAAAAATGATCGTCACTTACACAACTACCAAGTATGCCATTCGTTACGAAATCATTACGAGATCAATGCGAAAAAATGGAGAATTCACACGATATCGAACACTTTCTCGTGCCGATATCGTGCATCAAATTGGTAGGTAGATATCGATACGTTTTGTCGGAGTTTTCTCGGTACAGGAATTTTTTTGAAATCGGAACGATATTGATGAAAAAAATCATTAATGTTCGATATTGCTTCGAAAAATATTACGATATGGATGCGATAAATGTTTATATATCGTATCTTGTCAATGAATTTGAGAGAAATTACAAAAATTAGAATTGATAAAGCAACGACTTCGAACTCTTTTCTCGAAGTTATTCGATAGGTGCTTTGAAAACAAACAATAAATGCCTTTGCATCACTATTTTATCTGGTACCATTAAAGAGTTAAAGCAAAAAAACGAAAAGATTCGCCCTTTTGGCATGACAAGATTTTCAATTTTTCCAATTTCTTCGTTTTTTTGCTATAATTTGTTATTTGTGAGAGATAAAATGTTGGTGTAAAGGTATTAATTGTTTGCCTTTAAAGCACCTATCTATTGACATCATTAATTAAAAATATTTTGTCAAACAATAATTTGAAATTTGTTATTTGCAGGAAAAAATGTTTGACAAAATATTTTAAATATTGATGCCAATCGATAGATGCTTTAAAAACAAACAATTAATACCTTTACACCACTATTTTATCTCTCACAAATAACAAATTATAGCAAAAAAACGCAGAAATTGAAAATCTTCTCATGCCAAAAGGGCGATTCTTTTTGTTTTTTTGCTTTAACTCTTTAATGGTACCAGATAAAATAGTGATGCAAAGGCATTTATTGTTTGTTTTCAAAGCACCTATCGATCCTCGAGCAACATTAATTAAAAATATTTTGCCAAACATTAATTTGCCATTTGTTATTTACAGGGAAAAATTTTTGGCAAATAAATTTTTAAATAATGTTGCCAATCGATAGGTGCTTTAAAAAGAAACAATGAGTACCTATACACCACTATTTTATCTTGCACCAATAATTATTTTTACAGTTTTTAAAATTCAGGGCGAATTCGAAAATACGAAGAAATTCGAAAAATTTAAAATCCTGTCATGCCAAAAGGGCGAATCTTTTCGTTTTTTTGCTATAACTCTTTAAAGGTAAAAGATAAAATAATGGTGTAGAGGCTTTTATTGTTGGTTTTCAAAGCACCTATCGATCTGCATAATAAATTACAATAATTAATTACATAATTAATTACAGATGGAAAACTAATGTTTGGCAAAATATTTTTAATTAATGATGCAGATCGATAGGGGCTTAGAAAACAAACAATAAATGCCTCTACACCATTATTTTATCTTATAACAATAAAAAGTTATGGCTAAAAAACGAAAAGATTCGCCCTTTTGGCATGACAAGATTTTTAATTTTTCAAATTCGTCCTTTTGGTTTTGTCTTTTGTGAATAGAAATATCCAAAAAAATGACACGCGATTTTGGCACAGCATACTTGAGGATAAACTACATTCAAAAATGTAAAAAACGCAAATGTCAAAAATTGCACATTCTCCCCTTTGGCATGATAGTGACGATATTGTACATGGAAAACTTAAAATTTGAATTCAATGAATTAGGAACTATTATCTGCCCATTCCTTTTTTGGACATTATTAATAAAAGTCATTACAACTGCTGAAAATTTAATTGTCTTAAAATGATTTGCATACTGATTAAACTCTAACTTGACTTCAGTGCTTTTCGAATATTTCGAAGAATTTAAAATGGAAACAAACGATGCGAAAAAGATATAGAAAAAAACTCAAAAAAGTAACTTCGCGCCCACAGAGTACGCCTACCATTTAATGAGAAAATACCTATATAATATTTTTACGTTTTTTTTAGGGCGTATAATCTCAATAGATAATATATTGAAATTTATTTGATTGGGCGCTAAAAATTGTTTAGGAGGCTACTACTTGACAACACTAAAAGATATGCATAGAATTTCAGTTGTTATTGTTATTTTTTTTTTTTTGTTATTTTTATATTAAATGGCAGAATGAATTATGTGTTAGAAAGTTTTATTATGACAAAGTAGCTGCGTTAAGCAACACAAGATATGTTTGATTCTGTCTGATATTATGTACGATGCGCGATACTTTTGTAGATTTACCATAAAAATTTTAAAGTGTGTTTTTTTTTTTTATTTTTGGTTCATTTGGATTTTAATATTGTTGTTGTATTTGTTGTTGTTGTGATTATTATGAACTTGATTTTGTGTATGGTGGGTTCATTGAATTCAAAGTGCGGCAGGCTGGCAGGCGAAACGATAGAGATTACGAAAAGGCAGCAGCAAGCAGCACCAGCCACCACTACTATTTCAACAATGTTGTGAAACGTTGCCTCTATACAAAGTATCTAGATGCCGCAATAAATCTTATGCCTGTCAAATATTCAGTATTTTTTTTGTTGTTTCTTCTCTGTTGTTATTGTTTTGGTTGTATTATAAAATCTCAAGTTTTTGATTTCGTAAATCAACAAATTTGAAATTTAAAAAAAAAAAAACGAAAGCAAGATGAAACAAAAAACCAACAAGGTGTGTAAAAGTTAAACCATAAATTATGTTGTATGCATTAAAATCAAAAAAAAAAAAACAACAACAAAATATAATTTAGGTATTTCTGGAAAAGAGTAGATGTAGATATTTTGAAATTGTTTTTTTTTTAGTTTTAATAAAAATCTCGAAAATATTGAAAAATTTATGATTTTTACAGTTTTTTTCATTTTAATTCATACATTTTCGAGAATTTGAAAATACTAAGAACGAATTCGTGTTTAGCAGGTGTATGTCATTCAAAAAAAAATATTGAAAAATGTATGATTTTTACAGTTTTTCATTTTATTTTATACATTTTCTAGAATTTGAAGATACTGTGAACGAATTCGTATTTAACAGGTGTATGTCATTCAGAAAAACTAAATTTTCAGAAAAAATGTATTAAGTTTTGTCTAAAATAATGTTTTATTCGAAAAACTTGTGTTTTTGCCAACACCATTTTAATTTTTTACGAAACTTTGAAACTATTTTGATTTTACAGTTTTACGTTATAACTCAAAAACTTTAAATAATTTTTAAATTCTTATGAAGAGCTCATATATAGCATGTGAATATCATTTGAAAATAATAAAAAATACTTTTATTTGAAATATATATCGTCACTATCATGTCAGGGGTGAATTTGCAATTTTTGATATTAGCGTTTTTTTACATTTTAATGTAGTTTTTCCTCAAGTATGCTGTGCCAAATTCGCGTATCATTTTGTTGTATATTTCTAGCCACAAAAGACAAAACCAAAAGGACGAATTTGAAAAATTGAAAATCGTGTCATGCAAAAAGTGCGAATCTTTTCGTTTTTTCGCCATAACTTTTTATTGGTATAAGATAAAATAGTGGTTTAGAGACATTTAATGTATGTTTTCAAAGCACCTCTCGATCTGCATCATTAATTAAAAATATTTTGCCAAATAATAATTTGTTATTTGTTATTTGCAGGCAATTTTTTTTTTAAGTATTTGTAATTAATAATGCAGATCGATAGATGCTTTGAAAACAAACAATAATTGCCTTTACACTACTATTTTATCTAGTACCATTAAAGAGTTATAGCAAAAAAACGAAATGATTCGCCCTTTTGGCATGACAAGATTTTCAATTTTTCCAATTTCTTGGTTTTTTTGCTATAATTTGTTGTTGGTGCAAGTTAAAATAGTGGTGTAAAGTTATTAATTGTTTATTTTTAAAGCACCTATCGATTGGCATCATTATTTAAAAATATGTTGCCAAACATTTTTTCCTGCAAATAACAAATGGCAATTCATGTTTGACAAAATATTTTTAATTAATGATGCACATCGATATGTGCTTTAAAAACAAACAATTAATACCTTTACATCACTATTTTATTTTGTACCATTAAAGAGTTATAGCAAAAAAACAAAAATATTTTTGTTTTGAGCAGGATATAGTCTCACAAAATCCGTATTTATAATACAGTAGGTTGTTCAATTCTAAAGATATTTTATATACGTTATAAGAATTCATGAATAAACCAAAATAACAGAAAAAATTGAAGCACTTCAAACTTTAAAATTTCATTTCCCAACATTTAAAAATGCACATTCGGCCCTTTGGCATGACATTCACGATTTGTCTTATTTGAAAATATGTAATATTATTTCATTTTTGTAATATTATTTTAAAATTATGGCAAATGCAGATTAAACACTTTCTTTCAACTGAAAAACAAAATGTATCGATACATATTGTTGTTGTGCTGTAGCGCTGCAATGTATCTGAAAGTTGCCTGTCAACAATTTCCGATTTATATTTGTCTGTCGGTCTGTCTATCTGTTTGTAGACTTAAAGTGTATAGGCTCGTATGTCAATCATTGCACAAACAAATATTTAATATTCATGCTATGAAAACAGCTACAGATACAGCTATGGTATCTACAGATACTTTTTGTATTTTGTGCTCTCTGCTGGCTGCGCTGCATCGATGCATGAACAGCGTCATGTGCTGCAATTTCAGTGTAAGTTTAAATTAATGTCAATTGATAAATCTCGCCACTGAGTAGTGATCTTTAATTTAGCGCAGTTTGATTTTTTTTTTTTTTTGAATTTTTCACTCTTCAGTGTTGTTTTAAAATCGTTCAATGAAATCTACGCATTTTTTTACAATTTTATTCTATAAACAATTTAAACGCGATATTGCGCATCGGAAGAAATTTAAGAAAAAAATTAATCTGCAGATTTTTTTGTATTTTTATTTAATTTTTTTATTTTATTTATTTTTTATATTTTTAATATTACTTGATGTTGTTGTTGTTGTTGATATTTGTTGCAGTAATAAACATTTAGCGAGATAAGCCGCAGCTGGTCGAACGTTGCAGCGTTAGCTATAAAAATTAAAACAAATAATAAACAAAAACAACTAAATAAAACGTTTATGTCAATGAACTGTGTACATCTTATTGCTGCATTCTTGACAACGTTTTTTTTTTTGTTTTTTTATTTTATGTTTTTTACAAGTGTCATAAGCTGATACAAAAATACTTAATGAATTTTATAAAAGCGTAATTAATTAATAAAACGCACATGAAGACAAAACAAACAATTATCATTAATGAGGTAACAAAAGAATATCATGAAATTTATATTAAAGCAACTCAAAAACATTTTAAAATTGTAAAAAGTGATATTTTTTAAAATTTACAATACGCCTAAAAACAATAATAATTATTATAATTATAATATATAATTGAAAATAATCTAAAAAAAACTGCTATTTTTTATAAAAATAATAGTGACTGCTCTTATTGAAACGCATAAATAGTCCATATGTTTGTGGAAAATTAAATTATGCCCGCAAACGTTACAATATGTTTGCCTTAACTATAATTGATTGCCACAAACGTTACAATATGTTTGCTCTAACTACAATTGATTGCCACAACAATATATTATTTAAATATATTATTTAAATTTTATAAAAATAATAGTGACTGCTCTTATTGAAACAAATAAATAATCCATATGTTTGTGGAAAATTAAATTATGCCCGCAAACGTTACAATATGTTTGCCTTAACTATAATTGATTGCCACAAACGTTACAATATGTTTGCTCTAACTACAATTGATTGCCACAACAATATATAATTTAAATATATTTGTTAAAGGATTTGGTTATATTTGTACACTGATTGTTTTTAATAAATAACGATTGTGACAATTAAGACTTCCAATGAGTGTTGATTACACTATTTAACAAGATTTTTCCTACACCCAGAAAAAAGTACTATATAAATAATAGTTTTTTACTATTAAAAATAGTTAATAGGATAAATTATTATTTTAATCAGAAAATACTATTAAATACTAGAAAATACCATGACATTGCCATTAAGTTTATATGAAAAGATTTATTTTTTGTATACTATTAAATCAATAATTGTCCTATTGACCAATTTTAATGGGATTTGAGGGAATTTTTTTCTGGGTGTAATGGCATCTCATATTTCATTTTGCGGAGTGTGCTGATTTTAAATACATACTCTGTTTTTTTTTTCCTTTTACGAAACGTTTTTGTAAAAATTGCAATCAACATCTTGCGCTCTTTTAAGACACTTTTTAGAATAACTCGAAACAGTACTTTACAGCATTTGTTTTCAAAAACATTTCAACGCAATATTACTCTCAATTGTAGAAACTAATTTTAATATACAAAATAATACTAATATTCTTACATGTTTTTAAAATATTTGCAACTAAACACACAAATTTTTATTTATTTTTCGAAATTTTTTTGATTATTTTTAAAGCATTTAGTAACTAATTATAAACAAGAAAATGATTTATGGTTATGCAGAACATAGTTCAAACTAATTATAGAAATTACTAACTTTCTATTAACTATTCTACTTTTTAAAATATTTTTTAATTAAATATAATAGTATGATTCTATGGTATTATAATTAAACTTTAAGCCTTTTAAAATAAAAATGTGAATTTAAATGTAATTTATCTATATATTACTAGACGTATTAAAAATGTAGTTGTATTCAATACAAATGTAGTTAAATATTTTATAGAAATGCGGTAAATTTTCAAAATTGAATAGAACTTTAAATTAAAGTATTTTCTAATGTTCAAAATATATATAAAATCAATGTTTTTAAACTATTATTTTATTTATTATTATTATTATGAATATTATTATTATTTTTATATATTCGATATTATAATTATAAATATTATTTTTATTATTATCAAAGTCATTATATTTGCTAAAACACTTGTTCCATTGCATACGTTGACCGTTTAATGAGAACTATGCCAAAAAAAGGTGCGGCTTGATATAATTATTTGAAATTACTTTCATGTGTTTCTTTCATACGAACAAACTAATGTCTGTTGGAACGGTTTTCTGACGTTGTATGTCTGTCTGTCTGTTGGTACTTACAAACGCTAATCTCTAGGGCTTATAATTTCATTAAATAATTGTTTTTTTTTGTGCTAAGCATGCCGACAACATCTACTTAATGCCAATTACATTATTTTTTTTATTAGTATTTTTTTGTGGTTGTTTTTAAACAGCTCTACAAAACCCACACATTTAATAAATTGGAACAGCTTTTTATGCTGATAGCAACTAATGCGATAATATGTCTATAATTGCATATTAATATTATGGTATTTTGATTAATACAGCAATGTTTGCGAACTAAAGTGATAAATATAATTCAATCACGTTTATTTCATATTTTATAAATTATTTTTTAATCTAAATATATTTTAATGTGCAATAAATAGTATGTGTTATTAAATAAAGTATGAAATAAACTATTAAATCTTCTATTTAATATACTATTAAATATACTATTAAATATGCTATTCAATAAACGGTTAAATATACAATTGAATATGCTATTAAATATGGTATTAAATATGATATTCTATATGCTATTTAATATACTATTCAATATACTTTTAAATATACTATTTAATATACTATGAAATATACTATTAACTATACTATTAAATATATTATTCAATATTCTAATTTATAGTATATTTATTAGATTATAGCATACACTATTGAATATGCTATATTATTTTAAATATACTATTATATATATTTTTAATTATATGACTAACTATACCAATTAACTATTCTATTAAATTCACTTTTAAAAAGATTATTAACTGTACTATCAAATATACTATTTCATATATTATTAAATATACTATTAAATGTTCTATTAAATATACTATTAAATATACTATTAAATATACTTTTAAATATACTATTTAATATACTATGAAATATACTATTAACTATACTATTAAATATATTATTCAATATTCTAATTTATAGTATATTTATTAGATTATAGCATACACTATTGAATATGCTATATTATTTTAAATATACTATTATATATATTTTTAATTATATGACTAACTATACCAATTAACTATTCTATTAAATTCACTTTTAAAAAGATTATTAACTGTACTATCAAATATACTATTTCATATATTATTAAATATACTATTAAATGTTCTATTAAATATACTATTAAATATACTATTAAATATACTATTAAATGTACTATTTAATATAATATTAAATATACTATTAAATATACTATTTAATATAATATTAAATATACTATAAAATATACTATTAAATATACTATTAAATATACTATTAAATATACTATTAAATATACTATTAAATATACTATTAAATATACTATTAAATATACTATTAAATATACTATTAAATATACTATTAAATATACTATTAAATATACTATTAAATATACTATTAAATATACTATTAAATATACTATTAAATATACTATTAAATATACCATTAAATAAACTATTTAATATACTATTAAAAGTGTGTGCATGTTTGTCTAAATTGCATACTAAACCAAATTGTGCGGGTTTTGCTTTACCAACAAAATTTAGTTTAGTCAGCAATTTAATCGAACTCGCACACACCCTAAATATACTATTAAATATCCTATTCAATATATTGTTAATACTATTAAATTCAGCATTAAAAATACTATTAACTGTACTATATTAAATATACTATTAAAAATACTATTAAATATATTATTTAATATACTATTATATATTATTAAATATACTATTTAATATACTATTGTATATACTTTTAAATAAACTATTAAATAAACTATTAAATGTAAGATTAAATATACTATTAAAAATACTATCATATATTCTATTAATTCTACCATTAGCTATTAAATTCACTATTAAAAAGACTATTAACTGTACTATTATATTAAATTAATTATACTATTAACTATTCTATTAAATACACTATTATTTTCTGACTAAAGTAAATTGTACGGGTTTTGATTTACCACAAAAAATAGTTTAGTCAGCAATTTAGTCGAACTCGCACACATCCTAAATATACTATTAAATGTACTATTCAGTGTACTATTAATTATATAAACGTACTATTAAATAAA
Source organism: Dryomyza anilis (assembly GCA_951804985.1). Lineage (NCBI taxonomy): Eukaryota > Metazoa > Arthropoda > Insecta > Diptera > Dryomyzidae > Dryomyza > Dryomyza anilis. The sequence goes on along the minus strand of OX638134.1, from coordinate 52,380,928 downwards.
ATATTAAACATTATATTTAATAGTACGCATTAAATAAACAATTATATTATATATACTATTAAATATAATATTAAATATACTATTAAATATACTATTAAATATACTATTAAATGTACTGTTAAATATACTATTAAATATACTATTAAATATACTATTAAATATATTATTAATAAATAAATTATTGAATATACTAAGTTTTAAACACGAAATTTTGTATATTTTCAGGAGTATTATTATATTCTAGTATTGGCTATATTTTACTTGAGTTCTGTTTTTAAAACAATATAACTGTCAAATAGTTTGAAACAATAGTTTGAAAAATAGTTCGAAATAATAAATTCATGACAATGTTTCTTTGAACCTTCTTCATTATTTTTATATTAATGCAATTTTTTTAATATTAATGCACAAAATAATTAAATATAATTTTATTAATTATTAAACAGTTTTAAATGTTATGCACGATACTTTTCGAAGAACACACCCAGTGCCAAACATAATATTCAAATTATGCTGCCGTCAATTAGTCAAGAATTTAGTTTCATAAACACGCAGGCGAAGCTGCATCTTTTTACATCAATATTAATTGTATGTATATAATATCTATGCAGTATTTTAGAGTGAGTTAATGACAGCTAGCGCATGGGGCCCAAAATAGCATAGCCATTACTCAAACTTAATTATTTGTATAAATTTAAATGTCTACATATATTGAAAGTTTGATTTATTGCAATGCATAAAATTATTATTTAGTTAAAGACATATCTATGCTAATTGTTACATAGAAACGAAAAATTTTGAAAGCAAACAAATAGTAATTATAATCACACCAAGTGCTTTAAGTGCTTGCTGCAACTATTCGTATGTTTATATAAAATAAAAGTCATTTACATGAGCATGAATATGTTGAAACTCAATAAATATGTACAACAAGTAAAATAATATTTATTTAAAAATATATTTTAAACTTATTTTATGTTATATTTATTATTATGACAAACATATATTATTAAATATATTTAGTAAAAATTAATTTTAAGAATTGCAAGATTGTTTTTTTCTTATTCTTTGTAAATAAATTATATTATTTTGAATATTTAAATAAAAAAAAAAGTTTTAAATTTCTCCAAAACTTTACAAAATCAGCAACTGTATAAAATGCTTGCTGCAAATATGCAAATGTTTATATAAATAAAAAATTAATTGTAATGAAGGTTACGTTTTTCAAAATAATGGTGATAATCTTTTTTGAAATATTTATTGAAAATGAAATGTTAATTTAATTATTATTATTATTGTTGTAAATATAAATTTGTTTCGAAAAAAATATTTTTTTCGGACATATTTTTTCGAAATTTTTTTATGCGCCTTTTTTATTATTTTTTCGTTTCGTTTCCACATTGAATCGATCTATTATTGTTTAGTCTACTATTTTCATAAACAATAAAAAATTGTTTCATTACATTTTTAATTTAAAAAACTCTTTTATGTAAAATTTCAATTTTTTGAAAATTTCTAGTGCTTTCTGATGTGACTAGCATACATTTAAAATTTCTTTTTTGAATGCACGCAATTTATCAAATTAAATGCTGTGTTTTGCTAGCGCATTCATGAAATATGTACTGAGCCGCAGGCTCTATTCTGACAGCAGAAACGCTCCCGTGCTGGTTTGAGCTTAATGTGCAAAAATAAAAAAAATAAATACCGTCTGAAACGCATACGAGGAGGTTCACTAGTCAGTGGGTCTTTCGCTCAACATGCTGCAGCGATTTTGTGCAATAATAAACTACGGTGTCTTCAGCCTACAAATTAGCAGCACAACCAACTGCAAATGCAGCTGCCTGCACGATGTACGAGGCGATGCGCTAGATGCGACGCTATTCGACGCAACGCGACGCGCCGCTTGACTTGCAACGCGCGCGCGCCGCTCATCGTGTGAATTTTAATTAAAAATCATGTAGATAACAATTTTCTAAACAATTTTTTTTTGTTTGTTGTTGTCGTATTTGCAACAATTACAAACTGTGCTGAATTGCATTGCGTCGCGTCGTTGCTGCGCATGTGCAGCGTATTTGCGCTTGCCGTGAGGCGGTGCGGCACGGCGGCGCAGTGTCAGTGTTGCCACATTGCGCTGCACAGTTGATGAGATTTATTATGCTGCTTCTTGTTGTTTTTATTATTAAATTAATGCACTGCACAGTTATTTAATAATATGAAAAACAAAAAAAAAACACACACTATTTGAAACCACAGTTTGCATATTAAATGGGCATGTTAATCATGTTGAGCAACATTAGTGCAACAATAGAGCATAGCGCAGGTTACAAAAATAAAAATAATTCCTTAAAAAATAATTAAAAAAAAAAACACAATGCAGAAATTATGCATATTTTCGCAGGAAATGGCAACAATTCTTATTAAGTTTGAAGATACTTGCTGATCTTGCTGTTTGTTTAATGCATATTTTATGCACAGCAATTGTTTTGTATCTGTGGCTCTAATAAGCACTTTGTGCCATTGAGTAATTGCACATAAGCATGCTAAACGCATTGTTGCTTAAGCTCTTTCTAGTATTAAGTGGAAGCAATGGTGAAATATGTTTACAACAATCATGTTTTGAGCGCAAAGTTGTCACAATCATTTACTAGTTTCACAATTAAAGCAGATTTCAGAACCATTGTGATGTATACCCAAAGCATTTACTAAATAATTATATTTTAGAAATATCCTTTAATCGCAGCAAACACAATAATATTTAAAAATATATGTCTTTGGCTGATTGCAGTTTAAAGAATATACTAATTACAGTCATAATAATTTTTATATAAAAATTACCTAAAAAATCTTGAGATTTGTACAAATATGTATTTATTGCAGCAAACATAATTGTTTGTTATAAACTTATATATTTATAGTTGCTTGTCACAATCATTTTCTTGCAATTAATGTTTATTTCAGAACTTTTATGTAAAATTCTAACAGAATGTAATCAACAATTGATTTATAATAATAACTTTTAATTGCAGCACACAGAATTTGATTGTTAAGCACCTGTGCAACTATATAATTGTTTGTCACAGATAAATTTTATTTTAACAAAATATATTAATAATATGTTATAAATGGATTATGATAATATAGAGAAAATGATAAATTCCAAAGCATTTATTTATTTGTTCTAAACGTATTTTGATTAATAAATTTGTTATTGACTTAGAGTAGTTAATTATTACATCTCAAATAACTGTAATAACACGGAATTATGTAATTGTTCCCAATAATTTTATAATTAACATATTATATAGGTTATCGAATTAAATTTTGAAATTTCCAATATGATTATTACAATTATAAATGCGTTAAATGCATATTTTGATTAGGCAATTATTTATCGAATTATGTTTTAATATTTTGAATACAATAATCAAATTTGTATAATCAATTTTGCTTGTACAAATCAGTATTTTTTCAAACATTCATTTTTACAAACATTATCTGATTGTTGTAAACAGAGTTAGCACTCAACATAATTTGTAAAGTTTTTTTTTAAATTACTAACCAATGTACTTAAAAAAAAATGTATATATATATATATATTTTGTAATAAACATATTTTTTTACTATTTATTCCGAATAACTTATTTGTAAATAATAAATTTAATTGCAAAAAATAAGTAGTTGGTTGACACATCATTTTTAAGAATTGCAATTAAAACATATTTAAGAACTCTTGAAAATCAACAGAATTAAATAAACAATCGAATTATAGAAATAAAATGTAATCTCAACAAATACTGCTAGATTGTTAGGCACATAAATATTAATATAGTTGTTTGACACAAACATATTTTATTCCATGAAATTGTATAAAGAATATAATTTTTAAATTTAATATTTTTGATAATAATCATATTTCACGTCGTTAATAAGTTTGATAACAAAACTATATTTATTCCAAAGGATGTATTTGTTTGCTGTAAGCGTATTATATTTGAAATGTTTGTTCTAAACATGAATAATGAATAATTAATACACCGAAAACAATTGCAATAAAACGGAATTATGTAATTTTCACAACAATTTTTAACATTTACAGTACTCTAATTTGCAATATGATTACTGCAATTATATTTGTGTCAATTACATATTTTAACTAAATCTGTTTATTAAATTAAGTTTTTATAGTTTTCTAAATTATAAATATATTTCAATTGATTATTGAAATATATTTAAAATATAAAAAACTTTAAAAACCTAACAAATTTATTTAAAATGTAATTAAAGCGCTACAGTCCTGTATAAAACGTCGGCCGAGCTCTCTCACCATTTTGAGCTGTGCGTGTTATATTTGTACTCAAAGTTGTGGGACCTTCAGTTTATTGCCGAATCCGAACGGCCGGTGAGAGCTTTTCATAGGCAATGTTTTTACTCTCGTAGGTTTGCCATTTACTGACGAGAGGTAGCGCGGTATAGAAAAATGTGTCTATGAAAAGATGTTGTTAGCCCCAGTCCAGGCTTGAACTGGGGACCTTTCGGCACGCAGTCCAACGCACTAACCAATGAGCTATCGCGGCTACATTAAATCAATTACAATAATCAAATTGTTTAGCTTGGTTACTCATAACTAATATTTTAACAAATATATGATTGTTGTGAACATAGTTAGTAGACACAAGCAAAGCAATTGTACGTTTACAAACCATTATTTTCTTTGCATGTAGTATAAAAAAAAACAAATATATGTTAGCAGTAAATATATTGATTTTAATATATGTTTTGATTAACTTATATATTTGCAACTGCAAAATTTGAGTGCAACGCAAATAAGTAGTTGGTTGCCACAATCATTAGCAGGTATTTCAATTTAGATAGCATAAACATAAAAATTGATATTTAGAAATAGGGAAGCCTGGGGTAAAGCGAAACATATTTTGAATTCCTATGAATAATTTTTAAATTTAAATGAATTTTAAATTCTTCTATTTCATAGACTGGTTCATGATTTAAGTTTTTTCATTAACAGAATACAATTTATATAAGTTATAATTGATTTTTAAGCTATTTTTTAAAACAGCTTAATTTTGAACTTATTGAAAAATGTTGGGGTAAAGTGGGAAACTTCTTAATTTTGACCAAAATGCTATTTTCTGTTTCATGTTTTGTTTTTCAAAAGATATTTTTATTTTAAACATGCCTTCCTAATTAAAAATGAGAATGATTCGCACTTTTTGATAGTAAACAATAACACATTTGACAATATAAATTGTAATTTCCCACATTAGCCCATGTCATACTTTACCACACGCTCGCCTACTTAATGCTATTTTCTGTTTCATGTTTTGTTTTTCAAAAGATATTTTTATTTTAAAAATGCCTTCCTAATTAAAAATGTGAATGATTCGCACTTTTTGATAGTAAACAATAACATTTGACAATATAAATTGCAATTTCCCACATTAGCCCATGTCATACTTTACCACACGCTCCCCTACTTAATGCTATTTTCTGTTTCATGTTTTGTTTTTCAATAGATATTTTTATTTTAATCATGCCTTCCTAATTAAAAATGAGAATGATTCGCACTTTTTGATAGTAAACAATAACATTTGACAACATAAATTGCAATTTTCCACATTAGCCCATGTCCTACTTTACCACTCTCTCCCCTACTTATTTTTTTTGATATATATTTGCTGTAAATATAAAACGTTTTATTTAAACAAAGTTCTATTGAATTAAGTGGGTTATATCTAACTAACAATTATAGTTTAGTGTAACTCATCTTTGACACATTTAAGAACACAAATTGTCAAAAATTTTAAAAGAACAAATGTCGACAGTATTCGACCAACTGACTATACCATCTAATCTAATAAACAACATACTATTGCATGTCTTTTTATGACATGTTGAAATGTCAAATTTTCAATTCATTTATCTGCAATTATACAAAATTTAACAACAATTATATCAACGTCTGATGGCAGAGATCCCTCAAAAAAAAAAACAAAACAAAATACAAAAATTAACTAACACGCAAGGCAAGTGAAAAATTTGTTGGAAACCAAACAAAAAAAAAAATATTATAATACTTAACATTTAATAAGCAAATTACGTGTTGAAATTTTAGACTTTTTATAAAAAGGAAAAAGTACACTTTTTTTTTTTGGTTACTTAAGAGCATAAATTAAAACTAAATGTAATCTATAATGTTGGCTCGACTATATGGTATGGACTAGTAGTGGAGGTAATCTATAGAAAAGAAATACTAAAAAAAAAACAACCACTGAAATGTTATGTTACCTTTTAGACGAACGTACATATTTTGCGTTTCTGAAAAACAACACTCATCAAATGTCATATGTTTGACAGTTGCCTGTAGTTGTTGTAGACAGTCAGTACGTTCCATTCGTCGTCTGTGTCTGTCTGTCTGTCCGGTTCATTAGTTTGTTCGTTTGTTCGTCTGTCAGTCGACGACTGCTCATGCATGATTACCGGGCAACACGACAAAACTTTGTTGTTGGCTGTCATTTGAGTGCATGTCGACGAGGTCTGTTTGATATGAGTCGTGTGGTACCGTTGGAATTCCACAACGGGCGTTGAAAAGTATCATCAAAACCAGACAAACTTTTGCTGATTGAAATAGTATATAGAACAACAAAAACAATAGCACCAATATTAAATTTAATATTTTTGTTTTGTTGTCAATTTGCAAATATATCTGTACATAATTTATATGACATAGTGAATATGACCTCAGACAGATACCAATGATTTGTTGTATATTTATGCCACTTACCAACAATTTTTGAATTAGATGCCCCCTAAGTGTTTCTGTGTGTGTGTGTGTGCGTATTACCAACATATGATAATTTGGCTGACATGCAATTGAAAAACACCCCTAAATACTTTTCAAGCTCCGACAAGTTCGACAACCTATTTAACCGCATGCTAAACGATGTTGACAAACAATTATTATTGTTATACTATTTACTCATTATCATTACAACTATTATATGACTATCTCTCTGTACTATATTTATGCGTGTGCATGCTAATAGAATTATTTGTGTATTTAAATGTTTAACAATTTGTGACATAGGAGCTAATAGAAGCATCATCAATATGTGTGAACAAAAAATAAAATATATAATAGAAGCGGTTAATTTTTTTAAAAATAAATTAGTCAAAATAATAGTAAAAATTGTCAATAAATTTAATGTATTTAATGTCATAATAGGTAACAGAGAAAATATTTGGTTCCGACATGATCTCTACAACTATACTATGCTCTCTACAATCATAGATAGTTGTCGCAAGGAAAATATAGTATTTTTATTTCAACAATTATAAGGTCGCTACAATCATATTATAGTAGTTATATTATTATAAAATAATTAACTCTCTAAAAAAACCAAAATATGGTTGATAAGAACAATGTTATGATTACGAAAAGTATTGCTGCGCTCAAAATATGGACAATGCCAATCATACCGTGGTATTGACTGATCATAATATAGTAATTTATTATTTAACATGATATTAACAATCATTTAGTTATCATAATACAGTGAAAAACGAAAATATAGTAGAAAATAACCATGTTATTATTACGATAAAAACTGCCACGAACAAATTATGTTCAATACCAATCATACCATAATATTAACACTCATTGACTGATCATAAGATAGTAATATATTACTTGCAATCATATAATGCTCGACTAATCGCAGTTTTTACGCTCTCTCTCTCTTAATCACTTAAATATTGGCTTTGGCTTTAAACAAATTTCAATAAATTTCCTACATTCAATATTCTTACTTGAAATATGTTCCGACATAATCTCGATAACTATACTATGCTCTCTACAATCATAGGTAGTTGTCGTAATCAATGTATTTTATTTTTTTTTAAACAATAATAATTTCAACAATAATAAGGTCGCTACAATCATATTATAGTAGGTGTATTATTATAAAATGATTGACTCTCTGAAAAATCAAAATATGGTTTATAAGAACAATGTTATGGTTACGAAAAATATTGCATTGTATTGACTGATCATAATATAGTATTTATTATTTAACATGATATTAACAATCATGTAGTTATCATAATATAGTAAAAAACAAAATATTAAAAGAACCATGTTATTGATCATGTTATGTTTGCAGACAATGTTTGTCTCAATAATGTGACAAAATAAAAAATTTAAATAAAATACTCATTAATTAAACAATTGTCTTATTTATAATTACACTTCAGAACGTTTCCTCAGGGTTGGTCACGAAGGACCATAGTATGGTGGTGTGGAATCATAATATGCTCAGTTAAGATTATATAATGGTTCTATAAAATCATGATATAGTCACTGAGAATCATAGTATTGTTATGTGGAATCATTATATGGTCAGTGAGGACCATATTATGGTTGTGTGAAATTATGATACAGAACCATCGTGACTGAAAACCATAGCATGGTTGTGTGGAGTCATAATATGGCCACTGAGGAGCATAGTATTCATTTTATATGATTGCCTGCAACCATAACCTCAATCATAATATGATGCCTTACAAATATGATCACAAAAACATGTTTCTTCTCTGCGTGTTTAGTTAGTGTTCTTTGTGACTATATTTTTTTTAGTTATACTTACTTTAGGAATAATAATATTTTGAAAACATAATAATAACGTAAACGTGCACGCAGATAAAAAATGTATTTGCAGCAAACATAATATATTTGTAAAATAATAATTATTTAGTGGATTATCACAATTAATTACTATTATTTAAATTAATAATGATTTCATTAATATATTATTTGTTTTATGCAAAGCATTTATTGCCACAAACATAATTTGTTTTTTCATCAACATATAGCGTTGGTTGGTTCAATTTAATGTAATTATAGCAATAATAGTTTTTTTTTGATAGAAATTATAGGAAACATTTACTAAATTTTATAAATAAATTTTTTTTGTTGTAAACATAAATATGTTTTTATAATTGCTTGTCTGTATTTGCAGTAGTGCAAACTCCTAAAACATATTTTGTTTTATAAGTTATTTCTAAATTTCTAAATTAACGAATTATAGCAAATCCCAATTTATTATTTGATTGTTGCAATCATTTCATAGTGTTTCAATTCATAGCAGTTAAGTTGTAATATTTCGTTTATCAAAAATGATCTGAAAATATATCGAAGGGGCGATTAAATAAACAAAAAAAAAATACTTTTTATTTGGACTAAAAACGGATGTTTGCAAATATTTAAACAGTTCGTTGCTGCAATTACATTTGCTATGACTCAATACAAATCCACTTCCGAATAATCAGGTGTATGCGATAATACCGAACTTGAAATCGGAGTCAGTGCATTGTATTCAATACGAAACCAAGAAAACCACGCCAAAATACATTTAATACGATTTTCGGTAGGTCTCACTACCTTCTCTGTTGTACCTAGTACTAAGTATAGTTGACATTGTGCATTTTTGTGGGTTTTCTTTCAGCGTCATCATCGTTGTCGACGAAAATTACAACGGGTTGTTGTAAGTCTCTTGCTTCAATGCACACTCGTGACAATCTTGAATAAACATAAAACTAATTATTTCTTGTTAACAACAAGTTCACTAAATAAAATGCTTGCGATAAACAACAAAGGATTGTGTTACATACATCAGCAAAATAATAAAAGGGCGGCTCCACTACTCAACTGACTGTCACCAAACAATGAACCGGCTTAAAATTTGCCAAAATTAAAATTAAAAACGTACACAAATAAAAAAAAAAATAAATTGCCAAAAATTCCACTGAAAGAAGCCGAAAAATGTTGCTGCACAGAAGTATCATATGAATGCGGGCTGTTTTTGAAAAATGTAAAAATACCAAAAAAAATAAAAAAAAAAACCGAAACATGTAATTATTGTGGTTCTTGTAATTTAATAATATTGTATGTTGTCGGTATAAAAGCTGTGCTTTTGGGAATTGTACACGTTCATAAATTATGGAATATATAGGTTAATGAAAACTATAAATAAAATGCAAAAATCAAGTCTCCAATTTCAATTTATATTAAATAATATTAATACTATTAAAGCATTTCTGTGTTAAGTAGTAACAATTTCTTTCGGTGTGTATAATGTGAAAAAGTAGCATAAAAAATCTAACGCGATAATTTAATTAGTATAGCTCTTTACAGGTATTAGTTACTGTTTTAATTAATGTGCAGTTAACATGCAAACTGATTAACTACAGTTGTAAAAATTAATTATGGCAAAAAAAAAATAAAAAAAAAATATTGTGAGAGAAAGTGCGCGGGATACGGCTCATTTATTAACTCTTTTGGAAATTCCGACAGTTCATTCACAACCAATTTATATTTGGGAACTATTTCTGTAGAAATGGTTATTATTTTTCAGCTCCAACAGCAGCTGTTTTGTTGCATTCAACGAAAATAAAAAAAATGATTGTTAGTCATTTTATGTTCGTAGCAAATAAATCGCATGAGAGTCATATGTTTGACTCAATCATATGCTTCACTCGCATATAAGTTTTTTGTTGTATTCTTTGATCATTGCCATGACTGTTCTGAAAATCATACATCATTGGCGTTATTCTTTTATTATCAGCATTACTAGTACAATTACAAATATTTCAATATTTATTTATTGATTTATTTCATTATTTCTCTAATTCTTTATTTTTGTATTTCTTTATTTATTTATTTTTTTATTTATTTCTTTATTTATTTCCTTTTTTATTTTTTTGTTTGTTTATTTCTTTATTAGTTTATTTCTATATTTCTTTATTTCTTTATTTCTTTATTTCTTTATTTCTTTATTTCTTTATTTCTTTATTTCTTTATTTCTTTATTTCTTTATTTCTTTATTTCTTTATTTCTTTATTTCTTTATTTCTTTATTTCTTTATTTCT